>PVNU02001855.1:0-45189 GCA_003013855.2 Liriodendron chinense
TACCATCCAATCTGTGTATAACGTTAAATTAGACTGTATTAAGGTAAAAAAACAAATATCAGATTGATCCAAAACTCTTGTGGCCCATTAATGGTCAATCACCACTGTTTCTTATTCTATGGTCCACTTGATAATTGGATATGTATGATATTTGTTTTAATGCCATAACATTATGTTTATAAACAGTTGGACGGTGTGGATACATAATATATACATCAAGGTGGGCCCCACGGTGAACCTACGTAAGGGCCGCACCGTCTTGTGTGAGAACGGGGTCGCACCTAATCTGCTCTCGTAACAGGCGCGGATTTCCAGCGAAAGCCTTGCGCAGGAAGTTACTCCGCTGGGAACCAAGGTGGGGCCCACAGTGATTATTTTCATAAATCCACCCCGTCCATCCGTTTTGGGAACTCATTTTAGGATATGAGAACAAAAATGAACCCGATCCAAGACTCAAGTGGGCCGAAAATGTGAGGATTGAACGTCCACAGTTGAAATATTTGTAGAGCCACAGGTGTTTCGAAACAGGATAATATTTGTGTTTCCTGTTCATCCTAGTAGTAGTGACGTTATGAACGGTATGGATGTCATATAAACATCACTGTCGACCCCAGGGAGGTTTCAATGGTAGTAATTTACCTACCCACCTTTTCCTTTAGTGAGGCCCACTTGAGTCTTGTATCCGGTTCATTTTTGTTTCCATGTACTAAAATGAGCTCCCAAAACGGATGGACGAGGTGGATTTATTGAAAAACATCACGGTGGGCCCCACCTTAGTTCCCAGTGCAGGAACTTCATGCGCAAGGCTTTCGCACGAAATCCACGCCCCCTTTGGAAGGGGCGTGGCTTCGCCAACCCCGTATCCACCGAGGTCGGTGGATCCCTTACCGTGCTGTCCACTGTGTGATGTTTGTGTGTTACATCCACGCCGTCCATTCATTTTAAAAACACATTTTACAGCATGATTAAAAAAATGAAGTACATCCAAATCTCAGGTGCACCATAATACAATAAACAATGGTACTCAACCATTAAAAGCTTATAGTGGGTCACAAAAGTTTTGGGTCAAGCTGATATTTGTTTGGTATCTTCATCCAGGTCTTTGTGACCTTTTCAACAAATTGGATGGAAAATAAACATTCCAGTGGTCCCCATGAATTTTTTAATGGTGGGGATTCAATTACTACTATTTCATGTGGTATGGTCAACCTAAGATTTGGATCTTCCTCATTTTTTGGGTAATTCCCTAAAATGAGCTTTCAAAATGCATGGACGGTGTAGATGTAAGGTACATACATCACAGTGGCCCCACAATTGGGAATCCACAAACCTTAATTACCGGATCCAGGGATCCACCCAAACCGCGCCTAGATAAAAGGCTTGCGTATTGAGTAAACTCTGTGGGGTCCACACCTTGATTGTGGGGCTTACAATGATATATGTGTCTTAAATCCATACCATCCAACCATTTTGAAATATCATTTTAGGGTATGATACCAAAAATGAAGCTGAGTCAAATATTAGGTGGACCACACCATAGAAACAGTTGTGATTGAATCTCTACACTTGAAAACTTCATGGATTTCACTGGAATGTTTATTTGCCATTATTTTCCATCCAACCTATTTGTAAGGTCACAAACACCTAGATGAATAGACCACAAAAATATCATCTTGATCCAAAGCTTTGTGGCCCCACAGGAAGTCTTTAATGGTCAATCAGCACTGTTTCCTCTACTATGTCCCATCCGGGACTTAGAATTGCTTCATTTTTTGAACACGCCCTAAAATGAACTTTCAATATGGATGTACGGCGTGGATGTAGTCACATTCATCAGAGTGGCTCCACGTTCAGGGTTCCCACCCACCAGGATTCGGGTTCTTACCTTTTTTGTATAATGTCTTAAAATTATCTCACAAAGTGGATGGACCGGTTTAGATTTCTTAAAATATCAATTTTGGTATAATGTCCTAATGTCCTAAAATTGTTAATTTTTTTTTAAATAATACAATTTTATTTTTCAAAATCACATTTTTAATAAACTTGTCAACTTTCAGAATTCAAAATGTCAAATTTTTTTTATCAAATTTCTCAAAAATTTTCAATATACAAAATCCTATTTTATTTTTAAAAATTGTAATTTTTTTCAATTTTTTTTCACACTTATAAATTTTATTCTATCTTCGCAGTTTTTTTTAAAATCTTAATTTTTTAAGAATGACAATTTCTTCTTGGTTCATTGTAAATCCCGAATTTCTTTTCAAAATCTCGTTATTTTAAATCTTAATTTTTCTTAAACATTATTAGTTTTATTACAATTTTTTTTCAAACTTCTTAATTTTTTCTCAAAATCGCAATTCAATACATAAACACTTTTTTCAAAATATCAATTGTTTTTTCAACATTTCATTTTCTATCAAATTTCTCAATTTTTTTTACAAAATACAAAATCTAAATTTCTTTTTAAAAATCACAATTTCTATTTTGAAAATATATTTTTTCAAACCGATAAATTTTATTCAAAATTCTTGATTTATGTCAAAATGCCAACTTTTTTAAATCCTTTTAAATCCTAATTTATGTCAAAATTCTTTCAGATTTTTTGTTCCTTTTTAATTCTAATTATTTTCAAATTTTTTATTTTTTCTACATTTCAATTTTTCTTAAACATTATTAATTTTATTACATTTTTTTTCAAACTTATAAATTTTATTCAAGATTAACTCAATATTTTTTCAAAATCACAATTTTTTAAACTTTCCGATGTTCGTTTTCAAAATACCAATTTTTTGACAATCTAATTTTTTTTTATCAAAATATGTCAACATCTTTCAAAATGCAAAACCTCAATCTTCCTCAAAGTCTACACTATTTCAAACTTATACACTTTGTTCAAACGTCTTAGTTTATTTCAAAATGTCAATTTCTTTCAAAATTCTATTTCTTTTTAAAATTTAGAATATTATTTTCAAAATTTCGAATTTTTCCAAATCCCATTTTTTCTTAAATATTGTTAATTTTTATTAAACTTGTCAACTTTTTTTTAAAAGTTATTAAAGAAAAAAATTTATTTAAAATGAATTGGGAGATGTATAATTTTCAATTTACGACGGACTACATCCGTCGTTAACTCCAAGAACGTCCGTCGATAAATCCCAACGTCCCGTCTCCGGAAGCAGAATTTTACGACGCAGGAAATTCCCCTTGAATTACATTACATTACGACGGATTAGATCCGTCGTAATATTAACGACGGACAATATCCGTCGTTAATTAACAGTTATCGACGGATTCTGTTCCGTCGTACAATTTTGTCGATTAAACACACCAAAGCCGGAGGTGGTAGTAGTTAGCGACGGACTGTTTTCGCCTTAACGACGGATATAATCCGTCGTTAAACTAAGCCTTTTTTAACGACGAACCAAGTCCGTCGTTAAACCAAGCGTTTTTGTGTCGTTTTTTCGCTGTTTTGGCGTAGTGTCAAACACTGGCACTTGAAGGACTATGCAGAAATGTTGTGCAGGAATGGTTTTTGTCCAACTTTGGGAGGTTGCCACAGACACATGAGGCCATATTTCGACGTACCGTCAAGTGTCCCTGGTATTCCCATATTTGGTCACAAAATTCATAAGGTAGGACCCTCTGATTACATGTGTACAATTTGTGGCACATGGCCCAACATAGCCATCTGAAATTTCTGCACAACTCTGCCTAGCCCTAATTTGGAGTCGGACGAAAGATCACCCCTGAGGCCCACATTGGTCCAACTAAAGTATCATTTATCTACACACTTATGTAGATTAGAAATTCATCTTAGTGGCCCCAATATATCTCATACATGGAGCTCACCACGGGGACCCAAAGTCCCAGACACAATATTTAGACTTGCAGTCTTTGGCAATGAGTCTGTCCCAACTTTGGCTCCACTTCACCAACACATGAGGATTATTTCCAATGAATTAGTAGGACAATACCATACACTAACATGTAGAATAGACATATCCCATTTTGAGATCCTTAGATACAGATCATGAGGCCCACCATAAGGTGGCAAACATGCCTACTTGCAACAGTCTAGTACTTAGAAAAATTCAGCAACATAAGCAAATATGTTAAACAGAGACATTTTAGCAAACACATGCTGTGCACACTTAGCATTCACAACAAACAATTGAAGGTAGAAAATGAAGAAAATGAAGGGCTTATTTATCAATCAAGGCAGGTGTCGATATCATTTTCATAATGAAAACAAAATAATCTAAAACGTTTCAGGGTAGCCATCATCAGGACCGTCCAAAATCAGGACCCACTAGAAAAACACAATTATTGGATAATCTTAACGGTCTGTCCAGTCCTTTCAAGTTTTAACGGCTGTCAGTGTTCTTTTTAATTTGGAACCATCCACATTGAGGACCCGCCATCTGACGGTCCGGATTGATGCGCATGCATGCCACGTCTTTGGTAGATGAGCTGTACACAGCCGGGAGAGGATCGCGGTTGCGTAGTGAGGCTCTCACCACCCTTTGCCGTGGTGTGAAGTTTTTGTGGGGCCCACCGTGATGAAAGTATTTTATCCATGCCGTCCATCTGGTTTTTGTGGGCAAGATTATTCGATGTTTGAGGGAGAAAGAGATATCTGTGACGCCAAATAAAGGGGCAGCAGTGGAACGGCTGAAGAAACCCTCTGTTTCTTCCGATCGGTGCAGGGAGAGGGACGGAGAGTGTTGCGTACGTCCTTAACAGTGACGAGAGACGGAGAGAGGGAGAGGGATGGAGATCGGACATGTAGAAAGGGAGGGAGAGGCGGGAGATGGGTTTGGGAAAAAAACCCCTTTTCAGAGAGGGAGAGGCAGAGGGAGAGGCGGGAGATGGGTTTTGGAAAAAAAATGGTATTGGCGTGCGAAAAAATCTTGTATGCTCTCTGCACTCGGAATGTGGGTGAGGCCCACCATGATGTTTATGAGAAATCTACGCCGTCTAACTATTTTCTGAGCTCATTTTAGGCGTTGAGACAAAAAACGAACGGGATCATATGCCATCCATACCGTTCATAATGTCCAGCGGACGTGGATTGGCTAGTGACCCCACCCCAGCCAGGTGGCTTGTGTCAAAGCTGTGTGGGCTCCACCATGATGTATGTGTTTTATCCACGCTGTCCATCCATTTTTCCACCTCATTTTAGTGCACAGGCCAAAAAATGAGGCAGATCCAAATCTCAGGTGGACCACACCACAGGAAAAAGTGGGAATTGAATTCTCACCATTGAAAACTTCTTGGAGGCTACAGTAGTTTTGGATCAAGCTGATATTAATTTGTGTTTTCACTTCATCAAGGTCTGTGTAACCTTATCAACAGGTTGGATGGCAAATAAACATCACGGTGGGCCCTGGGAAGTTTTTAATGGTGGACCTTCAATCAACACCTTTCTTCTGTGGTGTGGTCCAATGTGTTAACTCACAGTACTGATCAGATGCTCTAATCTATAGGAATAGCTAGCCATCCATTTCATAAGCCATGGACTGATGGTCAGGATTCTCTTCTTAAAGGAGCTATTGAGAACTAAGAGCGATCCATGGTAGGCCCCAACAAATGAAGGGTTTAAATTGTTGATTGAACCTCCTTAATTTTCTGTGAATGATCCTAATTAATTACCCATTTTAAAGGCAGTTGATCGGTCCGTTGGAATCATTTGGTTGGTGTAATTTTAATTTACATGGTAATAACACAAGAAATGGGCCCTTGATCATTTAATGAACGATCCAGATCAATCAATCTGACTGATCAAGGGCCCGTAAGCTACTAGGAGCAGTACAACTTACAGTCATCCAAGAGCATTGGATCTTCTTATGGAAAGACAAAAAAGCCCTTGATGCTTTTGGCATCATGATGTATGTGTTTTATCCATGTTGTCCATTAATTTCTACTGATCATTTTAGGGCTTTATCTAAAAAATTAGGCAAATCTAAATCTCAGGTGGACCACACCATAACAAAATAGTAGTGATTGAATGTCCACCAATGTTTATTGACATCCAACCTCTTGATTAGGTCATACAAACATGGATGTAAGGAAAAAACAAATAACAACTTGATCTAAAACTTTCATGGCCTCCAAAGAAGCTTAACGGTGGGCATTCAATTACATTGTTTCTTGTGCTGGTCCAGTTGACATTTAGATCTACCATTACAATTAATATTCCATACCGTTCGCAACATCTCAGTCCTCCTGGGATGAACATGAAAAAACAAATTATATTAATTTATATTAGCCTGATTAAAAACTTTTATGATCCCACAAATATTTAAACCATGGTCATTCAATCCTTATGTTTTCAGCCCACACGACTTTTGGATCCCAGCTCATTTTTTTGTCTCATGCATGTCCTAAAATTGGCTCACAAAACAGATGGACATGGTGGATTTTCACAAAAATCACAATAGGCCCCTCGGTTCCCAACAGTTTGGCTATTGACATTAGTGATCAGGTGCTAGTGGTCGGGCTCTATGGACCCCACGATTATTGTGTTTAATTTATCCATGTTGTTCATTCATTTCTCAAGATTAATTATAGCAAGACTTCATCCTATAAACGAGCCATATCTAAATCTCAGGTGGACCACAACACAAGAAAACAATAGTGATTGAATGTCCACTGTCCATTAAAAACGTCCTAGGGCCCTGTAATGTTTAAGGCATGTTTAATGGATAAAACTCATAAATCACGGTGGGCCCCACAAGCACCGATCAGTACCTACTACAGTAGTGGCAAGGTCGAAGACGATATACAAATTAATCATCGGATAAGATATTCAACAATGTGTTTTAACGGCGTCCAATTAGTAAATGCCATTATAAAGTGGATCTTTAACAATGCTAGATTGTGCACGCCATAAAAATAGGTAATTGATGGTGTTCTTTTACCACATGCCGTTAACACCTACAATTTGTTGTAGTTGAATTAGAAGATAACAACTTAGTAGGTGTTACCTTTACCATGTACGGCCTACCTTGATTTTTTTTTTCTGTATATCCATTCCATCCATCTATTTTTTCATCTCATTTTAGGAATCTATCCAAAATTATAAGAAGATCCAAATCTCAGGTGGACCATACACTAGAAAGAGTGATGAATCACCATTAAAAACATTGTTGTGGGCCACAAAAGCTTTGGATCAATATTATCTTTCTAATTTTCCTTCATACAGATCTTCTTGACATTTATCAATAGGTTGGATTACAAATAAACATCAAGGAAACGTTATAATAGGCCAGCCTTTGGAAATTTTAATGGTGAGGCACTCGAATCAACATTTCATGTGGTACTGATCCACTTGAGATTAATCTCTCTATAAATTTTGGCCATCACATCTTAAAATGGTCTAAAGAAAACGGATGGACGGTGTGGATATATAAAAAAAACATCAATGTGGGCCCCATGGTAGGGGTAACATCCACTAATCTGTTACATGCATATATGGGTATAACACCAAGCTAATTCGCACCCCAATTCGAGTGATGATTGGGGTACTAGAAACAGACGATCCAAATAGGGGATCATGGGGTCCATGGTGTTGTATGTGATTCATCCATGCTGTCCAACCCTTTTTACATATCATTTTAGGGCATGGTCCAAAAAATGAGGCAGATTGAAGGTCCAAGTGAGCAACACTAAAATCAACAATTGACGACTTGGATATGGCTCCATATGGTGTGGTCCACTTGAGCTTTCGACCTGCCTCCTTCTTTGGGGTAAAACTTTGAGAGTTTTTAAAATTGATGGGCGGCATGGATATACAATAAATCATGTAGGTGGGCCCCAATGTAAGGATAACAGGGTGGGTTCGTTTCATTAAATTATGAAAATAAGCATATTTTCATTTTCCGACGGCTAAAAGCCGTCGGAAAAAAGGGCGGGACCGTCGGGAAAGGTATTTTTGGGTAGTTTTTCCCGACGGCCGATAGACATTAGCCGACGGTTTTAGACCGTCGGAAATGCCGACGGCTCAGAGCCGTCGGAAAAAAAGGCGGGGCCGTCGGGAAAAGTCTTTTTTTGTTAGTGTACAAAATGCTTTGATTCAGTACAATATTCCTAGTATTATGCAAGTATTTAGTCTTATAAGTAAACCCTCCTCTTAGGTAAAGGAGGTTGAAATTAGGTGTAACTACTTTTGTATTCATAAAGGTATCGAAGAATGAGGTTGTCATGATTATATTGAGATGTGGGCTTTATTAATTTTGAATTACACATATGGGGGTGAAAGATCTCATGATAGCTACATTAAATTTCTAAAATGATTAATTCTTACTTCAAGACATATTTACTGACTTGTAGTCAATTTTCTTTTAAAAAGTAGATGTATCATACTATTACTTTAAATATAGTTTTAAACAATTGTCTGTGAAAAGTGATTTTTTAAAAATAAACTTAATAAGTTGGATAAGTGAATATATTCACCAAATACTTCAAATTGGGAGTCAACTCCATCCGGTGTGGTCCTATGGACTAGGATAGGCATAATAAAGCTTGAGTTATTGAGTGCTAGTCGGCTGGTCACTTGGTACTCGAATACCTGTAAGAAGGTAACAATGTTTCAGCTTGTTCCTCATCTCTGATTTGTTTTTTATTTTTTTATTTTTTATCATAGTTTTATTTTTATTTTTGGTTCTTATGAAACGAGCTTGATGGACAATTTACTTTATGCCATTCTCACATCGAGATTGAGTGGTGATGTTGGATATAGGCCTATGAGGCCCACTTGTGGACAATCATTATGAGTGGGTCCCATATTGCTTTCCTCAGATAACACCCCCCCCCCCCCCCCCCCCCCCCCCCCGAGGTTGGATGCGTTTGAGACATGCCTTATCTCTAGCGTAACCAACTCTCATCCTCTTTGGTTTTTTCTCTTTGTAAATATAGATTCTCTTGGGGTAAATGCATCTTAGAATCTCTTGAGAGAAAAGTTTGAGAGTAAAAGAAAATACCTAATTTTCTATTAGGCTCCCTCTATATAATTTAAGCCTTTGATTATATCCAATGATTATCTTAAGCATAGATCAAATGGGAGATTAGTTCCTTTTTACTCCTGTATTAATTAAGCAGATTGCTAGACGAGGGTTGTCCATCTCCAGCTTTACCAAGGTCCCTAAAATTGTATACATACGATCAAATTAATCTTGTGGATCCCACTCATTCATGCCTTCCAATTAAAAGAAAATCTCTACTTTAAAGGAAGAAGTTTTTTTTCCCCCTTCTAGAAGATGTGGGGCTTTAAAGCTTGTTGATTGTTAGTTTTTGGTAAGGGGTTAGGCTTTCCCTTCCTTGTCTAGGTGTATTTCGTATTATCTTATCTCGTATGAACCACAGTAGCCCTAACTAGTACCTTTACTCACAAAAGAAGGAAAAAAAAAAAAGAAAAAAAAGACAATTGCATTGAAGTGTATTCTCACTGCATACAGTACAAATATGTTATTGTGGTTGGATATATGGCCTTAGGATTTTGAATGTCCTTGACGTTGAAGGATAAAGAGTCCAAAAGTTCCATTGATGGAGACACCTTGCTAAGAAATCATTTCCTCCATTAAGTGGAGGGTGAGTGGATGGTGAAAGTGTTGTTCAACAAGTGCAAAATATATAATCTTTAGAGCTTTAGCTTTTAGACTACAGGCCATATATATAGACATTTTGGCCAAAGTCCACCGCCAACCAGTACTAAGTATGGCATTCAAATATTGCTCCTTCTCATGTTCTAATAGCTTATATTTGTGGACTCTTTTGATCATATTTCCTTTAGTTCTTGGTTAAAAAGAAAAAGTACAAACTCCCTCTACGTGAATGTGATAAAACTACACCAAAATTTAGAGGTACCTACTGCAAACTGAAAGTGACATGGGTGAAATTACTTTCATGAGATCCAACCGTCCATTAGGTACACTACCTCATGTTTGTTCGGGATCCCAAAAATCAAGTAGTCCACTCTAAAGGAAACAGTTGGGATGGGATGTCTACCATTAGTTTTGCATATGGCCCACTGTGGAGTTGATGTAGTATCCACAGTTCAATCCTCTGGTATGCCTGGTCAAGATGAAAGGATTACCCAAAAATTCCAGTATTCGAAAACTCAGGTGGGCCATACCATGAATTTAGTGGTCTTTGTTTAATTCTAAGCTGGCCTGATTTCCATGATCAAGGCCAAACATGAGATGGTCTAACTAATGGACAGAGTGGATTTCATGCAAGTTAGATATCTACGTTGAGTTTCAGTACATCACATTTCATTGGGCCTTTATTTTCCTGCATGTCATGGACGTAGGATATCCGAGCTGTAAATGTTGGCCACTTGATAAAGACTCTGCTTGGTACGGAAATCAGGCAAGTCCACTAATAAGGTGGGCCACAACGTTGAACGGCTCGGATTTCTAGAGATAAGACGGATTGGCGGAAACGAATGCACTGGACGTGAATGCTCACGTAGAGGACTGTGATCATTTCTCAGGGTCTAATGCTAATTCACGGTTCGTGGCAAATGCGTGCAGGATCTGACCACTCATCAGGTGGGTCCGTCTTTCACATCTCCCAGACTAAAATCAATCTGGCCCACTCAGCTGGTGAGCCCTAGGTGCCCATTGAATATAGATGGTCTACCTAGGTGTTATATCCACTTCGTCCATCCGTTTCTCCCCCTCATTTTATGGCAGTGATTGGACACGAGGCAGATCCAACACTCAAGTGGACCCCACTATGGGAAAGAGTGAGGATTGAATGCCTATCGTTGAAAACTTCTTAGAGGCCCCATAAAAGTTTTGATTAAGATGATATCTGTCTTTTCTCTTAATTCAGGTTGGACTCATCTTATGAAGGAGTGAAGGAGTTGGATGGCATACAAACATCACAGTGGGGATCCGGGAATGTTTCAACGACCGGCCTCTTTATCCCCACAGTTGCCTGTGGTGTGGTCCACTAATTGAGCTTTGGATCTACCTCATGTCTTAAACTGATCTGGAGAAATAGGTGGACGGAGTGGATATAACACATGCATCATGGTGGGCCCAACAGAGCTTTGCCTGCAAGCAATCCCCGTCCCCCTCAGTGAAGGACAAAACCTGACTCTGCTCCATCTCATTCATTCGTCGTTACACTTTCGCAATTGGCCAAAACCTCTTTTGAATTTCAAAACAGACGGTTCTTAGCCAGAATAAATAAATAAATAAATAAAAATAAATAAATATTAAGGTACCCAATATCCCCACATAAAATCTATACCAGAGAATCCCTTGATACTCAGGCAATGATGTCCAACCATTAGCATGCACACTAATATTGTACACGTGGCATATATTCACCCCAATCCAAACCGTTCAAACCCCATGCTCTACCTTAGATGGGTCATAAGCTAAAATTTCACCAAAAGCATCCTGTCTATCCAATTAGTAGCCATCAAAACGTCGACGGTAGCCATGAAAAGGACTCAACAGTCAAACGCAACTAACAAACTTCTACAAATCATCATACGTTGAGATCATTCCATCAATCCAATTTTGGGCTATGCACCATCTGACGGCTTGGATTGAGTCACATATACATTGACTGTACAGATGGCTACAGATGGTCAGTACACCATTCGGATATAAAAGCTCCACATTAAGACTGTGGGCGTGGTTACATCACCAATGCAAGCCCGTGATCACATTCTATACTCTACAATACTGCCAATGCACATTCACGGACTCAAAAACCATGGCCCATGGCCCACCAAAATGCCCATGGACCCTATCCTATAAATGTAGGGTCAGCCGGATGGATTGCCAAACAGAAGGAGACAGATAGAGAATAGCAAGATATGGAGAAGGCCCCAAAGCTAGCTATAGTGGCCTTGATTTTGGCAGCTGTGATCGGGGCCGAGGTTGGGGCCCTGAGCATTTGTCAGATGAGCGTAGCTGATCTAATGGAGTGCAAGAAAGCTGCGATGGGTACCACCCCACCTAATCCGTCCCCTCAATGCTGTGGGGCCCTTAGTAAGGCTAACTTGACTTGCCTTTGTAACTTAAAGGGCTCCCTGAGTGGCTATGGGATAGACCCTGATCGTGCCATGGAACTCCCTGGCAAATGTGGGGTCAGCCTACCTCCAAAATGCCAAGGTATGGTGCCTTCTTTTCTCTTCTTTTTTATTTTATTTTTTATTTTTTTAATTTTTTTTAACCTTTTTTTTTTGTCCTTACTCTATCTAAATGTGGTCGGCTCTGATCTCTGGTGCCCGTGGTCCCTCTCCTGATCTCGTGTGATTGGTCATCTTATGATCTGGGTCCGGGCAAAATCTAACAACTGCTTCAAAATAGAATTTCGAAATTTCACGATTTTAAATGTTTCTAGATTCTCCCTAACCATCTTTAAATTGCTGTAGATATGGCCGGCAAAGCTCTCTCATGATTGTTATTATTATTATTATTAATTTTTGTTGCATTGTCGGTAAGTAGCTGTAAATAGCTCACCTTGAAATTTGGTCTAAAAAAGGCTGATTTAAATATGCGGTGTCTACTGTGATGAATGTAGCATATCCACACCATCCATCCATTTTAGTTGAACATTTTAGGGCATTAACCAAAACGTGAGGAAAATTCAAAGCTTAAGTGGCCCACACCATAGGAAACTTTAGTTGTAAAAGGTTTTTAATAGTAGGCATTCAACCCACTGTTTCACGCGGTGTGGTGCACTTGAGCTTTCGAGTTGCTTCAATTTTGGGCTCATGCCCTAAAATCACCCCCACAAAATGGATGGACAGCGTGGTTAAACTACATGTATCACAGTGGACCCCACATAAAATTCACTCTCATTGATTTTGTATAAAAAAAAGCATGCGATCTTATAGGGAATTACATTATAATTAATCATTACTTATTTACTTGTATTTATTTGTAGGAAATGAGAAACAAATGGTTGCTAGATATCTAAACAAATACATGAGAAATGCTACCAAGATTAGTACCAATAGAGATTCCAGATGTTAATCACAGCAGTCTGTTGGAACGTGACATTTTCCATGTGATGGGGGGTCAATCTACTCATCATGTGGGCTACACTTGTAACGAAGAAAATCACAGACGGTCTATATTGGATGTTCATGTTCTCACACCTATGAGTGAAGGGATGTTCATGTTACACTTTACATGATTCACCTCTACAAGCAAGTAGTTTAGCATGTTATATATGCTAATACAACAAAGAGATGCTCTAGCAAAAGGATACCAAGGTGTAAGTTTAAAAAATGCTAGCTTCTGGGCATCGTATTGACTTAGAACGGTTGTGGATGATAGAGAGCCCATGATCATCAGTTGTATCTTTTGGATCTGATCTGAACCTTTTTAGGGCCACAATAGAATATCAATGGACAGCTTGACTGCGCCTCAGATTTTTTTCTGCACGCACTATGCATATAACACACATTGGGTCCCCCGTAAAATTTACTCTCATTGAAAAGACCTGAATCCTACAAAACACTTTTGTTCTTCAACTACCCAATTTCTGTTGGGCCACCATGTTGTACAAGTAAAATCTATTCCGGCCATCTGGTGGGAACTCTTATCTTCACTGTACATACAAAAAGATTACACCAAAGAATCAAATCACCCACGCAAAGGGAAACAAGGTAAAATTGTTCCATCCATCCTCATGAATTACACCAGATGAACAGATTTGATGAAAGATACACACAATGGTAGCCCCACATAGAAACCTTTGGTTAGAGACATATCTCTATCATGATCTTGTATTGAGGCCCACTCAAGTCGTGGATCTGGCTGTTCTTTTTTTTTTTTTTCCTCTGGGTTGCTGACACCAAGGAGAGCATCTTATGCATGGAGTGAATTTTAAATATACAACATGGTGGACCTCACAGTGTTTGGTGTTTTGCCGGCGTATAAGATTCTGATCCCTCCACCATGAAGATAACCTGACACAAACTCTCCACACATTAGGCCTGCGATGTAAAAATGCACAGTTTTATAACCTTGTCTGTGGTCTACATTCGACACACATGCACTGCCCCTCTGATAAGTGGACCATCCTGAAATGTACTGCAAAGGTTGCTTGTAAAGTACATGCGGTGCCAGTGGCTGCATGTGGAGCCCCCCATACGCCCACTCTGCGTGCAACTTGGAAAGAAACTGCGAACCTGGCAAGTACGCCAAACATTTGAGCAATGCAATGCATGATGTAGCACCCTACAACAAGAAAATATGCAAAAATTAGCGTGGTCCAATAATCAGACAGCCAAACAAGTATTTTTTTATGTCAACCTTTGGCAACTTTGTTCAAGCAGTCCTGTTTGTATTGAAGTGGCCCACCTGATGGTATAGACCATCCTGACCATTGCTATGGTAATCTTGATGGTTGTTTGCCACCTTAGCGTGGATGGGGATTCGATCCCAATGCCAAAATAGACGACTTTATGTGTTTGAAAGCATTCACCCATATCAGCAAAACTCGTGTGATCTTTTCTTAATGAAGACATTATGGACTGCCTATCGTTTTATTGTTTTATGAATAGTATTACTTTCACCTTCTTATGAGCCAGGGGAAACGATAAAATACAACTTGCTATACCATAATATTGTATGTATCCAATCATGAGAATTAAGTACCGTATAAATTCAAATTGTTTAAGTACAGTTTTGAAAATTGGTTTTGGTGACTGTATCAGTCACCACGAACTGTATTGCCCATTTCAGGCCATTTCGGGCCAATAGTTGTGTGTCGTTCCTAAAAGAAATTGCCATGTGAATTTCAGACGATCACTTAAAAAAGGAAACTACAAGTTGATTCATTTTGGGCCTTTTTTTTTTTTGTTGCAGGGAAAAAGTGAAGTTACTGTTAATTTCCAGAAGCTTTCGAAGATGTGGTGTTTTTTTGTCTGTTCTCTGTTGAAGTTTATTGCAAGTTGATGTCGATCTGGAGCCTTTGTCAGCCATGTTATTATGATAATCCAGCAATAAAGGAGTCATTGTTAGTGTGCATTTTCCGAAGCAGGGGCATGGTAACACCTTTGAGTTCTTTCTAAAATGAAAAGAGAAACCGCTTGGAATTGGCATCCATTGTAATATCCGTAATTCGAGCCCACTTGAACTGTACATCTTCGGTATCTTTCATGTATTGTCCAACGTTACTCAAATCGAGTACACAAGTATGCAACCGAGGGAATTAATGAAACTCCGAAGACCCACAACTTACGTCATAGTGACCACCCCGACACCATGCGGTGGTAAACTTCGCATGTCGATATGTGCGCTTGGTCACGATATATCCATAAAGAACCCAACAGTGATCATTTGCACAAGGAGCTTTAAAACCCTTTTAATAATATCATAATTGCATTATTTTTTAGAAAATCTATAAGATAATGGACTCCTTAATCAATCATAATGGTGCCATCATATGGCCTTAAGCTAGCTTAATTCATTATTATTAGCCTTTAATAAAAGCAAAGTCACTTTTCCATGAAATTCAACTTCTCTCCTTGGAATAAAAGCGATAGATACCTCATTGATTCTAGAAAGTGATTAATTTATAATAAACCATACATAAGAGCCCTAAGTTATGTATTAGATAGTATAAAGATACCATTAATTAGCTTAATAAAGTAGTAGGAACCAAAAGTCAATAAAATCTGACAAATTAAGAGGACCTTGTCAACACACATTTTCTAAAAATAATTAAGCTTAATCTAAACACCATTAAGACCCTTTCAGTGTGATTAATCACCCCAAAGAAATGATTAAATTAATGCTAATAAAGTGGCATGGATAAAAGTCAAACCACTTTTCCTGACATTAAGTATCGAATGGCTATGTATCTTACCCTTACTTTTCTAGAAAAGCAAATTGTGATTAATTAAGGTGTCATTAACATCTCTAAATCATGCTTTCGTGAGACAAATTAACCTTGAATTGAGGAAGTGCTTCCACCTAAGTTTTAATCTAGAAATCTCCCCCAATGATTTTTCCTTCTATAAATATCCCTCCCCTAACCAAATTTTAGGCACATTAGTGCCCAATTTTCATACTTATTTAACCCATTCCTAGTTAGAGAGAGAGAGAGAGAGAGTAGATGTAGACCACCCATCTAGACCATCACAACCATCTAGATGATATGATCCGAGCTTTTAATTAAGGTGAGTGCACTCTCCCTCTCACTTTTATTTTGTTACGTTTCCTTAATTTTGCTTCTTCTTTGGTATAAGAGTGGGATCCGAAGAAGTGGGCCACACGGTGGAGATTAAGAACCGATCGGATCATTTGATGGTTACATGAAGGGGAAAACTCAATTACTAGCTTGATTTTAAAAAAACTCATGGAACCCTATGATTATGGGCCCCACTGTGATGTTTCTAACCATCCAACGTATTTATAAGGTCACACGTACATGGATGCATAGACAACATGATTATCAGCTTGATCCAACAAGGTAGGGGCCCATCGTGATGTTTTTATGCCATCAAAACTGTCTAAATTGAGGGGTCCCGCTAGTCAGCACAGACACCATTTTGAACCGTCGAGATTTGTGGGGTCCATAGATATCCAATTAGGCTTAAAGTTTATATGATAAATTTATACTTGATTATTATCATGCGTACTAAATTTGAGGTCAATTCGATCTATCTCACCCCTTCATCTGATCAATGCAATATGGACCAGGTTTGCTGTCCAGTGTAGTACAGTCAACATAGACACCCTTCTAAACGCTCCAGATTTGTGGGATCCATAAATATCCATCCAACTGCTCCCAAATTTTTTGTGATGAATGTATACTTGATTTTGGCCATATGTACTAAATTTGGGATTAATCCAATCTATTTATTCCATTCATTTGATTAATGCAACTGAACCAGGTTTGTTGTCCAATGCAATAGTTAGCACAGACACCTTTTGAACAATCCAAATTTGTGGGGTTCAAAAATATTCATTTGGTCGCAAAATTTTGTGTGATGAATTTATACTTGAATCTTTTCATGTGTAACAAATTTAAGGTCATTCTGATCTGTTTAGTCTCTTCATCTGGTTAATGCAATTCAGACCAGATTTGTTGTCCAATATAGTTGTTAGAACTAGAAAATGCTCGAAAGCAGTTTTCTGGTGTTTTGTTGTTCTGAGGTTCTGAGTAATAGAAACATTCATGACAATCACAAGCATTCACAGAAGTACACAAGAGAAGAGAAATCGCAAGGCGAATTTTATTCCAAAGATCCTGAGATCTTGTACATTAAAGGCCGTGATCTGGCACGAGCCCTTAATTACTTCGAATGATCGATGACCCTTGATTAGAAGGTAGAAGACTAGTCAGCAGGGACTACGGTCTCAGAGTTCGTGGTCGTAGAGATCTGTATTTTGTGTGGTCGGAGAAACCTGTGTTTGTATGGTCGTAGTCCGTTTGATATCCAAAAACTGCTCTATCTTTGTATTTGTTGTATTTTGTTATGGACTGATCTATCTTTGTACGAGTCAGATGTCTCTGTCCCATGTTTTGACTGGAGATCCGAGCTGAGACTGTCAGGGTTTTTAACTAAGGTGTGCGACTCTGGGCTTGCGCTCGTCGTTTGTGACGGGTGACCGCGGGAAGACCGATCTGCAGTTGTATGTACCTGAGCAGCTCAACTAGCTGATGCCGTTTGAATGGGTAGGGCATCGACTGTTCTTGAAGTATCAGTCTTTAACAAATTTCATGTAATAGTTTAAAACTCTCTCTATATAGTTTATTGTGTTAACCATAGTCCCGTTTGCTTAGTCCAGACCCGAATCTAGGCCACATTATGATAGTATATGTGAGAATGATAGATTGATATGATTTTAGGCACCAGCGGCATCATATCGGATCGGATTAGATTTTAAAGGCTTGCATTCTGCTCATTGAGTGGCCCGGATGAGTTATTTGACTGCTCTATTGCGTTCGGAATGCTCGAAATACCCAAAATATGCCCAAACGGGGCCCGAAAACGTCACAAAATGAAGATTTAAAGGTGCTGAAATGGACGTTCAGAGTGCTGATTTTTGTGATCCGCTGGCCTGATTTTATTGATGCGCTGGGGCCAGCGCGTCCAAAAATGACTTTGTTAAGATATGTATTTTTTTGATCCACTGGCCTATTTTTGTGATGCGCTGGGGCTAGTGCATCCAAAAATGACTTTGTTAATGTGTATTTTTCTGATCCGCTGGCCTATTTTTGTGATGCGCTGGGGCCAGTGCGTCCAAAAATGATTTGTTTCACTGATTTTCTTAATGCGTTGGGCTATTTTTTCTGATCCGCTGGCCTATTTTTGTGATGCGCTGGGGCCAGTGCGTCCATAAAACAAGTTAAGTTTGATTCAACGTATTTTGCGATGCGCCACTATACTTTTATAATTTTAGGTTATTTCTTCACCGGACCTGCTGTGGTTGGAAGTGAGATTTTCGGTGGTCGGAAAAGGATTTCGGTGGTCGGAAAAAGGATTCTGGCGAGGGATTCCGGCGATCTCAAATACCGAAAGGATAAAACTCTCTCTCTCTGGATGCATCCAAATGAACCGAAAATGGGGGGTATTTATACCCAAAAATACTGAAGTTCGGCCAATAGGAGTCCGCCACATATAGCGTGTTGAGAAAATCACTCGGCGCGTCTTAAAATGCCTTAGTTTGAATGCTGATTTTTAGGGCGCACTGGCTGTCAGTGCGTCCTGAAATTTCTGAAAATGCCTGATTTATTGGATGTGCTGGACGAATTTTTTGATGCGCTGAGGGTCAGTGCGTCCTGAAATTAACTTCGTAAAACTGTCTGAATTTCTTGACGCGCTGGGTGAATTTCCTGATGCGCTAAGGGTCAGTGCGTCCTGAAATTCACTTTATAAAACTGTCTGAATTTCTTGATGTGCTGGGTGAATTTCTCGATGCGCTGACGGTCAGTGCATCCTGAAATTTACTTCTAAGATAATTGAATTTCATGATGCGCTGACCATGAATTTCTTGATGCGTCGACATACTTATTTGTGATTATCTTGCAAAAATGATGGTTTGTGGGGCCCGCTTTGCGATGGATGTCGATGCACTGGCTCTATTTCTTCATTGTTGAAGTTACCCTCCCAAATTTGGAGGGTTCTGATCATGATGAATGGTGGGGCCCACCATTGGGTCAACTTTCCATTTTTGATCAAGTTTGATGTGTGTTGTGATTTTGTTAAATTTTTCTGATGCACTGTCCTAAACCTAGTTAGGTGATGGTTTGCACATTCATAATCCTTGTTTTGGAGATCCTGACTTTTGGGACCCCAACAATAGTAGTCAACATAAACACCCTATTGAATGGTTCAAATTTATGGGATCCGCATATATCCAATTAGTCCAATTTTTTGTTTTTTTGTTTTTTTTTTATGAAGGTATACTTGATTATTGCCATGCGTACTAAATTTGAGGTCAATCCGACCTATCTAACCCTTTATCTTATTAATGTAATTCAGACCAAGGTTTACTATCCAGTATAGTAGTCAACATAAATACCCTTTTGAATGGTCCAGATTTGTGTGGTCCATAAATATTCAGTTCATCTCTATATTTTGTATGATGAATGTATACTTGATTTTTATCACGTGTATCAAATTTGGGGTCAATCTGATCTGTCTAACCCTTCATTTGATGAATGCAATCCAGACCTGATTTGCGATCCAATGCGATACTCAACACAAACATCCTTTTGAACTAGTCCAGATTCTTGGGGTCCAAAGATATCCAAGTGTTCCTGAATTTTGTGTGATACATAGATACTTGATTGTTTCCATGCATACCAAATTTGGAGTTAATCTAATCTATCCAACCCCTTTGTTTGATTAATGCAATCCGAACCAGGTTTGCTGTCCAGTGCAGTAGTCAGTACAAACACCCTTTCGAATGACCTAGATTTGTGAGGCCCACCAAGGACCCTCCTAATGTATGAACACCCTCCATCCATTTTCTCCCTTAATAGATGGGATGTGCCCCCTAAAACTCAACCATATCTAAAATCTATCAGGCCACACCTTAGCCTAATGATCTGTAGACCCAAACTTAGATGGGTCGCACCTCACAAACAGCGTGTGAGTTCCACTTAGGCCCCACCTTGATGATGTGTTTTATCTATGCACTACAAGAAAACGGTTTTTTACCAACGAAAGTATTACCGACGAAATTATTTTCGTTGGTAAAAAGCATTTTCCCGACGAAATAAATAAATCGTCGATAAAAATCATTTCAGTTTCCCGCCACCGCTGGATTTGCTTCCCGCCATACACTTTTACTGACGAAATTTTTATTTCGTAAGTAAAATGTTTACTTACCGACGAAGATACCTGTCGGTAAAAAATAAAGCAGAAAATTTGGCTTTTACTTTCGTCGGTAAAGAGAAGACTTTTACCGACGAAACTATTCATCAGTAAAAGCCATTTTTACCGACGATTGTTGCCTGTCGGTAATAATGTTGATTCGCGCGCAAGTAATTAAAGAAGAGGACTTTTACAGACAAAATTTTTCGTCGGTAAAAGTCAATTAAAGTCATTTTTGCCGACAATTTTTGCCTGTCGGTATTAATGTTTGATTCCCAACTTTTACCGACAACAATTTTCGTCGGTAAAAGTCAATTAGTTTTATTTTCACCGACGATTTTTGCCTGTAAGTAATAATGTTTGTTTCCTGCCAAGTAGAAAAAGAGGACTTTTACCGACGAAAATTTTCATCAGTAAAAGTATTTAAACGGACTTTTACCGACGAAAAATTTCATCAGTAAAAGTCCTCTTTTAACTTACCCGATTGGGCTCCCTCATTCTCTCTCACTCTCTCGCTCTCTCTCTCTCTCTCTCTCTCGCGCGCGCGCGCGCGCGGCCGGCCCACCCTTCTCACCTCTCCCTCAGCTCGACCGCCTTGCAGTCACCGTCATCGGCGGCCCACTGCCTCAGCCGACCACCCCCCCAGCTGAATCGACCACCGTCACCGGCTGCCACTCGCCTCCACCGGCCTTCGTACGCCGATGCCGCCTTCGGTAACCCTCTCTTCATTCCTTCTTCCTCTATTTCCCCTCTCTCCCTCTCTCATCGTTGTTGATTGTGGGGCCCACTTCCAAAATCCAATGCATGTGGGTCCCTACCATTGCTGTCCAATGCATGTGGGTGGGTCCCACTGTCGCTTTCCATTGTCCATTGCATGTGGGTCCCACCGTCGCTTTCCATCGTCCATTACATGTGGGGTCCGCCTTAGCTGTCCACTGCCTGTGGGGCCCACCGTTGCTGTCCACTACCTGTGGGGCCCACGTCGTTGTCCACTGCCTATGGGGCCCACCGTCGCTGTCCACTGCCTGTGGGGCCCACCGTCGCTGTCCACTGTTTTGGATCAAGCATATATTTGTGTGGAGTAAACTATGTGGGGCCCACAGTGATTTATGTATTTTATCCACTCCATCCATCCATCTTAGCAGGAAATTTTAGGTATGGTGCCCAAAAATGAAGCATATCAAAACCTAAAGTGGACCACACCACAAGTGTGACCTGAATGTCTATCATTGAAAAATTCTTGGAGGACACAGAAGTTTTGGATCAAGCTGATATTTGTGTTTTCCCTTCATCCATATCCATTTGATCTTATGAACAGGTTGGATGACAAATAAAGATCATAGGGGAGCCGGGGAATGGTGAAAATCATTATTCCCACGGTTTCCCATGGCATGGTCCACTTGAGATTTGGATATGCTTATATTTTGGGCTCAACCACTAAAATGAGCTGAAAAAACATAAGGACGGAATAGATAAATCACATACATTGTAGGTGGGCCCAACTGAGTTTACTCTACATGATAAGAGCGTGTAGAGTTACTCCGCAGGCAATCCGATTCCCATGGTGGGCGCCATACATACTTATTTGTTCATAAAATAGTCATTATGTATTTAATTAGACTTGATTCATGGTGTTGATGATTCTGTCATTTTCATGTGCTTGTGTATCTGGAATTGATGGAGCAAACCCGGATGTGCATCGAAGCTACCCATGGTTGATTTATGTGGATGTATGTTGTGGATGTATTTAGCTTATTATTAATAGTTATTTTTTTGTCCACAAATGGTAGTATAATAGAATCAGTTAGCCCATTTGGAGATTTCTATATTGCCGAGCATAGATAAAGTGTGTTTTGGAGATATAGAAATCTGCCAAATTGTCCTGTTGGACAGTCCAAGGTTGGATAGATTGGAATGTTCTCATTGTTTGTCATTTACATGCTCTGTCATTAGTTTCGTGCGGTAACTCTCCTATTCTCTCTGGATATGTTTCTTATGTTTAATTCTATTGTCAATTTAATACACACAATGTGTGAATAGTTGACGTGGAAATGAAATGTAAGATAAATATATCTGGAGAGATAGGAGGAGATGCTGTCGAAATTTAGGCTTGGGCATTTAAATGGAAATAATGATAGCATTTCAATCTATCCATCCTTGGATGGGCGACTGATTTTATTATATTATTATTTAGTGGCAAATTAGATGACGAACATGATACTTGTGATTAAGAGCAGTTGATTGATATTGATGTTGAGCGGGGGTCCCTGGAAGGTGGGAACCGCTGTTGTGACCATGCTGAAGTTGTCCTGTTCCTATGGACAATAATATGGGTGACCTGGCCATTTGGACAGGCCCGTGTTTATATATTAGCTCGAAATTAATGGAGCAGACCCGGATGTGCGTCGAAGCTATCTGGGTGTTGAGCGGGGGTCCCTGGAAGGTGGGAACCGCTGTTGTGACCATGTTGAAGTTGTCTATTTCCTATGGACAGCAATATGGGTGGCTTGGCCATTTCGACAGGCTCGTGTTTATGTATTAGCTCGAAATTAATGGAGCAGACCCGGATGTGCGTCAGAGCTATCCGGGTGTTGAGCGGGGGTCCCTGGAAGGTGGGAACCGCTGTTATGACCATGATGAAGCTGTCCATTTCCTATGAACAACAATATAGGTGGCCTGGCCATTTGGACATGCCCGTGTTTATGTATTAGCTCGAAATTGATGGAGCAGACACGGATGTGCGTCGGAGATATCCGGATGTTGAGCGGGGGTCCCTGGAAGGTGGGAACCGCTGTTATGACCATGATGAAGCTGTCCATTTCCTATGGACAACAATATGGGTGGCCTGGCCATTTGGACAGGCCCGCTTTGTGTGGACCAGAATCGGATGTGCGTCGGAGCTATCCATGAGCTGGTTGAGTCTCCAAGACCTACACCCTAAACCCAAAACCATAAACCTAAAACTAAAACCTATAAGCTACGGCTAAACCTAAACCTAAACTCAATTCACCTAACTCTAAACCTAGACCCAAACTCGAAAACCTAACCCTAAACCCGATCCCGAACCCGAAACTCTAAACCTATGCCTAAACCTAATCCTAAACTCAAATCACTTAAACTAAACCTACACCTATTCCTAAATCCATTCACCTAACCTAAACTTTGACCTAAACACGAAAACCTAATCCGAAACCCGATCCCGAACCCGAAAATCTCAACCTATGCCTAAACCTAATTCTAAACTCAAATCTTCTAAACTAAACCTACACCTATTCCTAAATCCATTCACCTAACCTAAACTTAGACCTAAACACGAAAACCTAACCCGAAATCCAATCCCGAACCCGAAAATCTCAACCTATGCCTAAACCTAATCCTAAACTCAACTCACCTAAACTAAACCTTCACCTATTCCTATATCCTTTCACCTAACCTAAACTTAGACCCAAACATGAAAACCTAACCCGAAACTCGATCCCGAACCCGAAAATCTCAACCTATGCCTAAACCTAATCCTAAACTCAAATCACCTAAACTAAACCTACACCTATTCCTAAATCAATTCACCTAACCTAAAGTTAGACCCAAACATGAAAACCTAACCCGAAACGCGATCCCGAATCCGAAAATCTCAACCTATGCCTAAACCTAATCCTAAACTCAAATCACCTAAACTAAACCTACACATATTCCTAAATCCATTCACCTAACCTAAACTTAGACCCAAACACGAAAAGCTAACCCGAAACCCGATCTCGAACCTGAAAATCTCAACCTATGCCTAAACCTAATCCTAAACTCAAATCACCTAAACTAAACCTACACCTATTCCTAAATCCATTCACCTAACCTAAACTTAGACGCAAACACGAAAACCTAACTCGAAACCAGATCCCGAACCCGAAAATCTCAACCTATTCTTAAACATAATCCTAAACTCAAATCACCTAAACTAAACCTACACCTATTCCTAAATCCATTCACCTAACCTAAACTTAGACCCAAACACGAAAACCTAACCCGATCCTGAACCAGAAAATCTCAACCTCTGCCTAAACCTAATCTTAAACTCAAATCACCTAAACTAAACCTACACCTATTCCTAAATCCATTCACCTAACCTAAACCTTGACCCAAACATGAAAACCTAGCCCGAAATCCAATCCCGAACCCAAAAATCTTAACCTATGCCTAAGCCTAATCCTAAACTCAAATCACCTAAACTAAACCTACACCTATTCCTAAATCGATTCACCTAACCTAAACCTAGACCCAAACACGAAAACCTAACCCGAAACTCGATCCCGAACCCGAAAATCTCAACCTATGCCTAAACCTAATCCTAAACTCAAATCACCTAAACTAAACCTACACCTATTCCTAAATCCATTCACCTAACCTAAACCTAGACCCAAACATGAAAACCTAACGCGAAATCCAATTCCGAACCCAAAAATCTCAACCTATGCCTAAACCTAATCCTAAACTCAAATCACCTAAACTAAACCTACACCTATTCCTAAATCCATTCACCTAACCTAAACTTAGACCGAAACACGAAAACCTAACCCGAAACTTGATCCCGAACCCAAAAATCTCAACCTATGCCTAAACCTAATCTAAACTCAAATCACCTAAACTAAACCTATACCTATTCCTAAATCCACAACTCTAAAATAAACCTGACTCTAATCTTTGCATTGTAGATATGGATAAGAGTTGGATGCGAGCTAAGAATCGGTTTGGCCCAGAGTATAAACAAGGTGTTAAGGAGTTCATGAAGTTTGTGAGATATCGGGCAGATTCAGGTAATAGTATTAGGTGTCCATGCTGAAAATGCAAGAACATGGTTCACAAGACTTTAGACAAAGTGGAAGATGATTTGTTCATAGTTGGGATTGACCAGGGTTACACTTGGTAGATTCATCATGGTGAAGACTTCCACCAAAGAGTTGAGGCCATTGAAGTCCTTGCTGACCCAATTATGCCTAATGAGGAGGATGAAGATGTTAACGATATGCAAGATATCATAGGGGATGTGTTAAGGGGAACAATTGCGGATACTGATTTTACAGCGACAAGTAGTAGTCAGGATATTCCTCCTATGGGTGATGGCGAATTAGAAAAGTTTAGCAGGTTGTTGAGGGATGCGCAACGTCCACTCTATCCGGGGTGTCGGAACTTCTCCAAGTTGAATTTCCTTACAAGGTTACTTAATTTAAAGACAATAAATCGTTGGAGCAACAAATCGTTCAACATGTTACTTGGCTTGTTGAAAGAAGTATTACCTGAAGGTGAGACATTGCCTAAGTCTCATTACGAGGTAAAATCTTTAATGCGAGACTTGGGCCTTGGTTACATCCTCATACATGCATGTATAAATGATTGTGTATTGTATTGGAAAGAACATGAAAATGTTGAAGAGTGTCCACAATGTGGCGAGTCTAGGTGGAAATATGACAAACCTAAGTTTAAGAAAATTCCACAAAAGGTGTTAAGGTACTTTCTATTGAAACCCAGATTACAAAGATTGTTTACGTCGAGCAAAACGGCTGAAGATATGAGGTGGCATAAGGAGAAACGCATTCATGATGATAATACATTGAGGCATCCCGCTAACTCTAAAGCCTGGCAACAATTTGATAAGCAATATGACTGGTTTGCAGAGGATTCTCGCAATGTTCGGTTAGGTCTTGCAAGTGATGGTTTTAATCCATTTGGTAATATGAGTAGCTTGTACAGTATGTGGCCAGTGATACTTATGCCCTACACTTTACCTCCTTGGTTGTGTATGAAGGAATCATTTTTTATGATGTCATTGCTTATTCCTGGACCCAAGTCACCGGGGAATGACATTGATGTGTATTTGCGACCGTTAGTAGATGAGTCAAACGAGTTGTGGAGTCAAGGTGTCCAGACGTATGACACTTTTGCAGAATAGACGTTTCGATTGCATGCAGCGGTCTTGTGGACAATAAATGACTTCCCTGCATATGAAAATTTGTCTGGGTGGAGCACGAAGGGAAATTTGGCTTGTCCTACATGTAGTACTGAGATTTGTTCATTGTCATTGAAGCATGATAAAAAAATGTGTTATATGGGCCATCGTCGCTTTCTTCCGAGGGATCATAGTTGGCGTAGGAAAACGATAATCTTTGATGGCAAACAAGATCATAGGCCACCACCGAAAGAATTATCTGGAGAAGATGTATTACAATAATTGAGTAACATTGAAGAAGTTAGATTTGGTAAGGCACCGCACTTGAAGAAGAGAAAACGTACAGTATTGGAGTATAACTGGAGGAAGAAGAGCATTTTTTTAGTTGCCTTATTGGAGTCATCTGAAATTGCGACACAACTTGGATGTCATGCATATTGAGAAGAATATATGTGACAATGTCTTTGGAACATTGATGAACATAGTGAAGAAAATAAAAGACAGTTTCAAGGCTCGATTGGATCTACAAGCAATGGGTTTAAAGAAAGAGTTGCACTTGCAACCACATGAAAATTCATATACTAAACCAGCAGCCTGCTACACATTGACAAAACTAGAGAAAAAATGTTTATGGACTGTAAGGTAATAGGAATGAAAAGTCATGACTGTCATGTTTTTCTGCAACGTCTACTACCGGTTGCGATTCGTGGATTCCTTAGCAAGGATGTCAGTGCTGCGTTGATTGAGTTGGGGATATTCTTTAAGGATTTGTGTTCGAAATCTTTGAATGTAGAGGTTATTAAACGACTGGAGAAGGATATTGTCGTAATCCTTTGCAAACTTGAAAGAATATTTCCACCTCCGTTTTCGATGTCATGGTACACCTAGCGATTCACTTACCGCACAAAGCAAAACTTGCAGGACCAGTACAATATCGTTGGATGTATCCGATCGAAAGGTGATAGAACAATGATCATAAATTTTTATTCATTCCATAAACTACGTAGATCCATGTTTTCATGTCCTCTAAACATAGTGATTTTGTATACAGATACCTTCACACATTAAAACGATATGTGAGGAATAAGGCATGTCCAGAGGGATCCATTGCTGAGGCGTACACTGATAATGAGTGCCTGACATTTTGCTCCATGTATTTTCGTGGCATAGAGATTAGATTCAACCGAGAAGATCGGAATGCCGATGATGGGTAGGAGCATGAACAAGGACTCATATCTGTATTCGCACATAACGTCCGTCCTTTAGGATCGCCGACGTTTCAGGATATGGACCTTCGGGATCAAGCGAAGGCGCGGTGGTATGTGTTGCATAATTGTGAAGAAATAGAGTCGTATTTGGAGTAAGTCTTCAATCGATAATTGTATATCTACATACATGTAATCTCAAAATTTCTTGCTGACAACGTGCCAATTGTGTATAGCGAACACATCGAGGAGATGAAGTCCCAATACCCTACAAATTATGATTGAATGCATCAGGATCAGTTTTCAGAATGGTTCGCAAAACGTGTAAGATTAATTTACCTTCTATCTCACCACTCTTACAATATTGTTGTATTGCACAATATTTACACGTAATCTCAAATTCATAAACATTTATATTCTGTATGTGATGATAGATGAAGATGTTGCGCGCTAACAACTCTGCGGATGCGTCTGATGCGCTTTACTCACTGGCGTGTGACCCTGATAGACGTGTATCTAGATATACAGGTTGTATTGTAAACGGGATTCGGTTCCACACTGAAGAGCGTGAGAAATATAAGACTACAAAAAATAGTGGGGTGGTTGTGAAGGGAACACATGAGGAGGTAGAAATTGATTTTTATGGCATTTTGACGGATATTATTGAGATGAGTTATTGTTTGAGAAAGCGGGTGTACTTATTTAAATGCGATTGGTGGGATATTGGAAATAAGAAGTTGGGAATACAGATTGATGACTACTTCACGAGCGTAAATTTATCTCGGAAGTGGTTTAAAGATGACCCATTTATCATAGCCGGCCAAGCCGAACAAGTATTCTACCTCGCTGACATCAAGTTAGGTGGCTCTTGGCACGTGGTGCAGAAAATAAAGCCCAAGAACATATTTGACGTTCCCGAACTAGACGTTGAAAATAGCGATGAAGGGAGAAATGGAACGTCGTTAGTTGAACAAGCATATCAAGAAGACATGCCATCTTGGGATAGAGGGAATGATCCCAATGTTGATATTGATGTGGTGCAATTGAATAGAGATGATGTGCACCTGATCATGTTGATGCCTCAATCATAAATGACATTGTTAGAGATGATAGCGCTTTCATTGATGACGACGTTGCCGACGATGAAGAGAAAATACTGATCAGCGATAGTGATGGTGAAGAAGAAAGAGTGATAAGCGATAATGATTCAGACGACGATTATTAAATGTATACAATATTTACATGTTATTTTCAATTCGATTAATTTGATTATTACATGTATATATGTTTTACAAGTCATGATTTATTTCTTGAATTGACTTGTTTATAATCAACATTTACAGTTAAGTCATTTTTTGATCATGTCCTCCACAAACTGGAGCGTAGCAGAAGCACGCAGTATACTTCATCAGCTGTTGCGGATAGACTTTCCGGCCCTATATTCCTTCTGGTAGGGCCAGAGAGATACTTGGTCTGGTCGATAAATGTAGGGAGGAAGACGATGACTCAGATGAAAGATTATACAATCTCAAAGAAATTCCGGACTTGATGGAGGAATATAACCGCGGGAAACTTCATATGGAAGATGCGACATTGTCACTTGCACATATGAACGGAGTCCCGAGAGATCAGATTTCTCTTATTGTGACTGGCATGTTGGCTATAACAATGTCGAGTGCTTCATACAGCTTGACATATACATCTGCAGCGTACGATAACTTACGCAGGGAGTATTTCGGATAATTGATTCGAAGTTGATTTGTATTATAATGAAATATATGTATTTAATATAGAATGACAATGTGTAATGAATTTTTCAACTTTTATATTCTGTTTACGGTTTTATTATATTCTGCTTACATTATAGTGTAATGGTCTAATCATATTTTTATCATCTCTCTAAACAAAAGCACAAATTCATTCTACCATGATGTTTATAAATATAAATTGACATTGTTTAAATTTATAAGTTTGTATTTCAGACATATTCAGTCATGGCACCAGGTGGGAGATCAGGTCGTTCGCGCACTGGATCAACCCCTTCCACCCGTGATGCGACGTAAACAGCATCGACGTCGCACGGTACATCACAGGCATCAGATCCTTCGGTTGAGTATACACCAGGCACTACAAGTAAGTGTGGACATTTATTTAGTGATTTTCTGTTTATATTGTTACTTACATATATCTTTTTGCGACAGCATCTTCTACCAGCCGACGAGGACTTGGACCCACGCGTGGGTTAGTTTTAGAGCGACTTATGCGTGAGGGTAGGGTGGCGGTAGAGTTCCCATAGGACTGCCTTAGACCTGTTGGGGACAGTGCCAGACTGTTTACGTCTGAGGTCGGTGTCCTATGCCAATCTCTGATCCTCACTACCACCCCCCGTTGGACTGACGTGACAGATGATGTGCGACAGCTCATTAGTCAGCGCCTTCAAGTAAATTTTAGTAAATTGAAATTTTCTTTTGTGATAGTTCATTTACGATTAAGTCCTATTCTTAATAAGTTTATTACCTTAATTTATTATTTACGAAACTACAGGATAAATTTGACTTCGATTTAAATGTTCCTTATATTTCTCATGCCGTCGATGACATGATCAGAGAGGGGTTCAAGGAGTACCATGGAGAGTTACACCAGCGGTACAAGCGGTGCAGGACGCACGATGAGGCCGTACTGTCCGCACCGCCCCACGTTACTATAGACGATTGGCGGATACTCTGCGAGAGATTTTCGTCAAAGGCTTTTCAGGTAATATTTACAAATTTACGATATCTTAAGGTAACAATTAAATTCGCAATTAAATTCACAATTAATAGCAATGTATTTTGTATAATGTGTTCAGAAGAGGAGTAGAATAAATTCTGCGAACAGGGAAAAGTTACAAGTGAACCACGTAGTTGGTTCAAAGTCATTTGTAGGACATCGTTATGACATGGTAAGAAATTATTGATGATTATTAAGTTAATATATTATTTTGATTGGCATTTATTATAAGTCTTCTTTCCTTTCGATTGTGCAGCGAGATTCCGTCACCGGCTAGGAGCCTAGACCAGTAAACCTTTACAGAGGGACTAACTGTCGGCAGGCGACGGAATCTTGGGTTCATCCTAGAGCCAGTGAGCATTGGGTAAAAATCTTTACTTTGTAAAATTTAATTGCGCATTCGTTGATAATAATGTCATTCATGTCATTTTTTATGAAATTTCATATGTTTTCATTACAGGCGGCGATGGACACCATACGCAGTCAGCTCACTCCCAATGGTAGTCAGCGGAGTGAGCTAGAAATCCTGAGCGAGGTGCTTGGCACCCGTTCTAGATATGTGCGTGGGCTTGGCCATGGTGCCAAGCTCATGACACCCACTAGAGGTGGCTCCAGCCGATCCGTAGCTGGTGAGAGCGCTCTATGCCGAGCTGATATCGCAGAGAGAGAGGTTCAGCAGCTACGGGTCGTCGTCGATGAGATTAGAGAGTAGCTGAAGAGGCAGAGAGAGGAGGAGCAGAGGCGTAGGGAGGAGGAGCAGAGGAGACGGGAGGAGGAGGAGAGGCGACGGGAGGAGGAGAAGAGGCGACGGGAGGATCAGGACAGGCGATGCGAGGAGCAGGAGATGAGGATCGAGGAGTTGCGGCAGGAGCATGAGCGACGAATGCAGGAGATGTTTCAGGCTCTCGTTGCACGCTTTGGCACCGATGCCCCGCCACCTTCGCCTTCTTCTTCGTGATTCTTTTTTTTAATATATGAATGTTAACTTATATGTATTTGTGCGTGGATGAATATTGGTTGTTTGTGGATATGGAATGGATTATTTGTGTATGGATGGTGTAGTTTCTGTTTATTCGTATGTATGTGGATGTGAATAGGATAAAAATGTATAGGTTTATTTACAGGTGTATATCAGGAATCATTTCCTGAATTTTGAAAACAAATGGAACTAGAGAAAAGAATACTATTATCGACGAAATTGTTCGTAGGTAAAAAAACATGGAAAAGTTTTTACCGACGAAATTTTTCATAGGTAATAAACTTGTAAAGCTTTTACCGACGAATTTTTTCGTGGGTAATAAACTTGTAAAAACCTTTACCGACGAAAGTTTTCGTGGGTAATAAACTTGTAAAACTTGTACCGAAATTTTTTTTCGTCGGTAATAAACTTGTAAAACTTTTACCGACTAAATTTTTCGTGGGTAATAAACTTGTAAAAACCTTTACCGACGAAATTTTTCGTGGGTAATAAACTTGTAAAACTTTTACCGATGAAATTTTTCGTAGGTAATAAACTTGTAAAAACCTTTACCGACGAAACGTTTCGTCGGTAAAAGTTTTTTCACCGACGTATCACATTTGTTTCCGACAAAAAATCATATGTTTTTTCGACGAATTTTTTCGTCGGTAATGGTTTTATTATTACCTACGAATTTTTTTTCGTCGGAAAAAACCTTTACCGACGGCCTTTCTGCGACGATGTTAGCCGCGAAATATTTCGTCGGCAAAAACATTCCCGACGAAATTTCATTAAAAGCCGACGAATTATTTCGTCGGTAAAAATGAGATTTCTTGTAGTGATGCTGTCTAACCTCGATCCCACATGTATATCCATGTTATCTATTCATGGTTCACCATGATGTATGTGTATCATCCATACTGTCCACCCGTTGTGGACCCACCGTGATGATTATTTGTTATCCAACCCATTGGCGAGTCTACTTGAAAATGGGATCCACTATTTGTATGTGAATTATTGGCGGCCTATTTGTGTATGTATGGTATATCAATGTCGTCCATTTTGCTGCCCATCAGGCGTAAGTATTGTATATAGTTGTTGCCCATCATGCGAGGCCCACTTGATGTATAATGTAGGGCCCAAGTAAGCCCAACAAAGGTCTAATAAAGATGACTACAAGCTAATTGAGGTACGTAAATTTATGATACGCTTAGCAAGCTCACATAAAATGCTAAGTAGTTGAGCATAGATCACATCCATGCATCATGGAATGGCAATATGTGTATGTGTGCTATGATACATCCATCCATGCATAAAAAATATCATTACTAGCCCATAGACAGGTCACATGACCCTAAATTGATAAAGATGATAGTTGCAAATGATAGTTATATATGAATTTTCTAGCCTAAGGGCTAAATAAACCCTAGACTTATGACATTACATACATGCTACATATACACATGGTGAACATATAACATAGCATGATTTATTCAATATATGCATGACCATGACATATTTGAGGATGGAAATACCACAATTGTGCCTGTACAACATATATTTAATCTTGGTAATGAAATGTGTACCTATGATAATGACTTGGATTATCCTTAAAAAAGAACAAGACATTGGAAATACAAAATAGTAGGGGTAGAAAAGGTCCCTTAGGTTGAAAGTCTCTAATCCCCGATGGTACCTAGGGATGCCTCACCATCGAGTCGAGTGGCCACATGGGTTATGGATTTGACTCCCACAGACTAGGTCGAGTTAGGTGTAACCTGTTGAAGGGTTGAGGTGTGAAAAGGGACCAGTTTGACTTGATGGCAAGGAGAAGCACAAAAGTAGGTCATTTACTGTTCCAGGTGGAAGTCACTTAAGAAGGCATGCATTTGTGGTTGATTATTATGCTCGGTATGCATGGGTGTCGACCACAGTGATTCCCGAGATGTACAATAGTACCATGATATGGTATGATAACATGATGGCGATGATGTGGCTATGAACACCATGTGGTATGGTTATGGCTATGGTAGCATAGATGTTGGGCATGACTGAGATTCAATGATCATGACTCATGATTATGCATATCTTGCATCTCTTACACATCTTACATACATTGCATACCTATTCCTCATATGCATCATCATCCCTAATCCTGGTCTCATATTATCTTATCATCCTGACATAATATATGCATATAGGATACACTGCACTCCCCTCACACACTCACTGAGTATTATAAACTCACTCTTTCCTCTATTCCTTTCAAGTATAGGTATAAAGGAAGAGCAACAATTAGAGAATACTTGTAAATAAATTATGGATGTTTAAATTATGAATTGGGTTGTGTTGTGGTTTTTTAAGAATGTAGATATTCATGTGATGTACATATATATAGAACTAATGTATATAGTTGGCTATATATAGCGTAAAAGTTACTTTGTGTACAGTGGATGCTTATCTCAGTCGCGAAACCATATTACGGAAGAAGAAAAAAATTACCCTTAAAATTTATAGTTAGGAATCGACAGTTGGGAAAACCAACAGTGGAAGCGAAAGTTGAACACACAGAGTAATACGAGATCAAACAAGCAACACCATGCAATCACACCACACACAATTAATCATACAGAGATAATTCGATTTTACGTGGAAAAACCCCTCAATGGGTAAAAAACCAAGGCACAACGCGATCTACTATAAATCAGAAGCTTACAGAAATGAACAGCCCATAAGCAAGGAAACCCAAGAGAAAACCCAAGCTCTCTCTTTAACAAAACCCTCTCCCCTCTCCTTAATACACTTAGGAAACCTTAAATACCTTAGGATACCTCCTAATCCCGATTACACCCACTTAAATAGGCAAAAAACCCGAATTAGAAACCTCTTATGCAAAACTATGTAAGAGCACCGACATGGTTGGTTGCCAGGTCGGGCACCCGAGCTTCACCTTGGTCGCCCGAACCTCCTCAAAATCGTCTAAAGAGATTCTCTATAGAAAATAGGTCAAGGACGGTCGCCCGAAGGCCCCCTCCAACATAGATTTGAGTCACCAATTTCAACAATCTCAACCGTGATGAAAATCTTCCTGTTGAACCTTGCTGTACTCGACCATTCATCCTTCTTTGCTTTCTTCATCATCTCCACTTTAATATAGCTCCATCGCTTCTCATGCCTTTATCAACCCTATCCTTGCATTTTCATGCCCTTTATCGCTCTTCTCATGTGGCCCTTGGGCACTTACTACATACGAACAATCGTGGATCCTACTGCCGATCCCTCAGCTCCACAATAAAATGTGCTCCTGAACAACTTGTAAAGATGGCCACACCTTCGTGCCTTTATCCACACCAGTGCCCCCTTCATCACTTTACAACAACAATCGCGGCCGATGAACCTGCATGCTTTCGCCTCAAGTGCACCAAGAGAGATCACATTCTTCTTCATCATGGGGACATGCTTCACATCTTCCAGGACTTGTTCAATCTCATCGAACATCCTGATGTGCACCATACCAACACCCACTACCTTGTGAGAATAGCCATCACCCACAACACCTATCCACCATCATACTCCCTGTATGTCATGAATGAACTTCGGTTAGGACAAACGTGACATGAAGCACCTGAATTCAGGATCCACTCTCTACTGTGAGATCCCTTGCTGGATACAGTCAAAACTTCACAAAGATCACCACCGTCTCCTATGGCATTAGCTCCCTCTTTAGAAGAATTTTTAGACTTCTCTTACTTTGATTTGGGATTTTGACAATCCCCCTTCTTATGGCCCTCCTGACTATAATTCCAAAACCGTACCTTAGCCTTCCTTTTGCCCTTGACTTTAGACCATGATTTAGAATATCCCCCATCATGCTCAGAATTTCTTTCCCTAATAACTAGTGCCTCTGAGAAAGAACGAGAACCCACGTCACTGCTTTTCTTTCACATTGCCCTCGACTAGAGGGCTAAGATAATAGTTTCAACATTAATGCTCCCTCTCTATGCACAAAGAGTCCCTGAATAACTCATATAAATCTAGAAGAGAATTCAGTAAGATGCATGCTTGATATTCATCCTTCATCTGCTCATCTATCTCCACCAACTTGCAAACTAGTCGATTGAATGTGCTAATGTGGTCCTCCACATTCATCCCCTCCGTCATCCTCAAAGTGAACAATTACATCATACATCTAGTTCTCTAGAGATTTCCTAATGTACACTTTCTCTAGCTTAGTCATTGTATCAACCGTTGTCTTCTCCTTTATGACGTGATAGAGGACATCATTCGTCAGGCCTAACATGATCGAGGTTCTGGCCTTCTTATCGAGCTTCGTCCACTCATCCTCTTTCATAACCTCAGGTAGCTTTCCAAGAGCCTCTTTAAGCCCTTGCTGAACTAGGAGGGATTCAATCTTCACCTTCCATAGTTCATAGTTATTTTTTCCAGAGAACTTCTCTATGTCGAACCTAGTGTTCGATGCCATGCTCTCATCTCAAATCCGAATTCTACTCCATGCCAACGATAGCTCTAATACCACTTGTTGGAAAAACCAGCAGTGGAAGCGAAAGTCGAACACACAGAGTAATACGAGATCAAACAAGCAACATAATACAATCACACCACACACAATCAATTACACAAAGACAATCCAATTTTACGTGGAAAAACCCCTCAAAGGGTAAAAATTCACGGCACAAAGCGATCTACTATGAATCAGAAGCTTATAGAGATGAATAGCTCACAAGCAAGGAAAGTCAAGAGAAAACCCAAGCTCTCTCTCTCTCTCTCTCTAAACTTTCTCCCCTCTCCCTAATACACTTAGTAAACCTTAGACACCTTAGGATACCTCCTAATCTTGGTCACACTCACTTAAATAAGTAAAAAACCTGAATTAGAAACCTCTTACGCAAAATCTCATAAGAGCACCGACACAGTTGGTCGCTAGTTTAGGCGCCCGAGCTCCACGTCGGTCCCCCACACTATAAAAAAAAATGACTAAAGGCTATGGACTATGGGCGCTTATTGCTACGGATATAAACCATAGTTAGATTCCTACACAGCTAAATGCTGCTGCCCACTACAGCATTACAAGAGACTTGGGTGGTCCCATAAGGAGCTCTATGGGGACCATTGCAACATGTGTGTTTTATCTAAGCTGTCCATCTAGTTTGACATCTTATTTTAGGGCATGAGCCCCAGAAGTAGGCAAATCGAAAGGCTTGAGTGGACCACACCATAGGAAATTGTGAAGATTTAATTGCCTACAGTTGATCTATGGTGTGGTCCACTTGGGCCTTTGACTTGCTTCCTTTTTGGAATTATAGCCTAAAAGTATTTTTAAAATTGAATGGACGGTGTGGATAAACCATGTTAATCACTGTGGGCCCCACAGCCACTAACAGGACCGTTCGTAAACTAAAAATTGCCCGTTGCCCTTCTTCAGCAAAAGGGGATTCCTGAAAAAAGAAAAAAAAAACACAAAAAGCCCTCCCTCTCTCATGCACCACCACCTTCCTCCCTACCTATATCTCACACCACCTTCCTCCTCTCACGCACACCCTCTCTATTTGAAGCTCGGGTTGAATCAGATTCATGCACGAGGTATGTCTTCCTCTCTCTCAATCTCAGAGTTGATTTAGGAATTTGGGGATTTAGTAATTAGTGGATTCTTGATTCGAATGTGGACCCTCATTTGGGGATTTGAGGATTTAGGATTTACGTACAGATTTGAATGTGGACCCCAAATTGGGGTTTTTCTGATTTTACAAATTGGGGATTTTAGGATTTTGGGCATTTGAGGATTTTTTGAATTGGGGATTTTCAATCTGGCGGTTACTTCAAACTTGAATTACAAAATCAATCCACAGGACAACCATTTTTTCTGTTTTCTTTTTCTGCTTGGTGAGGATGTTACACATTAGGGATGGATAGATAAAGCAGAGATGTGACTCTTTGTTGCAACAGATCAATAAATCTGAGAGGAGGGTTTTTTATAAAATGCCATAGGGAGAATCCCTGGCCGCTCAAGCCTCTCCCCAACATATACAAGAAGCCTCTCTCTCTCTCTCTCTCTCTCTCTCTCTCTCTCATTGCAGTTGAGATTAGGAAGTCGAAGGTAAGTTGTTCGAGAGACTTTTTTTTTTTCTAGTTGTTTGTATTGTTTAGTTGTATTAATTCAGCATTTGGGAAAAAAATCAGGATTTTTTTTTTTGTGAAGTGTGGGATTGGTCTCCCAAACATTTCCAATACTTATTATTATTAGTTTTTTTTTTTTTTTTTGCCATATATCGCTTTGCTAACTATGCATATGAGGATTATTTTGAGGTCCTCAGTTCATGCCTGCTTTTTAATTAGCGGATTTTTTATAGGCTGCTGAGGAGGCAATTGGGAGCTTGAAATCCATGGTTAGTCAACAAGCCTCGAAGCATTCAAATTGTTGTATCTACTCTGAATTGTTGCATCCCCAATTGTTGTATCAATTGAAGTTTGTACAGGATCCTATAGGAAGTAGTGAAATTTCTTTTCTTGTGATTGTGGTTTCATATTTTACTAGTCATATTTCTTCTTTTTTTTTTTTAAAGTTCTTTTATAAAATTTGGCAGCTGGAATTCCAAATGTTAGATGGTTTGGTGTTGAAGGTGACTATAATGTTCTTGTGATGTACTAGTTGGGTATGAGGTTAGAAGATCTGAATCCATGTCCTAGATTTTGGGATTTGGAGACGTATACCAGTATACGTGTTCTCCCTATCTATATCTATATTCATTTCCATACCTAGGGATGGTGCTATATGGGCTCTTTTTTTCCATTTGTACTTAATACAATTTCTACTAGAAAGCTTTAGAGGAAAAAATGATCAAAATGCCCCTATAGTATGTGCAATTTCATTTTATTAGTGCATTTTTGTTTCCAACAAATTAGGGAATAGGCGAAGCGAGGTTATGTTGTGCGGGTGTTAGTAATTCTCCATTTTCCTCAAACTAATTCTGGTGCTTTATTTTTGGATATTATTGATTTTGTTAATCATTAGCTAGCTTACCCTTGGAACAACTCTTTCAAATCTATGCAGTGCAAATTCATGTATTGTCATACATTCATTTCGATTTGCAAATATTCCATATTTCATTTGGGTCTCATTTGTATTGATCATACATGTGCAAGTTTTATAAGGAACTGAAATGTGATTTTTAGAGGAATCAATGATACAAATCCACCTTAATTGTTTGAATAGGGTCACAAAACAAGAACAACATTGGGCTGGTGCCTGTTTTTCTTGATTTTTCTGCTCCAGAGCAATTGCTTGCCTCTTAACATGCTATTGCTAATAAAACCATTGTCCTGTGCGTACGACATATGGCTCCGACCCATGCATCGTGGGACAAGTTCTCTCTATTGTTCCTAGACTTGTAATTGCGTAGAGGTCTCTCTAACCTTATTTGATTCATTCAGGTGATTCTTTTTCTATGGAAGTTGTAGTGATGCTGTGTTTGTTGATGAATAGGGTGGTTACAATTACTCTGTAACTATAACACCCTGTCGCTTTATGCCATTGTCACCCAGGTACTTTCTTTATTAGGAGATGCACTTTTATAACACCTTTGTTTGTATAAATGATAAGGGCACAATGGCTAGAATGACAACAGGGTGAGAGAATTTAGTTGATTCCTTCGCTTTAACAAATGTATGCAGGTGGGTTTAGGTGCACGTGGATGCAAAGCTCTGTTTTAATACGTGACATTATGTGAAGGAGAGTACTTTTTCTGTGTTTGTGACGTTTTAGACTTGTGACATTTATCATATGCCTGATTTGTGTTGCATAAGGATATCTTTGTTTTTTTTTTTTTACTTTAGGCTTGTCTTCTACCTGCTCCTTGAGGAGCATCTTGTAGTAATTACGCAAGATGTGTGAATTGGATTCTACATGGTCTAAACAATATGCAGGTGCCTATTGTGCAACCTAATGTACTAATTGTCTGGGTATTGTTTTTTGTGTTTCTTTTCTCAATGTAATTATTAAATCTTATGAAATGCTGGAAGCATTTGGAGTCCTTTGCATATTAGGGTATTAGTCCATAGTTCGTGGAATGATATGGATGCCAGTTCTAATGGCACTTGTATAGCGTGATTGTGTAGTGTGAATAGTGGATTTGTAATGTTTTTTTTTTATTTTTATTTTTATTCTTTCTATCAACTGATTGCTTACGAGTTCAAAGTTGCTTATGGTTAATATAGTATTTTACTTTGTGAGGATGGCCTATTAGGGATTGTAAGCTATGAAGTCTTTATTTGTGTTAGCTCAGTTCGATTGAATTACTAGGGCATGTACTAGCAGTGGCTAGATATGCGGCTATTTTTTCTCTTTAAAAAAGTAATTAGCTACGAATATAGTTCGTCGCTTGAAATCAAAGTCCGTAGCTTTAGCTAGTGAAATCGCTACGGACTTAGATATACATAGCGACGAATTCCGTCCGTAGCTTTATACTAATTGCTACGAATAGTAGCCGTAGCTATAGCTCAAATGGCTATGGCTACGACACCAATTGTTACGAATCAGATACGAACCAGCTACGAATTATATTTGTAGCTATAGGCTAGCTACGGATATAATTCCGTAGCCTTTGACCCTTTTTCTTGTAGTGCGAGGCGGGCGCCCGAACCTCCTCAAAATCGTCCAGAGAGATTCACTGTACAATACGGGTCAAGGTCGAGCGCCTTGATCACCCGGTCAAGCGCTCGAAGGCCCTGTCCAACATAGATTTGAGTCACTGATTCCAACGACGACCTCGAGACTTGGTGTATGGGTACTAGGTGCCGAACTCAGAGTTCGAAAAGTCATGCACCAAGTTCGGGACTGTGTAGTGGTAGTACAGAATGCCAAATTTGGGGCATGACATCTATATATGCTCAAATTGATTTTGTTGCACTTAAGTTTGGTGGTAATGAGCTAGGGAGGAGCCTAAACAATTTGCTAAAAAAGGCCAAGAAGTCCAGTCCAAAACCCAATCCATGACCCATTCCCCTATGGCCTGACCTGACCTGACTACATAAAATTCATCAAGCTTAAGTCGAGACACATCTCTCTCATTTGATTGTAATTGGGTCGATGTAACTATTTTAATCGGACCTGTTATAACTTATCTCAATTTTAAGATTGGAATATGAGGTTTAGGGGCATGCATAAACTATAGCTTAATAAGTGAATACGTACACATATAAATAATTATCTAAACAATTCTTCTCTATTTTGCTTCAGCTTGGGGGTCGAGTTAGGGCATCTTACCCAACCATTGATAACCATTATGGGTAGGTCATGTTAAGAGTTTAACTCAAATACGATCCATTTACTTAAATGGATCATATTTATATCATGGGCTGACTTACTGCCCCTTTAGCCTAAACTAGCCTTAAAAGTAGGTTGGGCTGGTTGACCTGTAGGCTGAACTGATTAATTGCCACCCATAATTATTGCTTATCTTTATTTAAACTTGAGTGGCATTCCCAAAATGAAAATGGGTGTAAGAAAATCAATTAGGGTGGGTGTAAGCAATGGATTCAATACTATACATGGCATTAAGGAATTTCCACATTCAGGGTCTTGACACTTTGTATGCATTTCTTGAGGGTGAAAAGATGAAATATTTCCTTTAGGTGATTTCAACGGAATAAAAATAAGAAATGTGTGTTGCGTTGTAGGAAGGATGAAACAAAGAAATATGGCTTAAAGCTTATTAACTAGGGAATTTTATCGCTTGAAAAAAAATACCAAAGAGTAACTTATATTGAAATAATAATAATAATAATAATAATAATAATAACAACAACATATGTTGACTATTGTGTAAGATTTAGTTTAGTAAAAGGTTATTATAAGCGAGTTTGAAAATTTTAAAATTTCGATAGGAATTCATCACCAAGGCTAGACTTATTTCATGAATTTTTATTTACACAACACTTTCATTTTAATAAAATCATTGTTATTGTTCCATCAAATAAGTGGATTCATTGATTTCAATTTCTTCCCTGGGAAGGAGGCTGATTATTATTACAAATAGCCACTACGATTTAACACAGCAGTTTCCTCATGGCTTAAAACATGGTACATTAACAAAAACTTTTTTTAAGGGGAAAGCATTGGGCATTTGGGAGTAAGTTTACACCATTGACATTGTATCTTATTAAGATTGATTAAATAAATAATCGAGTCCTTGCACATGTATGTTTTTTAACTTCATTAAAAGGTGTTTGAATTTGTTTTTCCTCGAAAACTTTGTTTGGAAAAGTGAAACTCTTTGAAATATCTTTAGTCCCACATTACTTAGAGATAAAAAGCTAGGTGAGGAAATCGGCCAATAAAAATGGTTATTATGCCAATTTACTAGTAGAAATTGACTGTTACACCAATAAACTGACATAAAATGGCCATTACGCCGATCAATCGGGTGGGAAATCGACCGCTGTAAAATTTGGCTAACAAATTTTGACTGTTATGAAGTTTTGATTACTGTTGCACCTTTCAACCATGAGAAACGGTTACTTTGGCCAATTTAAATTAAGTTGTGACACTTATGAAAAGACATGACCATTTTGATAATTTTAGAACCGCCTTTACAGAAACGCCTCTTTGCAAAAATGCATAGGTTTTCATCTCTACAAAAACCATGTAAATTAAGAATTAAACATTCGTTCTATTCCTCTTTCGAAAAATAAATCTCTATTCTGATTCATCTTCCTTTTTCTCTTTATATGCACTCGAAATGGGTTCTCTATTTTCACAATACACGAAGTTTGCCAGAATTGTTAATGACATACTAAGTTCCTATTGCAGTCTCTTTGTGATTGCTGCATGCAAAATCATTAAGTCTTGTTGTGTCTTGAAAGCAATTCGATAGCAACCCGACAACTATCTCATACTACAAGAGGAGATGAATAACACTTTAAAGAAAGCATATCTGATACATGCTTCAAACCTGATTTAAAGTTTTCTTTCTGATTATTTATTTTTAATTTCTTCCATCGTCATTAATTTCTCAACAATCTTAAAGTGTTATTCTATAGAGACCGAAACATGCACGACTTTCATTAAGTTGATGAACTAAGATTTGTTTAAACTTGATCGATTTAATGATACGAATTTCAACTGTTGGCAAGGCAAACTTAAATTCATGTTAACGACGTTAAAGCTCTTCTACCTGCTAGATCTGAATCTACTAGCATTCTTTCAACCGTCTAAACAAGATACTCAAGAGAGAATGCTAAATAATGAAAAGAGAACAAGACAAATTAATCTACTATGATACATTTTCAACAAACTCTTTGACCGTTTGTATAGTCTATATATAAACATGACTTCAGCTAAAGACATTTGAAACACTCTCGAATTCAAATACAAGGTTGAAGAAGAAGGTACCAAGAAATTCTTTATCGTCAGGTACTTTGATTTTGTATTGTAGATAACAAGCCAACCTTATTCCAAGTGCTCAATAAGATTAAGCTTTTAAAGATTGAGATACCTAAGTCTTTCCAAGTGGCAATAATCGTCAAACTGCCTCTAACATAGAAAGATTATAGGAAGAAGTACTTCTACATTATTCAGAATATTTACTTTAGAACAAATTTAAAAAAACATCTTTGGATTGAGGAAAAGTCTTAATTAAGAGATAAGAAAGATGACACCTCTTCCAATAGTGCATATAAGGGACTAAGATTGAAAGTCCATATCAAAACAAGAGCAATCAAAGAAAATTAATTCTTTAAAACCTAATAAAGATCAAGAGAAGTTCTGAAAGGTTTGTCGAGCTTCCAATTTATACATATCCTAACCCATTACAATTGCATCTTATGCATAATTTGCATGTTAAAAGGTTTATCTAATGCATGTTTTGTGGATGTAGGAATGAGATAGGGATTACAAATCAAATTAATGTTCAAAAGACCACATTTAGATGGTCCTTGATGATGATCCAAGGTGGGCTAAAGATGGAAGAAGAAAGAAGGAGAGAAGAGAGAGAAAGAACCAAAAGAAATAGAAGCTAGACAGTCAGCCAACAGGTCGGGCACCTCTTTGGACTCTTTAGACCTCTGCTAGACCGGTCTAGACCAGTTGGCGAATAGGTATCCAGTGTATTTTAGCAATCTTTCCAGCAAGATTGCTCAATAAGCTCCGAAAATCATGCACTGCGGGAGTCCTTGCGCAATTCTGGAAGTTCTGAGGCGGTAAGGCCTCTCTGCTATAAAAGGACACCTAGGGGTGGATCTAAAGACATCACTAGAAGGCTTGGAAAGTTGTGGGAGGTGAAGGAGATCGCTGTGGAGCGTCTATAACTCCTTTAAACTAAATTTTTCTATGTTTTTAGTAGTTTTTCCCTTTGAGCTTTAGTTTAACTTATTAATGGTTAGCTAAACCTCTTTGTTAGGGGCTAAGAGCTGAAGCTTTAGTTGTTTACAATGTCTAATTTGAATTAGTTTTAAGTACTTTTGATTTATTGAAGAACACTTCTAGTTCAAGTTGAAATAAAGTTAGTACTTTTAGTTAATCTTCTATCTCTTGTGATTGCTCTTACATATGATGTTTTGATTACTGAGATTTCTTAATGAGGGTGTTAATTAATAGTATTTTGGATTGTAGAGATCCTAGATTCATCATGATATATTAGATGCTAGGAGATCTTAGAAACTAAGTTTCCTAATAGCTTATCTAGAACTAAACTAGAAGGGGTTCTTATCTTTTGATTTAATCTGAGATAGCTGTTTATGTATTGATTTTGATTTAATAGAAATTCAATTCGTGCTTCTAAATCAAGTCTAGTGACAAGGCTTGAGGAAGAATCATGAATGTGATCTTGCTTATTTTGTGAAGGATTGGGTTGTGTGATCGAATACACCTAATACCTTAGTTGTTTATGAGAGGACCATATCAGTGGATGATCCATCTATGTTAGATGCATTATGATGATTTGATTGCTCTATATTTCGATTGGGTAGGGATAGAACTCCGATTCCAATTTGTTATTGCTTGAATGGTTTGAATTGGCATAGTGAATGATTGTTAGTGGATCCTTCGCGCTCTAGTGTTTATTTCCCTTATTTAAGTATAAAATAGATAGTTTTATATTCTTAATTTCTACTCATCGATACAAATCTGAATTTAGCCTATCCTAGATCTAAAACTTAGAATTGTTATGACAATCCCTGAGGATCGACCTCGGTCTTACCGAGAATCATTACTACAATCGCAGCGTTGCACTTGAGACGAGCGAATAAGTTTTTGGCGCCGCTGCCTGGGATTAGGTTAACGGTTCTAATTTTTATAATTGGGGTATAGTTAGGTTAGATAGGTTAGGATTTATCGTTTAGTAGGTTTTAATCAGAAATTTTCTACTAACAAATTTTGTTTGTTTTGTAGAATTTTTCTTCTCTCTAACATAGTTCTTCTATCCGGTAACATCATTCTAACTTAGATACTTTTATTTTTTTATTTTTCCTGATTTTTAAGTTTAGTTTAGTTTTTGTGTGTTTTATGCCTCATTGGGGGCGTGATCATACATCGTGACTTCTAAGTGAGGGAGATTTAGTTAGAGGCCTAGTCTATCATAGACGAGTTAGAAAACGTCTAGGAAATCTTGAATCATTTGAAATCATGGCTGAGAATGAATCACATAATGTTGAAGATGTTGAGCATGATGCACCACCAATTAGGATAGAACGTAATGACAATGAGGAACACTATGTTCCTTTGGTTAAAATATTGAGAGATTATCTACAACCGGAGAGAACACTATGTCTTTCTGCATTGTTTTTCCAACTAATGCAGGGAAACATGGACCTTAAATCGAAAATTATCAAGTTACTCCCTAAATTCCATGGACTTAACTCGGAAAGTCCATATGCACACCTTAGTGAATTTGAGGAGATAGCCAACACTTTTCAATTTAATGATGTCTCTAAGATGTAATCAAACTGAAATTGTTTCCCTTCTTTTTAAAGGACAAAGCTAAGCATGGTTTCAATCACT
>PVNU02001857.1:0-25286 GCA_003013855.2 Liriodendron chinense
GTTTGTATGACAACAGATGTTGGCACAATATGCAAGAAAAGCTTCGGGTAGATTTTTTTTTTTTTGGTTAAAGATTTAGTAGGGTTGGTTGGTTTTTATTTGAGCCTTGTTCGGATTATACCCGATATTTTATCTATATCTCCAGCTTGGCGATACCAATAACACTAGTAGTATTAGAGATTTCAGGTATCGTTGATATATCACTAAGTATTGCCAATATTTTCAACTGTGCAAATTCACAGTGTCGCTTGTATCGCCAATATTTTCAACTGCGTAAATTCCACTAGTTGATCTTTCCCACAAAAATTCTGAGTTTCTGGAAAAGGATAAAGCCCGCACAACCCTCCACCAGGAAAGACGACCACCAAGCCTTCACCAGATGTAAATGACCGCAGAGCCTGATCGTTCTCTTGAACTTCAGAGATTCGAACAATGAACAGAGGCGTGACTCAGAAGACCTCTCTTACTGCACTAGAGGAAACTTTTCCACCCACTCAGATGAAACCAAAAACCGGTCAAGTTTCGACATAACATTCCCTTATTACCCATTAGACCAAGTAAACATCTCCCATCGTAATGTCAACAAGCTCGTTCCTATTAACCCAATCTGAGAATTCCCTCGTACTTCGAGTGATGCGACCACCATTCAATTTCTAAAAAGAGAACCTAACAAGTTAAAATCGCCACCCTGTCACCAAGGCAGCTACCACCAGTTAGGTTGTTATGGACCAAGTGCAGTTCTTACGATAACTGTGCACACACATGAGAAGAGTTGAGATTGTACTAATCAAACTAACAATAAATTAAATAATAAACTCTGAACTTATGTACCCTACAGTCTGATGGAACCATTGATCTAATCCAAAATACCGATTAGGACCTTTGATATAGTCCAAATCTTCCATCAGATCAAACCTGGACAACTCAACAAGATCCACATGTTCAATCTAAATGGTTGGGTGTTTAATTTGGACCCTCCAATGGAATTGACATGGGCCTAATTTGAAGTATGATGGCTGGAACATCACAAGCATAGGAACTATCTGTGGTCTCCTATTAGGTTGATCAGACCGTGTTCTATTAGATTGTTTGTCGAGAACCGTAGATTCCTGAAAGCAAGTTGCTAATCTTGCCATCTCCTAGGATGACATCTCTAGATCATCTCGAATCCACACCAATATACCAAGGGTCTGGAGCGAGGTAAGACCAACTCGCGATCATACAATTGAACATCAATAGCGGTAGTGCCAATGTTCATCTGCTTTCGTAGATGTTGGTACCATTTTGAAAGATCTCCATCTATAGATTATATGGTGTCATCACCCAGAACCTTTCCTAAACACATGTTGAGGTATCGGACTATGCAAACTGTTACTTTGGGTTAGCTTAAAACATAGAAAAGTTTCCAGTCCAGAGAGTACTTATACACTATCTGAGAATTAGAGATTACCAGGCACATTTGAAGTATCAGCTGTTTGAACCGTAGGTGGTGGGGCTGAAGGTGCGACCACAGATTGCACTTGAGTTGACTGAGTTGGACTAGGTGGTTGCATCAAACCCATGCCTGGTCTTGGAGCAAGCCTGGATTAGTCACCGGCATAAAACTGTGAGGCGTGGGGGGTAGGTGCCACAACTTGAGGCAATTTGTGGCCTGGAAATGAACCCACTTGGGGCGGGCCAGCACCAAGTGAAGCAGATCCAAGTGGCCCCAGCTTGGTATGCTGGGTTAGACATTCCCTGCAACAAAAATAAGAGACAAATGTTTGAGCCCATGAACTGGATAATATAGTAAAAGAATCAAAGAATTTTCAAAAATACTGATTGTTCATCAAATAGGGTAGAAAATACACACAGGGTACGGCTGAGAACTCAATGCAGGCTGCTGATATTGCTCCACGTTTCTCAGCGCATATGGTGTTGAAGGAACAAATGACCTAACTGGTGTCTGTGTAGTGACAGGAAGAGGGGCAAAATTGGTCTGAAAGAACAAAATGATATAATTAGTTGAAGCAATGAATGTATACATTCTAACTGGGAATAATATACGCATGGTCCATTGTGCAAAGAAAACATTATAGGGTCCTAAAGTTGTGAGGATGTCCTTTTTATGAAAAGAGACTTTCTCAGGGATAATGACAGTTTATTAAAGGAGAGCAAGGAAGAAAGAGAATTATGGCTCCCTGGCAGGGGCTACATCAGAGTTTGCAAGCCAAACATATCATGAGCTACCCCAGACAGTGCTAGAGCCTTCACTTTATGAACCTCATCCTCTAGTGGAGGTAAGAAAGATGTTTATCTTTCATACCAGTTCCCTCATCTCATCGCACATGAAAGCTAGTGTCCATAGTTCAGCACTTATCAATATAATCCAATCTCAAATACAGGAGAGAATCATCAACAACCATAAGTGGACCAGAATGGCATCAGGAAACTAATGGAAACTGAACGTAAGAGTAATAGCTTAAGAACACTGCCATAAAATTGTGACGTCCTTAATTTTTAACTGATGACCAGACCACAGCAAAGATATTTGGTTGTCTATGATTTCCCAAAAGATCCAATTAAACTGTACCCTCAACAATGACCCCCATTTAAGTTTAAGGCAGAGGCAAAGCATTTGGACCATCAGTGAGGTGAGACACAGTCATAGACCTAACTAGATGGAATGTCGGGCATAAATCTAGATGTGTGAAGCATAAGCCATGCTTTATGTAACAGAATGTTGGGAAGTTAAGGAACAAAGTGTTCATAGGATGATTATGCAAATTGTTCATAGGATGAGTATGCAGAAGTGAGGATGTTGGGATGGATGAATGGTGTGATAAGGATAGAATTAGAAATGAATATATTCAAGGGAACTTATGAGTAGCACCAATAGGTAATAAGATGAGGGAAAGTAGGCTTAGATGGTTTGGTCATGCGCAGCGGCGACCAAGAACTGTGCCAGTTAGGAGTGAGTTGGAGCAAGTTGAAGACTCTAAATGGGCAAGTGGAAGGTCCAAAAGGACGTAGGTGGAGGTATCAAGAAAGACGATGACTTATGGTTTAACTGAAAGTATGGTCCATGATAGAGTGGAATGGTAGAATAGGATTTGTGTAGCCGACCCCAATTAGTTGGGATAAGGCTTAGATGATGATCATGATGAAGTTAAAAAGAACAAATTCATAGGAAATTAAGGTGGGAAAATAGAAGAAAGAAACAAAAAAAGAATTTACCATTTTACCATAAAAGGAAAATCTTTGTCAATAACACAAGAAAATGACGAAAAGGGAAAACTCTTCAATTGCAATCACCAATCATAATTTGACCCCTGATTGCCAAATGTCACCGCTCACTGGTCATCAGAGTTAGACAATTTTGGTTGGTTGGCATGGTGGAATTGAGTTGGAAAAGAATGAAGGTCCAAATTTTCTTTCATTGGAGATACATAAGTGCCACAGATAAACAGTTTTCACTTCTTTTTCCATTTTAAATACATTAAAATATTTATGTCAATACTTCAATAGGGGAGTTCTAATCACCATATATAAAGACAGAGAATGAGAGCAATGTGAATGGCACAATTTTTAAGGCATGTTTCGAGTTGTGAAGTTTATTTACGGCAGTGTTTTAAGTAGTGTATGCCACGTAGCATATAGCGTATGCTACATAGCATAATGTAGCCTCCATGCTACACAGCATATCAAATAGCATATTTTGCTTCTGCTTGCGCTTAGTATATGTAGCATACACTACATGATGTTCTCTGTTTCAAGCTTAAAAAAACAAAGTATTTAAGGCTGGGCTTTTATGTTAGTTCAGCAGTAATTTTAAAATGGTTATGACTCATCCTCGTCACATGTGCATGATGTAGAGCTGTCCAAACCATCCAAATTGTGGGCCCCATTGTGAATGGAGCATATCTGTAATATCACACTGATCAAGAAATCCTAGTCATGAATACAGCTATGCCAAGTGTACAGTTGCGGAGCCACAAGCTTTATCTAAATGGTGTAAAATTAACACATGAGCCTAGCCTTTATAAAAACATAATTCTTTGGAGCCAAATATTCAACCAAGTCATCACTGGTGGAAAAACTCCAGCTCAATTCTCTCAACCAACGAAATGGTTCAAGATGAAATTTTAGATGTTCAATTCAAACCTAGAAAGAGATCACTTAACTAAATTTGCAGGGAAATTGCAGCCAAACAAAGGATATATAGAGTTTTCCCCTTTCACGTCCATACAGCTATATAGCTCAAAATTTTCACTTTTTGTTTGATTGAATCTTTTCTACAGATGAAGAGATGCATGTTTGTGTCCGTAACCCCCCTTTATGCTTTTGTTTGATTTGAAGATTCAGTTTTCCTTCTTTTTCTTTTTTTCTTTTTTCTATTCCCCTTTTTGGTAGGCCGGCTCCTTTCCAATGTTGTAGCATAAGCTAGTTCTACAACATTTATTTGTGTGAGGTATCCTTTGGTGTGTGTATGGCAGCCAAACTGTTCAGCACAATCAATCCAACCATCATGTGGGCCACCAAGTGAAATTGGAGGTTTTGGGGGAGCAATCCACTGTTTTCTATGGTGTACCCACTGATGCAATTGTCCCACATCCCATACATGCACGCTCCACATGTGTGCACAAGAAAAAGCCCATTTTCCTTTTTCAGTCCATCTCTAATTTCCTTTTCTTTCATATCTCATGCTAGGAAATAAATAAGCTTAGATTTTTCTTGCTTAAAGTGCTCTCTTATTTTAGAGATTCTATGTTAGGAATAAACATTATTTTTCCTTGTTTGGAGATCTTGGCTAGCTAGGAATCGTATTTTAAATTCCATAGATTATGTTGAAGATTTTAAGCACTCATTATGATTCGGACTTCAATCCGGTATGTTAAATCTTATTGCAATTAGCTTCTTCCTTGATCTAGTTGTATTTGGTATCAGAGCAAGTTCTACTCTTGGGATTTTCTCTTTCACTTTTTTTTTTTCTCTACCCCATCTTGTTTCCGCAATTTTTTGACCCAATATTCATCCCAAACCTACCCACAATTCCCTAAACTAGCCTATTAATTCAACCCTTCCACCACAGATCATATATTAATTATAATCTCCAGTTCGCCTAAACCCAATGTTTTAAATATCGACCAATATATCCCATGATATATCTTGTATCCTACCTATGCGATACAAAATGCACATGTAGTGCCGATATATCCCACATGTTTGATCCGGTGAGCATTTTCAATTTCTGATTCCCTTTTTTTGTTGAAATTATGTTAAATCAATGTCAGATAGGTTACAAATTCATTGGTTCTTCATGTTTTGCATGAAAAATCATGGAGTTAGAGCTTTGATTTCGATATCCATTGGTTCTTCATGTTCTCCATGTTTTTTCTCGAAATTTTCCTTGAGACAACTGTCAATTAAGACTAATTTCAAAGTATTTAAGAGTATTTGATGAAAATGATCATCACATACACTCTAATTTCATAATTTGAGTGTAACTGTAAGTAGTCCGATTTAAGAAAAATTCGAAATTTCCCCAATTTCTCCCAAATTGCTTGCAATGTTGCACTCCAAACATGAAATCAAGCATGTATGATTGTTGATCTACAGATTTGTTAAGTCCTTGTCAATTTTTGGAAAATTAAAATCATTTTTAATTAAATTTATATCTATATATATATATATATATATATATATATATATAATATATATAATATATATATATATATAAAATTTCCCTTCAAGTAGTCAGTTGAAACTAATTTCGAAGTATTTAGGAGTGTTTGATGAAACGACCATCACATACAATCTAAATGTTATGCACTCAATTTGAATATAGTTGCATTAGTGCAATCAAACATCGCATAGCTTAGGACCCTATACAAACGAAACCTATTATGTGCACTTCTTTTTTGAGATGTTATGATTTAAAAGTGTGTATAAAGGTATTTTTTAACAATCCCTGAAGTTTCATTAAAAAATTCAACCAATTTCTCAATGTTTCCCCATGTTTCCCAAAAAGTGAGATAAATTACCCGATACAAACGACATATCCTGTGTGATAACCAATACGTATCTGTATCCCAATGGATGCGATATGTAACACAATACCGATATATCGAACACTGCCTAAACCATCACTTTTCGTCATCCCAAATCCTACTAATAAACAGCCAATACCCTACCGTACACTTAACCTTCCTAAGCTGGACATAATGGCAAATTTTGCAATCTTTTCGAAGATCGATTGTGAAGCAAGTACCAAAAAGTAAGAATTCATATAGAGATGAATAGAAAATCGCTTTTAAGACAGGATGAATTATACGAGTGGCTAGTTATGCCTTTTGGCTCAACAAATGCACCTCATACGTACATGCGGGTGATGACGCAAATTCTACGACCATTTATAGGTAAGTGTGTCGTCGAGTACATCAACGATATCCTCATTTATAGCCATTCATGAGAAGATCATTTGGACCATCTTTGCTAGGTGATGAAAGTATTTCACCATGAGAAAATTTACATCGATTTGAAGAAATGTACCTTCATGAGTTCCAGGATGGCCTTTCTGGGGTTCATCGTTTTCAACAAAAGACATGAAGGTTGATTTAGAAAAGAGAAGGGCCATTGTTAACTGGCCTACTCCCACAAACATTCACATGGTTCGCAATTTTCATGGGATAGCAACGTTCTATCAAAGGTTTATCTGGAACTTCAATTCTATCATGTGGCCCATTACTAAATGCACGAAGGCCATTCCATTTTAGTGGACTAAAGCAACAATAAAGACATTTCAGGAAATCAAGTGAAAATGACGAAAGCTCCAACTCTTAGGGGGTGTTTGTTTTCCATTTCCACCGGGTAAATGCAGGTAAATGGATGCAAGTAGGTAATTATCACCGCTTCCCTCTGTTTGATACGAAGAGTATTTACTCCTTGTACATAGGTTCAAAAAAGGATAGCCATACATTCGTGGGGCCCATTGTGATCTCTGTGACATATCCATGCCGTCCATCTGTTTTACCAGAAAATTTTAGAGGATGAGCCCAAAAATGAGGTATATCCGAAGATAAAGTGGCCCACACCATAGGAAATCGTAATCATAAACAATTTTTTATGGTATATACTCAAACCAATATTTCATGTGGCGTGGTCCACTTAAGCTCTGGATTTGCCTCAATTTTGGGTCTATGCCCTAAAATCACCTTGCAAAATGGATGGACGAGTGGATAAGCCACGTGTATCACAGTGGGCCCCACAAAAATATGTACCTTCCTCGATTTTAGTGCATAAAAAACAAAACTGTCATTGTCAAAAGGTACAGAAATTACATGGTAAGTAATAATTACCCATTTGCTTGTATTTACACCATGTAAATGGAAATTAAACAGGCCTGATTTTGAAAGGGTGTCCGAAGTTCCTATGACGCATCCCACAATGGCATAAGAGTGCTTGGCTAGGAAGGACATTTGGTGGCCTACTTCGGTAAAAAACTCAATGAAGCAAATACTACGTGGAGTTTTACACTATTGTACAGGCTGTAAAGCATTGGCGTCATTACTTCATTCATTAGGAGTTCTCAGAACAAGTTGAATGCAAGACAAGCTAATTGGAGTGCTTATATTTAGGAGTTCACATTCAACCTAAAACATCGGGCTAGCATCGAAAATAAGTTAGCTAATGCCCTAAGCCAAAAATCACATCCATTGTTTACCTTATTAGTCTTGTTGTAGGGTTTAAGGAACTTGAAAGAAGTCATGCAACAGATGACAATTTTTAGAAGGTATTTTCAACAGTCACCACCCGCTCAAGCACCGAGTACCCACGATAAAACCTGCACAACAGGTACTCATTCGATGATATAAGGTCGTGCCTTATTAAAAGTTCATCGTGAGAGCTTGATCCAAGTGGCATTGGTGGACTCTCTCATATCGACAAAAAAAAGCCCTAGTCAAGGATTGTTTTCTATTGATCGAGTTTTAAGATGGATGTCAGAATCATTGTTCATCAATGTCGAGTGTGACAACTAGGCAAAGGTAGCAAGAAAAATACTAGTCTTTATACTCCACTACATGTGCCAAAGCTCCATAGGAAGACATCAACATGAATTTCATCTTGGGATGGTCTACTACCCAAGGTGGCTAAGACTCTACTTTCATTGTGGTTGACAGGTTCTCGAAGATGGCTCATTTTATTCCTTGTAAGAAGACATCAAACGCCCTACACGTTGTCAATGTTTCTTCAAAAAGGTCGTTCGTCTACATGGTGTTCCCAAAACAATTGTATCTGATCGTGATGTTAATTTTGTGAGCTACTTCTGCCACACCTCATGGTCTAAGATGGGAACTAAATTAAAGCTCTCAAGTGCTTCTCAAATTCATAGTCATCGCATTATTTTCTCTTTTCTTATTCGAATTTCAATATGGTATGTTAGATTTTTTATTTTTTTTTTTTTCGAAAGATAACAATCACTTTATTAAGAAAGCTTGCAAAAAAAAAAAAAAAGCAAAGAATATAACACCCAACACCACAAAGGCGGAAAAAAACGCTGGCACAGCCTACACATACAAGGCCCACTCCTATAAAAGGGCTTACACTCTAGAAATGACCTCTTTCACCGTTACAGGAATATTCCTGAAGCAACAACCATTTTGGCTCCACGTATGGCCCAAAAAACTGCCATGATAAGCAGCCGCCAAGTCACTTTCCTGGCTCCTCCACTATGTCAAGCCCACAAAAGATCTCCCGCCAAAGTCGGCATCACCCAAACCATTTGGAACATCATTAGGAAGTGACTACACACTTTACTGGCAAAGGCGCAATGGAAGAACAGATGGTCAATAAACTCCTCCATAGCCATACACATTAGGCAAATAGTAGGAAGGATCATGGCCCGATTTTGTAAATTGTCCATAGTTAGAATCCTTTGTCGAGAAGCTAAACACAGGAAGACAACAACACAAGGGGGAGCCCCATAGAAACAATGATGGAACGGATGAGAAAGGCGACGGCTCGAAGGCTTCGTAATCAAATCAAAAAGAGATTTAATGGAAAAGTTTCATGCAGGGCTCACAACCCACCAAAAGGAATCGACCTCCCGAACATCAATCTTGGCATTCGGAAGACATCCAAAAGGCTAGCATACTCCCCAATTTCTGCTTCCATGAGATTTCCTCCTACATGGAGGGGCCCAGACTATCGACCTATGAACAATAGAGAAACAATTCGCCACTGCAATGAAGCGATCGGGAGCAAGGAGAGCAATGCTAGGAAAAAAACTTGCAACACCGAGTCCCTGCACCAAACATCAACCCCAGAAGCGAGTGTGAAGCCCATTTCCAACCACAAATGATATACCCTTTCGAACAAAGTGCTCAATAGCCGCAATTGCTTTCCACATAGCTAAGGCCCTATATAAAGAAGAACTCCTCACAAACCATCATGAGTACCATACTTAGCAACCACCATCTCTCTCCAAAGTCTGCCCTCTTCCATATCAAATCTCCAAATTCACTTTCCAAGCAATGCGGTGTTCATAGCTCGCAAAGGTCTAATTCCTACCCCTCCATCTCTAATAGACTTGTAAGCTTCATCCCAAGGTGGCTAAGACTCTACTTTCATTGTGGTTGACAGGTTCTCAAAGATAGCTCATTTTATTCCTTGTAAGAAGACATCAAACGCCCTACACGTTGTCAATGTTTTCTTCAAAAAGGTGGTTCGTCTACATGGTGTTCCCAAAACAATTGTATCTGATCGTGATGTTAATTTTGTGAGCTACTTCTGCCACACCTCATGGTCTAAAGATGGGAACTAAATTAAAGTTCTCAAGTGCTTCTCAAATTCATAGTCGTCGCATTATTTTCTCTTTTCTTATTCGAATTTCAATATGGTATGCTAGATTTTTTTTTTTTTTTTTTTTTTTTAAAAGATAACAATCACTTTATTAAGAAAGCTTGCAAAAAAAAAAAAAAAAGCAAAGAATATAACACCCAAAACCACAAAGGTGGAAAAAAACGCTAGCATAGCCTATACATACAAGGCCCACTCCTATAAAAGGGCTTGCACTCTAGAAATGACCTCTTTCACCGTTACAGGAATATTCCTGAAGCAACAACCATTTTTGGCCCAAAAAACTGCCATGATAAGCAGCCGCCAAGTCACTTTCCTAGCTCCTCCACTATGTCAGGCCCACAAAAGATCTCCCGCCAAAGTCGGCATCACCCAAACCATTTGGAACATCATTAGGAAGTGACTACACACTTTACTGGCAAAGGCGCAATGGAAGAACAGATGGTCAATAAACTCCTCCCTAGCCATACACATTATGCAAATAGTAGGAAGGATCATGGCCCGATTTTGTAAATTGTCCATAGTTAGAATCCTTTGTCGAGAAGCTAAACACAGGAAGACAACAACACAAGGGGGAGCCCCATAGAAACAATGATGGAACGGATGAGAAAGGAGACGGCTCGAAGGCTTCGTAATCAAATCAAAAAGAGATTTAATGGAAAAGTTTCATGCAGGGCTCACAACCCACAAAAAGGAATCAAGCTCCTGAACATCAATCTTGGCATTCAGAAGACATCCAAAAGGCTAGCATACTCCCCAATTTCTGCTTCCATGAGATTTCCTCCTACATGGAGGGGCCCAGACCATCGACCTATGAACAATAGAGAAACAATTCGCCACTGCAACGAAGCGATGAGGAGCAAGGAGAGCAATGCTAGGGAAAAGAACTTGCAACACCGAGTCCCTGCACCAAACATCAACCCAGAAGCGAGTGTGAAGCCCATTTCCAACCACAAATGATATATATACCCTTTCGAACAAAGTGCTCAATAGCCGCAATTGCTTTCCACATAGCTAAGGCCCTATATAAAGAAGAAGAACTCACAAACCATCATGAGTACCATACTTAGCAGCCACCATCTCTCTCCAAAGTCTGCCCTCTTCCATATCAAATCTCCAAATTCACTTTCCAAGCAATGCAGTGTTCATAGCTCGCAAAGGTCTAATTCTTACCACTCCATCTCTAATAGACCTGCAAGCTTCATCCCAATCAAGAAGATGAAACTTTTTTCCTTCACTTGCGCCCTTCCACAAAAAATCGCACCTTAACTTTTCAAGTCTAAAAAGCACTGATGTAGGACACTTGAAAAGAGACAAAGTAAATGTGCATGTTGGAGAAAACCGACTTGATGAGGGTTACAGGACCTCCCAAAGAAATATACTGCCATTGCCAACAGGCCAACCTCCTCTCGATCCTCTTTATCACCCTGTCTCAAAGATGAGTCGTTGGCTTCCCAATGCATAACGGCAACCTAAGTTACGTAGAAGGAAAAGACCCAATCTGACACCCAAAAATGGCAGCTAGACTCTGTAGCTCATCTTCTTTCACATTGATGCCCAACAATTCTGATTTTGCAACATTCATCTTCAACCTGACACCGCCTTGAAGCACACTGTTAATTTGTGAAGATTATCAACTACATTTGCCTTTGCCTCACAAAAAAGAAATGTCGTCCACATACTGCAGATGAGTGATTTGTGGCCCATCCCTTGAAGTCTTGAAACCACAAAGCAAACCATAAAATGTGCCATTACGAAGCATCGCACGAAGGGCTTTGCCAATAACAACAAATAATTATGGAGATAATGGATCTCCTTGCCTCATTCCTCATGAAGATTTAAAAAAAAATCCTTTAGGGGACCATTGATAATAATAGAATAGGAAGGAGATTGGACACAAGATTTGATCCACCCCTTGCATTCTGACTACACCTCATTATTTCGAGCATTTAATCCAAAAAATCCCAATCCACTTGATCATAGGCCTTTTCAATATCAAGCTTGCAAACTAGCCCACTCTTCTTCTCTTTGTGCCTAGAATCAATGCATTCGTGAGCCATCAATGCACTGTCCAGAATTTGCCTTCCTGCCACAAAAGCGCCTTGATTTTCTTATATCACTTTAGGGAGCACCTCCTTAAACCTAGTAGCAAGAATCTTGTAAGGAGCTCCAATGAGGCTAATCGGCCTAAAATCTTTAAGTTGCTCAGTCCCTTCCACCTTGGGAAGCAGAACACTAAACGAAGCCCCAAGCTCTGCAGATAAGCAACCCCTCTCGAAGAATTCCACAATGAACTCCATGACTTCCTTCTTAACAATGTGCCACAATCTCTAGAAGAAAAGAATCGGAAAACCATCAGGCTCCAGGGCTTTGTCTCCACACATAGACCATAAAGCCGCACACACTTCTTCCTCCAGGATCGGCTTTTCGAGCGACAAGTCTTCTTCAACAGAAAGCATGTCAAAATGGGGATTGTCAACCTTGGCCTTATCCATTTATCTTCGAACAGAAGATCACTATAATAAGAGGTAATAAAATCACAAATTAACTGCTTGTCTAAAGTTAGAGTGTCGTCAATCAACAGACTAGAAATTCTATTACGGCAGGCACATGCACTAGCTATACTATGGAAGAATCGGATGTTCTTGTCCCCCTCCTTGAGCCACACAACCCTTGATCTCTGACGCCATTTAATCTCCTCATCTTTGACCTTCTGCACATACGACAAAGATAATTCGGCCTCTCTCGTCCCAAGGAAATCCTTCTTCCAAGATTTGAGCTTCTCCTTCAAAAGCTTTAGCTTTCTAAATAACCTGAACCCAACATATCCCTCCACCAAGAAAGAGACCCACCAGTCTGTCATAAGCTGCTCGAAACCTTCTACTTCCAACTATGCCACCTCAAATCTAAAAGGTCTAAGGCCCCAATTTTCTTCGAGGACTCCAAAAACAATGGGATGATGATCTGAAACCACTCTCGACAACCCATGTTGACTCACCAAATTAAATCACACGATTTAAATAACATTCAGCACACCGAAAGGACAAAGTCACGGGTGTACCCAAGTGTCAAAAGAGATAATGATCTTGATGCAACAAAGTTTGGATGAGTCAAAGGGTAAACGAGTTGTTATGAAGAAGAAGAAAAGTGAAGTTCTAGAAGCAGCTCAACAGGAGGTGTTTGGTCTTGGTTATATGGGCCTTCTTGATAAGGAGAATGTTGAATCTGATGATGATCTAGATCAAGAGGGACTATGGCTAGGAGATAGCGTGCGCACTTCTCGTGAAGATGAAAAACGTCAGCATATATAGGCTTAGTGGATTACGGCGTATGTTTGGCAGACGATGGGAGACAACTTCCCGTGATGCCACCATGGATGTGAATGTGGAGCCCAAGAGACCCTCATGTGATCCATCTTGTTTAGGAAGGAGTCAAGTAAACAAAAGAAGATCAAACAAATGTGGAGTAGAACTGCCATTGAGAAGTTGAGTAGGGCAGCAGCTAAGTTATTTATACATGCCAACATATCTCCAAATGCGGCCAACTCCCCATATTGGCAAGTGGAAATAGATGCAGTAGCAGAAGCAGCGAAGGAATTAAGGCACCCACAGCAAAGGAGATTAGGGAGAAATGGACAAATGCAGAGTATGTGAATGTGAAGGCATACGTGGCTATCTTTAGACTCGTAGGGCAGGCCAAACGATGCATGATTATGTGCAATGGCTAGATTGGCCCAACCTGACGCAACATGATCAACTTCATAGCATACTGCCACTTGAACGGTGTTCCATAAGTCAATCGATGCATCAAATGAGACAAAAAATGTTGATTATATTCTCTCCCTATTGGATAAAATGGTAGATGAGTTTAGAGAGGGGAATGCGGTGCAACTTATAATTGATAATGAAGCAACATATAAGACTGCGCGAAAGATGTTGATGCTTAAGAGACCACATATATTTTGGTTACTATGTGCTACACATTATATTGATCTCATATTGCAAGATATTGTGAAGAAGAAGTGTTGCAACATTGGTCAAAAGGGCAACAGAAGTGAATGTCGTTCATTTACAACCAAAATCAAGTAATTGCCATAATGAGGTTCACGAAGGGGAGAGAGCTACTTAGGCCTGCAGCAACTAGATTTGTTAATGAACCTTATAGCCCTCAAGAGTTTATACCAGCATCGGGAAGAGTTTATACCAGCATCAGGAAGAGTTGGCTCAACACGAAACATGGGAAGAAGACATCATGGACAACGATCGAAGTTGTCAAGACCATAAGGGACAACAAATATTGGAAGAAGGTCGCAAATATCCTTTAGGTGATGAAGCCACTAATGAAGGCACTCCGTTTTGTTGAAACCAACGAAGCACCTACCATGGGCTTCCTCTACAATACCATGGATAAGGCTAAGATGGCAATTCGTCATGATTGTCAAAATTGCATTACCGATTAAAAGGTGATTGACAAAAGATGAACACAACAACTCCACCACAATCTTCATGCAACAGATTATTATCTAAATCTGACATAAAGATATGCCCAATAATTATGTTGAGGATAATGAGGTTCATGTCGGGCTAAAGATGTGATAAAGATTTTAGAGCTTAACTTATATGTGTAAATAAGGGCATTAAATGAATTTGATACATTTGGAAACCGCGGGGGTAGCTTCGGAGATGCTCTTGCACAACATGCAGTTCTTAGGTTACAACTAGATGAATGTTGGAGAGACTGCAAAGGCTCTAAAAAAAATTGTAGTAAGTTTTGAGTTAGACAACTTCTTTTGGTTGAGAGAGGAACTGGAGTTGTTTTACACTTGCCCATTTAAAGAATAGGAATAGATTGCAGATTAGGACGTTGGATCAACTCATCTACATACACTACAACATGAGGCTAAGAACGCGTCAACATAGGAAGAGCAATATGGCCAAGGGTGACACCGACTACTATCCAATAAATTTGAACAACAATTATGATGAGGACCTGCTTCTGCCTTGGTTGGAGGAAAAACTGGTAGAGGACAGTGAAAAATTGGAAGTTAATAGCCTAATGGTAGGCGCAGCAAAGCAAAAGAGCCAGGCAATTGTCTTAGACCCACATAGAGAAATATTTCATCCAGAGTCCAGCCTAGCAGAAGAGTACGAGCAGCAATGACAGTGATACCAAGACGAATGATCGTGGCAGTGGTGGTGGCGATGCACATGTTGTTGGTCCCCCTTCTGGTGTTGCTCAGCGCAGCATATGGCAATCTACAAATCGTGAGGTTGATTAGCATTTACGAGGTATGATAAGGTTGGACTTACGAGTTTATTGAGTCATGACACAGCCAGCCAAAGTGGAAGGAACATCATGAGGAGGCTTGCACTAATGGAGCACCGGGACATCAGCAGGCTTACAGTCATGCACATTATATTTATACAAATACAACCAATGACAATATCCAAAGCCTATTACACCATAATGGCAATATACATAGCCTATTACACCATATTCGTGCTAGAGTAGTCCTCATGATCCACATGCTATATTACACCATATTCGTGCTAGAGTAGTCCTCATGATCCACATGTTCCATATGGATACAGATATCCATATCCAAATCCAAGTTCTTCGTCTTCACAGTCTCACTCTCAGCAATACGAGTACAAGCAATAGTAAGGCTATTTGTCTGGGGCAAGTGGATATTCTTACTCGGGACTGGGGTCATTCCCCAGTCAGGATCAGTCATCCTCAGGTTTTGTTGACCTAGTCTTCCCTCCAGTATAAATATTATGGATATGTGGTATATATTCCACGGTCATAAACAGATAATGATGAGGACATGGAGGTCAAGCAACCACAACAAAGAAGATTTTCATTTTGGTGGGGTGGCTGACATATGAGTTTTTATTAAGGAAAGTATATTTTCTTAAATATTATTAACATTTAAGGTACGTATTTCTACACCTACACATTCACCAAGCAAGCACACGCTTGACATTACCAAACTTGTGCTTAAAAGAACTCCCATGACAAACATCAAGATATCCATGATCAAGTTGCAGGGAAGTTAATCAAACAATACTATTTTTTTCTCGAGGATGACTGGACAGGAATCACAGGATGGCACACAAAAGTATCTAGTATGTTGAAAACTTGAAATGGAATGTACATTGTACTGTACACAAGTCCTCGGGCATGTAATATACACTAAATTACTGTAAATGATAGCAAACAATTGCAAATGTGAGGTATTTTGGTATTACATTCATTCTAATATATTCATCATTGATACTTAGATGGTTATAAAACTAAATCTAGGAGTTTTGCAGCCAATTCCAGACTGTTAGGTTCATCAATTCATCAAACAACCAGATACAACATTCTCACCAAAGAGTAGACCGTTACACTACTATAAACGTGTAAAAAACAAAAAAAAATGAATGCATATTTGGAATATTTACTTTTTTTTTTTTGATTTTCTAGATATCTTTCCAGATATTTTCAAGTAAAAACAATCAACCAATACAAGGGTGTAACGACCATTACGCCTTTGTATCGGCCGTTACACAAATACACCGTATCAGTAACAGTGGTAACCGTTATGGCCACTACCATTACTCATATGGAACACCTTGGGCCTAATTCTTGGGGCATCCCATCATAATGGTGAGGCTCACTTTTTATGTGCAAGTTGGATGGCTCCAACAAAATTAAACAACATAGCGGGTCCCACATAGGCAGCTTCATAACTTTACACGTTTACTAATTAAGTGGTATTTCTTTTCTTTTCTCCAAAACTTCAGAACGCAACCGTCTATATTTGCTCACTTGTATACTTGTTGTGATCTTTTCTATTGTTGGCTTTTTTTCTTTTCTTTTTTTTTTCTATTTTGAAAGGTAACAAATTTTTTATTAAGAGTGCACCGAGATGGTGCAAACACTATAGCACAAAAGAGGAAAATTACAACCCTAGAAAGGAAAAATTATGATCTTTCAACCCACATCAACAAGAAGCCCATTCCATGACATATAACATCGCTTCCTAATGACTCGCTCCTCTATATTGATCTCATTTCAAAAGCACCTCCCATTTCTTCTCCCCATATCACCCAAAGGCCAGCCAACAAATAGTCTCCAAAAATCCCTTGCTTTTGAAGACCAATTCCATGTCAAGCCATGAAGACCCCGCCAACAGAACTTGGCATCATCCAAGCTATATTAAAGCTCCAAAGGAAGCCGTTTCACACAAAGCGTGCAAACTAGCAACGTACCAAAAGATGATTGACCAATTCAGCACATGTAATACAAATAATACAGATGTTAGGGATCACCATCAACGATTTCTGAAGGTTGTCCATTGTTAGGACCCTCACCCTTCCAACTAACCATTTGAAGGTCGCAACTTTCAAGGGAGCTCTGTAAGACCATGCATGTTGCATCTTCTCAGGCTTGCCATCCTTGCTTTAAGCTTGAAGTGCATGGCAGAAGGAGCGAACCACAGAACGCCCTGATTTCTTCATCCGTCGGACCATCCTATCTTGTTTCCCTCTCACAGGGCGAAACAACTGGATACGACCCAATAACGATACAAACTCCACCTTGTCATCAAGAAGGAACCTGCAACAAGGGAGAGACCAAACAACTGATTCCCTGCAATAAGCGAAGCATCAAGCAACCTTGTTATTGCATTCCATGGAAAGGCAGGCCAATTGCAGAAATGCAGCTTGTAAGGAACATTCGCCAACCCACGTGTCCTCCTAAAAGCGGATTTCCTCCCCATTACCAAGAGAAAACCTAACCCCTTCAAAAACTTGGATTTCACCAAAGAATCCCCTTTCCAAATGGCACCTTTTTTATGCTCTATATATTCGATGCTCTATAAAGTGAGCAATCCCTAATACACTCCACCCTCTTAACCTGACATCCATACTCATCAACAATGGTCTCCCTCCAAAGGGCACCTTTTTGCATCTCAAACCTCCACCACTTCCTTAACAGTGCAAGATTCATCCGCTCCAGATCCCTTATGCCAGCTCCTTCATACGATTTACACACCTCCCCCCATCCTTAACAGTGCATATGGAATTTTTTCTTCTCTTTTGACCCCTGCCATAACCCTCCCACCTCAACCTCTCCAACCTGACTAACATTGACTTTGGGCATTGAAATGAGGACATGAAGTACATTGGTAAGTTCGACAGGGCTTCTCATTCGGCCATCAAGAGACAAGTACTGACTCTTCCACCTAAATAATTTGCTCCAAAATCTCTTCACTACTATGTTCCACAGATGTTTAACCGACTTCCTAATGCATAGACGTAGACCAAAGTAGAGGGAAAGAAGCCTGCCACGCAATCAAAGATTCTTGCCAACTGCTCAACCTCCACTTTGGATATGCGAACACCCAACATCTCGCTCTTAGCGATATTGACTTTCAACCCCGACACTACTTCAAAGCTTATCCAACATGATGGCGTTAGCATCACAAAACATAATCATATGGCCAATGAACTGAAGATGGAAAACCAGGGGGCTTTGACTTTCCTACATTGAACCCACAAAAAAGGACCAACCCCCCACCCACGATCCAACATTCTGCTAAAGGCTTCCACTTCGGCCACAAAAAGAACGGGTGAGAGCAGATCTCTTTGCCTGATACCCCTCAATTAAAGAAGCCTTTCGTAAACCCATTAATTAGAACTAAGAATCTTGTCAAACTTACAACACTCCCTCATCCACTCCCTCCATTTTCACCTACACTCAATCCAGCCCAAGATGTAATCTAAGAAGTCTTATTCCACATAGTCAAAAGCCTTCTTGATATCCAACTTCCAAATAATACCTTTCACCCATCCTTGCATCTCGATTTTTTTTAGAGATAACAACAAATTTATTAAGAAGCTCGCAAAAGCGAGAAAAGAATACAACTCAAGCAAACCATCCTAGACAAAAAGAATAGCAATCTTGATAGCTTTTACATAAACGGCCCAACTCAAGACATTAAAAAAATAATAATAGTAATAAAATTATAACTTTCTTAATGACCTCCTCAACACCCACCCCTCTCATTTCGAAAGCAACATCAACTCCTAGCAACCCATATATTACCCTAAACACAGCCATAATAATCAAACCTCCACTTTGCTTTTCCAGCCTTGCCAACTTCACCCATATGCCATGCCCACAAAAAGTCATCCACTGACTTCAGCATTACCTAGTCAGTATTAAGAACACACAAAAAATGATCCCAAACTTTCCGAGCAAACGGAAAGTGAAGTAAAAGGTGGTTGATCGACTCCATATCTTCCATACACAAAAGACAGAAGTTTGGAAGAACTAGAGATATCCCTTGAAGATTGTCAACTATGAGAACCCTCTTCCAACCCACTAGCCAAACAAAAACCTCAACACGAGAGAGGGCTCCGTAGAACCAATGGTGATAGGGATGTGGTGAACCGAAGACTCAATGCAGCAAACTAATCCACCCAAAGAGCAAGCAGACAGAGAATTTACCATAACAATGAGCCAACCAAAGCAACGAATCTCCTTAAGAAGAAGGAATTATATCCTTCAAATAATCCAATAACCCAACGAATACAATAATCTCCTATCCGTCATATTCCTATGGCAAGAAGGATTCCAAACCATGTGGCCACCACAAACAGAATAGCAATCCGCCACCAAAAGGAAGCGATAGAGAGCAAGACAAGCCACTCTAGAAAATAAATCTTAAAGCGCACTATTACCACACCAAACATCCTCCCAAAACTAGATGTGAATCCCATTGCTGAACGAGAAAGTAATATCCCTATGAACCAAATGTTTGATCACCGCAACCGCCTTCCAAATGTTTTAAGCTCTATATAAAGAAGATCTCTTCACAAACCACTCACCCCCTACACACCATACTTGTTAGCTATCACCTCCCTCCACAACATATCCATCTCGGAACTAAATCTCCCAATCCACTTACAGAGAAGGACAAGGTTCATATCACCCAAACTTTTAAGATTGGCACCCCCAGCCTCTATCGGCCTACAAACCTCTTCCCATTGGAGAAGGTGAAACTTCTTACCATCTTTAACACATTTCCAAAAGAAATCTCTTCTCAACTTCTCAAGCCTATCCAACAACAACATGGGATATTTGAAGAGAGACATGAAGTATATGGGGCATATTGGAGAAGACCACCGTAATTAGAGTTAAACGCCCTCCCAAGGATAACTACCTAAATTTCCAACTTGCTAGGTTTCTCTCGATCCTTTTGATTGCCATATCCTAAAGATGCTTAGCTGCCTTCCTAATACAAAGGAGGCAACCCAAGATACTTCGAAGGAAAAGACCCATCTTGCACCCAAGAAAGTTTGTGAGACAACACAAATGTTCCCCACAAACTTGAATTCCCAACATCTCAGATTAGCAATTTTAATTTTCAAACTTGAGGCAGCTTCAAAACAAACGGTGATTTTCCAAAGGTTATCTACCAAGACTACATCCACATCACAGAAATGTAGCGTATCATCCACATACTGAAGATGACTAATCCAAGGTCCAAATATACGCACTCAACGGTTACAAGTGCACCATCCAAAATTTATCATCCTATTACAAAAGGTCCTTGACTCTTCTATATGACACTTGCCAAAACTACTCGGACTCTGGAAGTTAAAACTTTGGCAAGAATCTTTATATGGCCCACCTATCAAGCTAATAGATCTAAAATCCCTTAGGATCTCCATACTTGTTACCTTTGGAATGATAGCAATAAAGGATGCCTCAAGTCCTGCCGATGGTCGACCCCTCTCAAAGAATTCCAACATGAAACTTAACACGTTCCCTTTCACAACTTCGCAAAAAAAAAACCTAAGAACGCCAAGGGGAATCCATCTAGGCTAGGGCTTTGTCCCTTACCCAATGAATTCACCACAACCTTCGCTTCATCTTCAGAAAAAAGGTTTCTCTAGCGAATTTGGTTCTTCCCTTGACAGACTCTTGAAAGAAAGTTTTATCCAACTTTTGTCGCCTCCATCCTCCTGCTGACGTCAACTCTCTATAGAATCAAACCACCGCTTTTTACATATGATGTCTTTCTCATCTATCCTATACCCTCCACAACAATGTTATTTATCTTGTTGCATTTGGTACAAGCACTCGCAAGTACTATGAAAAAACCTTGCATTGTTATCACCCTCTTTTAACCAAGTAGCTCACGAGCATTGCCTCTATTTGATCTCTTCTTCCATAAGACGGCAATAATAGTCTTTCGCAAGCTTCCTAAATAAGTTTTTCTCCTCCTTCGACAGTTTTGTCTCTTCTGCCTTTATGTGAGAGCTAATGATGTTTTCAACTTCAATCTCCCTTTTCCCAGTACTACCCTCTTCCAGTTTTTTACTTTTTTATTTTTTTTTTTCCTTTTGAGCTTCAATTTCCAGCATAACTTCCATTTAATCACTCATGCCTACCCTCCACATAAAGAACCCCATCAGTCTTTCACCAATTTGGAGAAACCCTCCCCTCTAACCACATAAGCTCGAACCTAAATGGCTTCGAGCCCTAATTCTCTTCCTCAATTTCCAAAGGATAGGGCAATAACCTGAAAACCGACTTCAGTAGCCCACATTGAGAGACTAGTAAGAATTTTTCCACCCACTCTACCAAGAATAGGAATCTATCAATCCTTGACATCGTCGCCTGATCTTGATCATTTAACCAAGTGTACTTCCCACTCCCATCGAAAGATCGAATAGTCATGCGAGTCCACCCAATTTGAAAACTCTCTCAGACTACGGGTGATGGCACCCTCTGTTGACTTCTCAAACGTGAACCTTGTGACATTAAAATCACCACCTACACACCAAGGACAACTAGCCCTAGCTCGAGTCGTGCTTGATTCCACCCAAAATTCTTCCCTTCGCTTAATTCTACCCAAAATTCTTCCCTTCGCTTAATTCTACCCAAAATCCTTCCCTTCGCTTAATTCTACCTTGAATTCTTGCCTTCTTGCTGCCAAGTTTAGCCCATAGGCCAATGTGAACATCCACTAATCACCATTGGAAACCCCTTTCAACATCTTTCGACCAAAAGCTAGTGTCCCAAGCCACCATGATTCACCCTGAAGACCCTATCGCATCTTTAGCCACCTAGTCTTTTGATTTAACAGCCCATGGGTAATCCAACGACCTCCTATTGAAGTTCTGGACTTTGGTTTCCTAAAATGTTATTACTAGGGCTTTCGCCCTTCTGAAAACATCCCTGATCTACCCCCTTTTCTCCTTGCACCCTAAACCCTAATATTCCAACTCAAAATTTTCATTTGGACATTGATCTCCCCCTTCTACCCTTTCCAATGTAAAAAGATCTACACACATGCAACAACGATGAGTTGAGACCATACGTGTCTCCAAACACATGCACTAGAGCACATGCAAAGCCCTCTCCTCACCAACCACACTTGTGCGAACCAAAATATCGGACCCATCATAAGACACCCTCTCACTGAGATGCACGTCCACCAACCAAGCGCACACCAACATCTCACTGAGATGCGTGTCCTCCACACCTAATCCTAATAACGCCAATCCCCCTTTCAAGCCTACATGTGTCTCCCGAGTCGTAGAACTCGATCTCCTGAGCCATCTCTTTAGCGCCAGCCACGTACCCAAATTGGTAAATTTGGACTCAAGTGTCCCCTTCCTTACTTCCCCTCTTAGCTGTCAAGGCGCCATCTCCTACCACCTTTCTAGCACCATCATCCTCCAACCCATGTGGCCCCACCGCCTCAGTCATCCGCCACCTGACACTTGACAAGAAAATGACATGATGCCTCCGTCCTTGTGGCCATCTAGTGCTCTGCCGGAGGATAGGAGGGTACTCCATCCTCCCAAGAAGCTTCAGAACCCAAAACTGCCCATTCGCCATTGTTGACCGCCCTCGTAGCTCCCTCCTCCTTAACCCCACTAACAACCACTGAAACTTCCCCAACTACAATGATAATCCTCTCCAAAGATGGGATTGCCTTCTTCCTTCTAACACACATCCTCACCCACCTTACCTCTGCTCCCTCTTCCACTACCCGGTCCACTGTAACCACCTCCCTAAGAACCCACCATCCGAAACCTTTCGAAAATCAAAGTTCTGGGGACAGCCCCTTAAACCGCGCCTCTTCCCAACCAAACTGTGACTTCTCACCCACCTGTATAGACTTTCCATCAGCCCATCCCTAAAATCGCCGCAACAATGAGGACCTTATCGATCTCCACCTCCAGACAGAAATCTAGACCTCATCCTCCAACAGGAGCTTTTGCTACAGTAATTTAGTAATACTTGGCTTAAAAACTTATTGATGAAACTGTTCTTGGCTTCAATATGTCTGGGTTAAGGTCTCCCAAATCGGTATGTACCATAACGGTAACGACCGACACTGTTACGCCCCCGAAACGGTGACCCCCCTGTTTTTGGATCTGTAACGGCTGTTACAGGGCCATAACGGCCATTACTGCCCCGTAACAATTGCTACGCATAATAAACCCTAAAGAAAAAGGAGGAAAAAGAAAAAAGAAAAAAAAAAAAAAAAACAACATACCTTTCATTTCCACTTCTTCTTCTTTTCTTCTTGGGCTGCTATAGCTGTTGCCGCGTTTGTTGCGGCGGTGGCAGCAAGAGCTGCTGCTCTTCTTCTTCTTCTTCTTTCTTCACGTGGTGAGGCCCTCTCTCTCTCTCCCTCTCTTTCCCTCTTTCCTTTTTCGGTTCTCTCTCTCTCTCTCTCTCTCTCTCTCTCCTCTCTCTCTCTCTCTCTCTCTCTCTCTCTCTATTTGGTTCCCTCTCTCTTTGCTCGTTTAGAAAAAACAAATGGACTATTTTTTAAATACTGCAGCATACGCAAAACAGTGCACTTGCACTGTTTCGCAGCGTGGGGCCCACCTTGATTTATGTGTCGTATATCCATGCCGCTCATCAGTTTTTCCTGTTCATTTTAAGGTATGGTCCCTAAAATGAAGGGATCCAAATCTCAAGTGGGCCACACAGTAAGGATGAATGCCCACCATTAGAAACTTTGTAGTGCCCAATATAATATCTATTTGCCATCGAACCTGTTGATAAGGTTACATAGACCTGGATGAAGGGAGAGAACACAAATAACAGCTTAATAATAAATAAATAAATTGGTCCAATAAATTTTTAATGGCAGAAATTCAATCCCTATTGTGTGATCCACGTCATATTTGGATCTGGCTCATTTTTTGGGACCATGCCCTAAATTGAGTTGGTAAAAGGATGGACCGCATGGATATACAAAAAATGTATTGAGGTGGGCCACACATTTAAGGTGTCACTCACAATTGGTCCACTTGAGATTTCTATCTACCTGAATTTTTGGACCATGCCTTAAAATGAGTTGGCAAAACAGATTGACGGCATGGATATACAAATACATCGAGATGGCCTGCCTCACCCACTAGTGGTCCACCTAAGATCTGGATCTGCCTCATTTTTTGGACCATGCCCTAAAATGAGTTGGCAAAATGGATGGATGACATGGATATATATACGTACATCAAGTGGGCCCCACGTATATGGTCCTAAAAAATTGTACATGAGGCATATATCAACTCAAAATTAACCAATTAAATTTTGGGACCATTGTTTGCTAAATCACAATTCCAAAATTAAATTACTTGAACAATTATCACCATTAATTTGCAGACACTTATTTTTTGAAATGGGATTATTAGATATTTTTCATCTTCATTGTTCAATTAATGTCCACAAATCCATTAACGGGAAAAGTTCCAATAGATTGCATGAATTTGAGACTGATTTGGGGCATCAATGGTCCCCCAAATCAGCAACACTATTTACCCGAATTATTTTCTTAATATCTATGGGAAGAAAATGATATCAAATTGTTAGGTATATGAATTACATAATAGGACACAAAAATCCCTAGGGCCTAGACTTTGTATATTGAAATGAAATGTATGCGATTCATGTGGTATGTAATATACCAATACTATAAATAATAGTAGAACCTGTAAATATGAGCTGTTTTGGTATTACATTCTTTATAATAAATATATATTGATATTATATAGTTAGAAAATTAAATATGAAAGGCTTGTAGTCAATTCCAGGTATTAGGTTCATAAATCCATCAGACAGCCCGATATAACATTCTCACAAAGATTGGACTGTTACACTGCTATAAGCATGTTCAAAATTATAAATGAATGCATATTAGGAATATTTACATTTTTCTGGATTTATTGGATATTTTCCGGATTTTTTCTAACACCCAAAAAATTTGACCGCTACAGAGGGGGCATAAGTTACGCCCCCGTATCGGCCGATACGGCCCATATCCATATCAGTAACAGTGGGCACCGTTATGCCCACCGTTACTGCAACGGCACACCTTGGCCTAGGTTTGGCTTATGATACCTTGCTCTGGATGTGCTTTCACT
>PVNU02001858.1:0-11070 GCA_003013855.2 Liriodendron chinense
ATGCCCTACCCATCCAAGCGGCATCCTTCGGTTGGGCTATTCAGGTATACACAACTGCAGATTGGACTTCCCGAGTTCACCTGTCCATACATGACAGGCGTAGGCCCAGAGTCGTCCCTCTCAGTCATAAACCCTGATAGTCTCAGCCCGGATCTCCGGTCGAAACATGAGAGATAGACATTTGACTAATACAAAGATGATTCAGTCCATCGCAAATATAGGTCTCAACGACCACAAACTCTAAGACCATAGTCTCTTCTGACTAGTCTTCTGCCTTTTAATCAAGGGTCATCGATCATTCGATGTAATTAAGGGCTCGTGCCAGATCACGGCCTGGAATGTACAAGATCTCAGGATCTCTAGAATAAAATTCACCTTGCGATATCTCTTCTTGTGTACTTTTTATGAATGCTTGTGATTGTTTATGAATGTTTCCATTACCCAGAACCCCAGAGCAACAATACACCGAGAAAATGCAATCGTATCATTTTCTAGTTCTAATAACAGTCTGTCAACCTTATCGAAGACCATATCGACGACCCTATCGAAGCTCTCTGTCCATATTTGAAAATTCTCTAGACAGTCCGTCGATCTTATCGAAGACCATATCGAAGCTCTCTGTCCAAATTTGAAAATTCTCTGGATAGTCCGTCGATCCTATCGATGTGTAACGCCCCAGATTTTCGAGATTTATTTGAAAATTTTTAAAAATTCATTTTTAATTTATTTTTTTATTAATTATCATACATTTACCGTTGATTTGCGAATAGCGGGACATCCGTAGGAGATCCGATAGGGGACCCTTTACAAAAGTTGCTTAGAATGATCCCATAAACATCGTAGAAAGATCAGATTTCAAAAATCACGCACTTTTAGATAATTACGAAAATGCCATTAGTTAAACTTAAGTTAAGATGCCATTTTTATGTATTATAGTTTCTGACGATCACTTTCACGCAAAACCCTGGATTTAAGCTTTTGGGCACATATTAACCATACACATCAAATTTCAGCCCTTAAATCATAGTAGAAGTGATCCGATTGTCAAATCAGCCCCTTAACCCTTGATTTTCATGTCCATCGAGTGAGGAAAGTAGATGGTTACTCGTAGTCGAATATTTTCCTTCATATGAATGACTTGGATCATCTTTATCATGGACCAATAGTGTGATTCAAGTGCCCCACCTTGATAAGCCTCTTTCTTATGCGCGAAGTTGTCCCGTTTTAGAAATTAACGAGTTACCAACTCTTCTCAAATCTGAACCTTTCAATTTACCCACTTCTCACCATCAATCGCTTCTCAAATTTGGACCATTTATTATACTCATATGACTACGAGTTTATACAAAATTTGGACCCCGATCTATAATCCTACATCGTTGAACCACAAAGCCAGCCCCTTCCTTTTCCGCCAAAAGTTGAAATTTCAGATCTAGGCATTTCTCACCATCAATTAACCACTAAACTTTGTACAATTGTTTGCCTATCATGACTACATAGTTTTCCAAAATTTGGGCCCTGATCATCAAGCGTAGACCGTTAATTGAGATTAAGACCATTTTAGCACCCGTTAGGCCATTTTCAAGGATCGACCAATCTAGAATGTGGATCTTCAAGAAATTTACGTATTCTGACTCTACTCTTCGAGCTTGATAAGATGAACGGATTGAAATTGATCAAAGATCATCCGAAAACCCACCTCAAGAAGTTGTTACACAAGACCTCGCGTGCACATCCCTCTCCATATTTCTACTACGCACCTCCAAGCCCTTCTCCTAACCCTAGCCTCCATGCCCTAGAGAGAGAGAGAGAGAGAGAGAGAGAGAGAAGAGAAGAGAAGAGAGTTCTTTCTCATATTTTTCCAGCGGCTAGGATCTTCTACAACCCTCTTCTTCTAAGTCCATCCTAAGGTGAGGATTTTCCTTCAAGCCTTTCATTAATAATATCACGATTATCATAAGTTTCTTTTGTGGCATGTGAAATTGTTTTATTTTGAATTACTTATCCATATAACATGAAGTTTGATGTGAGATTTGTAATGAATATCATTATATGGTGATATGATTTCTTTTTTAGATTTTTTACTAAGAAGCATGTGTATTTGTGTTATTTATTTTTGTGAAATCTATGCCCTTATTTTTTTAGTCCATGTATTACAAGTAACATTGATTTTCATATTGTGATATGAAATATGTGTATAAGATCATCATATGGACATCCCATTATTGTATACTCTTTGTCCCTAAGTTGGTAAAATTATTCGATGTAGAGAGATGGAACCCATGAGAGGTGTCCATGATGGAAGAATATCTTCACTTAACTGAGAGAATGAAGTGATTGCTTGTTAATGGATCCTTACATGTACATGATGCTTGATTTGATCCATTTACAGTACATGGGTATTTAAATGAATTTAGTCATGATGTACAACATTGGCTTTTTTGGACATGATGAAATAATAAAACGGGACAATGAGTGGACACTAATGGTATACAAATTCTCATGAGCCGGGGTTGGTGCTATAGACACTAATCCCGTGCTGTCGGCCTATGCTGGGTTGCTTGCGACTCCCCATAGTGACCATTGAGTTTTATTTAAATCGGTTGTATGCGAAAACACTTAAATAAAGGAAAAACTAAAGTCATGCATTCACTTGGCTCCATGTGGGTGTACGGAATTGAGAATAGGCTAGAGCGTCCTACTTCTCCCGTACACTGTCACGTGTAGATTTGGGCTATGAGCGTCCCATTTCTCACGTGGTCGGGCAAAACTATGGGCTTGTGCGTCCCAGGAACCTCTGGCGACTAGTGGCTAGCGTGAAGTCGTAACAGGGAGTCTCCCACTTCATGTATTGTAATTCTAGCTAGGGTGCCTTAGCCAGAGCATGCATTCCATGCATCGCATTAACAAAGATTTTTAGTTGGTTGTTTTGATTTGATTAAATGATAGTATCATGCTTGCGTTTACTCTGTACCGTTATTATTATTCTTGATTGTCTTGGAGAAAATATTCCCCACTATGATAGCGTTTAACGCTATCCCAAACACAATTTAGATGATGCAGGTGAATTATCCAGGTATTGAACCCGATTTTTAAGGAAAAGAGTTCGATGTTCGTACAATCACATGGCGGATGACGATGTTAGATAAACTTAATTGATGTTATCATTTATTAAATATTTCTTTTAAGTAATTGATACATTTATGGAATTGTAATAAGTCTTCAAGAGAAGACATGGTTTTGTATTTTAATTAATCAGTATGGATATTGGTTGGTCCCTTATTTAAACATTGATGATGACGTAGTAAGTTTGATAGAATAAGATGATAATTGTTTTCGCCATTGTGCTTGAATGCTATATTTTATTATTTGACAAATTAGTTATTCTATAAATTACTTGGGAATTCGGCCGTTGTGTTATACAGAGTCGAAAATCTCGGGTCGTTACACGATGGAATCGTCGATGCTATCGATGAGTCCGTCGATCTTATCGACGAACCTATCGAAGCTCTTGTTCAGCAATCTGCTTATATGTCTGGACGCTCCTTCTATCCTAACGACAGTCGGCTCAAGCCTATTGATCTAGCCGTTTTTCGACCGTTTTCTAATTGTTGGAACGTTATATATATATATATATATATATATATATATATATATATATATTATATATATATATATATATATATATATATATTGGATTTGATTCTTGGGCTTGTATAATGGTTTTTAAGCTCTCATTTGTGCATAACATTAGTAGATCATATCCAAGCTAAAACCATTGAGGTTAAGCATATCTCATGTGATGAACTACATGATTAAGAGCATTCAAAGCTCATTTATGGAGTGTGCTTAAACCATTCCAAATCCTAGGCTTTAGAGATCATTTCTATAGTTAAATCTCCTATCCTAAATAGCCCTAGGTGTCCTTTTTGGTGAATCCTTCCTTCATAGTTAAAATCCTTCATAGGATCACCATAGTTGAGGTTATTGTATCTAAACCTCACAATCTTAGTTCTCTCTAATCCAAATAGTTAAAACCTTTTAAAGAAACCTCCTTCCCTCACTTTGGCATCCATAGTCACATCGTTTGAAGGTAGCTGATCGAGGGAGCAATCGAGGAGCGACTTTAAGCAGAGAAGAAGCACCTCATCGGCGCATCAACGGGGCTCAACTCAACCAAGTAAGTGTTTATTTTGTGAGTCTAAAAGTTTGAGATCCAAACTCAATTTGTCCTTGTGTAGGACGAGTCAAGTCCTTGCGTAGGCCTCCGACACGGGAGAGTACGTGCGTCTAGTCCTTGTACAAGCCACTGGCAGGTGCAAAACGTATGGACCTTGTGTAGGTCATTTTGGTTGAGAGGTGAACCGTTAAAACCTCTGTTCGGGTTGAGAGGTGAACCCTTATGTAAAACCTCCGTTTAAAGGTTGAGAAGTGAACCTAATTTAAAACCTCCGTTTTAGTGAAATCCGGTGCACTCGAGGGAAGAGTGTGGTCAAGCCGGGAGTGGAGTAGACAAGTCGTCGAACCACTATAAAAAATCCTTTGTGTTTGTGATTGTTTGTTGGTACATTCATTTTCTTTTTGTTTGTACTTAATTCTGAAATATGAATGCTTGATTAATTGTTATCACATCACACACACACAACTATAAACTCAAATCTTAATTAGTATACTCTTTAGAGTCTATCCTTCTTGTATACTTGAGCACATCTTGTTGCATTTTCTATTAGTCTATATTGAGCACTTAAGATTAGGATCTTCATCAATTCAATCATATAAAATCTTTGTGCTTTATAAATTCTTGTATTAAAGAGTGTATTAAGGTTATAACTTGATAGCCCAATTAATTCATAAAAGTCATGGTAAACAAACAGGCCCTTAGATTATTTTTTGGATTTTCCCTTCTCTTTGCACTCTTACTCCAGCAGGAGATATCATTTTCCGGCAACGGATTCCGGCGAGGAAATCCCTCTCTGATGAGGGGATTCAGCGAGGGAAGACGGAGTGGGCGCATGTTACCTCTTGCGTCGCTCTAAGGTCGTCCGTGAGTGATGTCTCTCTTGGTCATCAGATCGAATTACTATTTATAGTAGTCTAATCGGATTCGGGTCCGGGCAAATGGATACTGTGAGCGCATGTATTTCCAGGAAGATTTTCGGGCAACTGTTGTTGGCGACTGTGGCTGGCGTATGTGCTCCCGGGTTGGGCGCATGTTTCCAACTTAGTTTTCCGGCAGCTTTTTGGGAAGAAATGCCTCCACATGTTACCTCCGCATGTGCTCTCTGCATGTTGGCTCCGCATGTTTCTAGACTTAGATTATTTTCTAAATTTCAGGCTCCGACTATCCGCTCTCAAAGGATAAGTACCTTTTCGAAGGCCAAAGTCACTGACGCAGGGCACTTTAAGCCTCTCATCGGGCTATTGAATGAACGAGATGGGGTACGGATGATCAATTATTGCAAATTTCGGTAGTTTTTTTACTAGTTTGGACCCTCCGGGCCGATTGTTCGTATAAGAACTTTGCTCCGAGAAGCGCGCACACTAGAATGTGTCGTAAGACATTTAAACTTGCTAGTTAAGGGTTTTCGAGCATTCCAGATCATTTGGCGGCAATACGCATGTCCAGTTCCACTCCGAAAATGGCATTTGTAGGCTTTTAGACCCTTTCAGTCGGCTCCGAACAGGGGCAAAACACATTTTAAGGCACGCAGGTAAAGATATGCGCAACGCAACATTCAAACTTGGTAGTTAAGGATTTTCGGGTATTTCAGATCATTTGGCAGAAATACACATGTCCAGTTCCGCTCCGAAATGATATTTGTAGGTTTTGGTCACGACTGCTTGGGTTAGGGCTGTACTGGTGTCCGATCGCGTTTTTCGGGTGCTTCTCGATCTTGGAATCGTTACGAATTCGTAGATGGACCATCGTATATTATTTTATCATGGGTGAGATTTTGAGCCCCAACACCAGGGAGCTTGTGATACTAAATCTTTGCTTACTAACACGTTATACACTTAGCTACAATGGCAGCAATATCTAGCTTCTAGATTCAGGTTATTCCACCCGTAGTGGTGTCTAACATCACGGTACATCTTAGTAGTGGGTGAATAGTGAGCTTAGATTGGTGTGCCTCAATCATAGCATTCCATTTCAAGACGTGTAGAAACTAAGGGAACGAATTAGGTGTTACCCCGGGAATAGCTTAGTGGGTGTTATCCCTACCGTGTGGCCCACATGGATAGTATTTTGTATATGCACGCCGTCCATCCGTTTCTCCAGCCCATTTTAGTATGGTCTTCCAAAAATTATGCAAATCCAAATCTCAAGTGGACCATACCACTTGAAACAGTGCTGATTGAGTGCCCACCATTAAAAATTCCAAAGAGCCTATCATAAGGTTTTGATAATGTTTATTTGCAATCCAAGCTCTTCATAATGTCAAGACGGTCTGGATGAAGGGAAAATTTAAAGATCAGATTGATCTAAAACTTTTGTGGCCCACAAAATGCTTTTAATGATTATTCATCACTCTTTCAATTGGTATGGTCCACCTGAGATTTGGACCTTCTTATAATTTTGGATCGCGTCCTAAAATTAGGCGTAACAACATATGGATGGCATATATATACAAAAAATACATCAAGGTAGGCCCCACACGGTAGGGGTAACACCCACTAAGGTGTTGCCAGGGTAACATCTAATTCGCTCCCAGAAACTAATCTCTTGAGAAGTGACGTTATCATAGCGCTCCCTCGAGAAACTTAGGTGTTTTTAGTAAAAAGCCCGAGGATAAATGAAGTAGTCGTAGGCTTTGTTGACGCACGGGAGTGGTTATGGCTTCGCAGGTCCTGAATGCAAGAGCCCCGTGTGTGCTCTCTTCTTCTTCAGCTCTATCATTTGGTCCGCTTTCAAAATCAAAATCCAACGTCTGCCTGTTTAAGATATGCTGCGGGCCCAGAAACAACCGCGGTCCACTTGTTCGTGGCCGAATCCTGAGTACGGAGGCGATGCTGGCCGTCCAGACCCTAAAGCGCGCATCCGCCCGAGGGAGCGACGAGGACGACATAATCTCCAAGACCTTCCTCCGCCTCGTCAAGCCCGACCTTCTCGCCTCCCTCCGGGAGCTCCTCAGACAGAACCATTGCCATCTTGCCCTCAAGGCAATCTCTCTCTCCCTCACACACACACACACACACAACACACCACACACACAATGCTGTGCGTTCGTCACCATTTAATTGGACCGTTGATTTGGTTGGCGCTGTTGCGAATGGGTGGTGCCTGAAAGTCTCTCAGGTTATGATCATTCTAGTCATCCAATCGTTGCCCCCCCCCCCCCCCCCCCCCCCCTTTTATTCATTATTTTTATTATGTCTATTGAATGTGGATCCTGGTTTTAGCACCGGTGAAGGGAATTTTGGGGCATTGCCCATCCATGTCGGGCTAACCAATTCCATGGTCAAGATCTTCCCTCATCTTTCATTTTTCTTACACGCTCTCTGTGTTATAGGTTTTTGCAGCAGCTCGTCGAGAGCTTTGGTACCAGACTGATTACTCCTTATATGCAGAGATGGTTTCTGCATTGGTGATGAATGGGATGACACCGGAGCTTGATCTTCTGGTGTTGGATTTGTTGGAGGAGAGCTTTTATGCTGGCGACAATCGAGGGCTTGCCCGGCTATTCAAGGTACTGATTGCGGCGAATCAGGCGAAATCAGTGGTCGATATTTATGGATTGATGAAGAGAGGGAATGGTGCACCAGATGAGTACATATTTAAGGTTGTGGCCAGAGGGCTGAGGAGATTGGGAGAAACTAGTGCTGCTGATGAGGTTGATAAGGATTTGGAGTGCTTCTTGGATGGAAAGTTCAAAAGGAGTTATTTTTCTGATTGAGGTATTATTCTACGGTGTATTTTGTTCTTACCAATCCATGCAAATGGATTATTTCAAAAGATTTGAAGGATCTTCCTATTTGTGATCTGAGAATGTGTTGATGTTAGTGCTAGTGGGGCTGATGAGATCTCTATCTCTTACATCCTACGTGGTAGCACCATTTTCAAATCTCTTGCATTCAGCTATTCCTTTTATTTGTGGGTTATCTCCATCATTATTGTTATCCCTTTTAATTGTAGGTTATCTACATCGTTATTTTTATTCCTTTTAATTGTTGGTTATCTCTACCATCATTGCAGTTGCTGGTTATAAAAAAGAAATGCATGTAATCTCTTTGGGGAGAGCAATAACAATATCCTTTCTTCCCTCTCTTCTCTCATTCTTTCTCAATTCTCATCTCTCAATTATTTTCTTCTTCCTCACACATTCGGTGAAGGCACACATTATAGGGTATCAGAGCATACCAATCCATTATGATTAGAATTCAAGATTCCGTTAACCAGCTTGAAATTCAAATGGTGACCATGGCAAAATGAATTGAGAAGCTATCGGAACAACAACATAATACATCTCAAGACATAGCTGATCTAAGGAACAATAAGCTACTTGGACTCTTCAGGAGGGGAACAACTAAAATTCTGCGAAGTTGAAGGATGCCTAGTAGACACTCTTGCAACTTAACACTGGCTAGGCAGTTGAGTCACCCCAAACACACCATCCACCTCCATTGTTGCACGCACCTCTAACGGTCTACAATCATATGATATCCGGTTCTTCTTCTACATTGCAGACTAAATATATGCGAGTGGATTTTCCTGATTCAATAGGGAGGAACCCCTCAGATGGATCTATTAGGCTCAACTTTTCTTTAGCTACAACCAGAGCCTTGCACATGAGAATATTGGATAGTGGCCTTCCATGTTGAAGGCAAAGCCATTTAATGATATTATTAGATGGAAGATATCATAGCTATATAGACGTGGGACGAGTTCAAATTTGCTATTGTGTTCGCTTTGTCTCTACGGAGTATACACAACTGGGCGAAATGTTGTCACGACTGCAATCATGGATTGATGTAAGAGTACGTAGACGATTTTGAACGTCTTGCGAACCTTACGATTAAACTACCTGAACCCTTTATGATTGATTGCCTCATAGGAGGGTGGCGTGACGATCTTAGGGCCGAGGTTAAACTTTTTCATCCCACATCCCTAATCAAGGCAATTGGATTGGCATGATCTGTGGAAGAAAAGGTCACTTAAATCCAACCATTCCCACACAGAGTGTTTTTTTTTCCCCTCAGTTGTTGCTCCACAGTCCACGCCCAAACCATCCACACCTCTTGTTACCATTTCCATCAAGCACCTACCACCATCTAGAATGGAGGAATGACATAGTTCGGGTTTGTATTTTAACTATGATAAGTAGTTCTATTGAGGCCACTGTTGCACAACGAAACAACAATTTCTCATGGAAGGAGATTGGTTGAAAGAGGATCCCACGCCCGATGACCCTGGAAGATGCGACGTGGGAGACTCGGGTGAGTTTCTTGTCCCAGTTTCCTAACTTCAAACCTTGAGGACAAGGTTATTCTAATGGATGATGAGATAATGGGTTATTTATCTCTTACATTCTATGTGGCATCATCATTTTAAAATCTCTTGTTTTCAGTTATTTAATTGTAGGTTATCTCTATCATTATTTATTTGTAGGTTATCTATATCATTATTGTTATTTCTTTTAATTATAGGCTATCTCTATCATTATTGTTATTCCTTTTAATTGTAGGTTATTCTCTTCCATTACCGTAAGTGCTGGTAATAAAAAGAATGCATGTAATCTCTTTGGGGTGAGCAATAACAATATCCATTCTTCCTTCTCTTCTCTCTTTTCCTCTCAATTCTAATCTTCTCCATTATTCTTCTTCCTCACACATTCGGTGCGGTCACACATCAGGGGCCCATGATTTAGCGGTCCAAGTGTGTGATATGGTGCAATCCGCTGGGGATGATCCATGCGCCGGAATTCTCTAAGATGGAATTCTAACCCTTCAGTTGCTGACCAACAGAGTATGTGGTTAAGAAACAAACTAAATAACATTCTCCATTCAACCAAATTAAGGCAAAAAAATTCAATGGATAGTTGTGAATGCTAGGATCACGGGGATCGCACTCATGGAGGCCTTTTTAGGATTTTGCTTGTGTGATTATGTGGTTTGACTTGGGATAAGAAATAGTTGATTTGGAGTTGCCACTAGTATTTAACTCATATTTCCGCAGTCGGCTAGACCCTGCAGAATCCTTAGAAATCAGAGAATCCGGAGATTTCCTTTTTTAATGATTCCTGATATGCGATTGTGAGTTTGAGTAATGGACCACTGTGACAGAGAGGAAGGTGTTAGGCACCTCCTTTACCCGCACAAATGTGTGGTCTCTACTTTGCGGAACTCGGTTGATTATAGGGGATTTAATTAGCATAGCGTTAATGCAATGAAATGGATGAGATGTAATCCAACAGTGCAATGCCTAACTCAGGAGTAGGAATGAGGAATCGAAATGCATGAGATCTGCCAGGACTCGTTTACCCAGAGGGACAGTAAAGAAACAAAAGATTTGTTTTGTTTTTTTTGCTAGGCGTATGGACTGGACTCATTTTTGTTTTGGGCATTTTGAACTGGACTCATTTGTGTGCTAGGCATTTGGACTAGACCTTTTTTGTTGTCGAAACATCTAGAGTCACCGGAAGAGCAATGGTTGAGCTCCTAGCCATTGGAAGTGTGTATCCACCAAATCTCCGAAAGTGCCATTAAATTGTTCTCTAATTGTTGGTAGTGCTAATGGTTCACATCCCAAAAGTCATCATAAATGCTTGCTCACCTTGTATTATTCATCGTTTTGTTGGTACTCGTCGTCTTGTCGTTTCGTTGCCTCATGCTACTTGTTGACGTTAGCCATTCGTGTTGAATGCTTTTTTTTTTTTTTTCTTTTTTTAATAAATGCTCACCGTACCTTTCAAACTCAAGTTACTCCTTTTAGAATACCAAGTTGAGGGGGCTATTAGAGACACTAGTGTATTTCGATATTCGTTAAGATGTGTATCTGCTAGGATCTCTCCAAATCTCTATAGATCCCCATCTCTTCTATATATTGTTGTTATCGTAATAATAAAACCTACA
>ML058545.1:0-333541 GCA_003013855.2 Liriodendron chinense
CAATAGAAGTGAGTCGGGTACGTCTAAAAGATGCTTTCTAAAATGTTTTCAAGTTCCCTACGAAAGGTTTTTAGGTGAGGGAGGTAGAACTACAATCTACGGTAGGTTTGGTAAATATTACTTTAAGGGTGATTCTAGTTCACTTTTGTAATTTTTGATTAGTCGGGCTATTTTTTTGAAAACATCCGTATGTTTACAAAGTTACCACTAGTGATTTAGGGGTGATAAAGGAGAGTACACCAGGTGAACTCAAAACCTAGGTGGAATAAAAATCAGTTTACAATATTTTAATTACTCGAGAGTTTTCCCTACCTGCCTCACTTAAAGAGTGTTTGTAGTACCACCAGGGATGGATTGTACCTGCCTCCTTGAAGGACACTTTCCGAAAACCATCCATTAGAAACGCTTGTGCCCAACCACCACTGTACTTTTAGTCGGTTTTTCGAATTAGTTTCGATACACCCAGAGTTGTACTACATAAACAAAAATAGGTGCGGTAATTAAGTAAAAATGTATAATAAAATTCCGTACTCTGGTTTTTAATTCATCTATGTTGTTTAGAGTTCACCTGGTGTGGTATCCTTTGTTACCCCTAACTTGTAATGGTATCCTTTTAAAAACCCAAGGTGTTTTCAAAATCTAGTTTGATTATAAACACAAAAGGCAAATAGGGCAAGAAACACTAGAATACTTGTCCAACCTGCTGTTTATTTGTAGTGACACACACGGGATCCTTGCAAAGTGGGTCACCTGTAGTAAGAGGAGTAATAAAGGACACCACACCAGGTGAACTCCAAAAATAGACGGAAAAAAAAACAGAGTAGGGAATTTGACTCGAGTTGTTTACCTACTTACCGCACCTAATCTATTTATGTAGTACCACCCTGGGTGTATCGAAATTTGTGGTCGAACGAACAGACTCCTAACGTCCCCGTCAAGTCCACACTGGGCTGAAGTAGGTTCTGCCACCCCCGGGAATGTACCCCGGGTGGAACTACACAATAAGATGTAGGTGGCAGGTAGGTAAAAAAGTAGAGCAAAATCCGCACTCGGATTTTTACTTCGTATAGGTTAATAGTTCAGGTAACTGGACTACTTCCCTCGTTTGTTTATAATTGAACTAGATTTTGACATAACGGGGGTTTTTCGAAAATTACCACCCTAAAGTTATGAACTCCACACCAGACGAACTCTAATCCTAGTAGAAGTAAAAACACTGATATAGGATTTTACTAGGACTTTTTACCTATTTAGTATATCTATATATTGTGTGCGTAGTTCCAGCCGGGGTACCAGGAAGCAATTAATGAGGTTATTGTGAATTAGTGAGATAAAAACCTTCCTACGGTTGATCCACCCCGGGTAGTATTACAACACTCTTTAGTGGGTAGCTAACCAAAAATCCAGTGCAATCCCTACTCGAGTTTAAGCCTTGTTAAACTATTTAAACAGATTAAAGTCTGTAAAAGTGGTTTGTATTTAAAAATCTAAGTTATATTTAAAATCATAAGGCTTTTTTTAAAGTATGTCAATGGTTTACCCATAAGGTTGTGAATAGTCATGATTTTAAGTCATGTATATATTATCTAGGTAACAATTAAAAAGTCTGAAAAAAAAATAAATTAAATGGTTAGCGTGAGGTTGCTTAGTTTGAACAATCCGTTAACATCAATAGGGTAGATAGCGAGTCCTATTCCTACCATATTTTTTATTCCGAGCTACTAATCTAGTAATTGAATCACTCTAAAAACGTACTATCGGAATCTTTATCAAAACATCCGAATTACCTGCCAAGTCTAGTTGGGTATCCGATATATTGACCTGACTACGCTGTCCTGAATCCAAATTGATATAGTCCAGTCGGTAACCGTTAATTTAAGGTAACGGATTTTAGAGTTTATAGTTTTCTGCTAACATCGAAAGTTTGTCATCTAAAAAAGGACGACTTACACTTAACGAAAAGAACAAGTAAAGATTATGCCATCCGATGGCTATTTTATCAACCCTGCCAGGTCAATCACAATGAAATCTCTCACATATATATATATATATATATATATTTATATATATATATATATATATATATCTATATCTATATATATATATATATATATATATATATATATATATATATACCCAACTTGGTGACGGTAACTTTTCAATAGTTCCGGCGTTTTCAAAACCTAGTACGATTATTGACACAAAAGAGAATAAACTCTTGACACACTCTCTCTCTCTCTAGCTCTCGTCTTCGCCCACTCCTCTCCCTCTCCCTTTTTATTTTTTTTTAATCCCGAAGTGTCTGACGCACTGCTCCTCGCTTAACCCGTACCCGAACGAAAACCCACGCTTACCTCAATCTCTGTTTGTTAGAACAGTTCCCGAAAACCTGGGTGGAACTACATCACCAAATAGGTGAGCCAGGTAAGTAAAACTTCGGACCAAAATCCCGTACTAGGGTTTTCCTCCATCTACTTTCCAGGGTTTACCTGATGTTGTTTCTAGTTACCATCCGTGAATTATAGGGTTATCCTTACTGTAATACTTGTCATACCTACGTACCTTATATTTGTATTACACCTAGATCCCTCCAAAGTTGTCATTCATAAAGGGATGGATGGAAAGGAAGTCACGCCGGGTGAACTCATAATCTAAACTTAGTAAAAACACGGCGTGCTGGATTTTAGTCAAGTGCTTTGCCTACCTTCCACACCTAAATAGTATTTTTAATGAAACCGGACAGCAATTAATGGAATATTACTGCCTACCTACCACAGCTACGTTCGTTCTCAAGCTCCCAGATTAGGCAGCAATTAATGGAATGTTACTGCCTATACCAAGCAGCATGTTAAGATTGATAGTTTTTAGGCGGTTTCGTTCTGCAAAATGCTGCTAACATAAGCAGCAATTTGGTTCGTCAAAAAACGCTGCTTAATTTAGGCAGCAATTTGGTTCGCTAAAAAACATCGCAAGAAGGCGACAAAACGCATCACGTTATCTGTCTGGATACAGACCTAATTACTTGTCAACCGGGGTTAAAGTATTGATTTTGGGTACATACGAAAAGTTTCTACGGAAATACTATTCATCTCATCTACATTCACATTTTAAGATGACTCCAAGTAACTGTAAAATATTTTGTTTATTGTTGTTGTCGTTGTTGTTGTTGTTGTTAGTGTCCATCTTTCTTTTTTGTTTTTTAGTCAAACCAACGTAAATAAACTTTATAGTACTTTTAAGAACTATAAACTACGTTGGTTTCGTTGGATTTCTTCTCTTTGCTCTAGATTTCGCCGTCACCTCTCGACTAACTCTCGAAGTAAGAAGAATCGATCCCCGTAAAAGACCAGTTTGAGGAGCTTGAGAACGAACGTACATAGCCGCCGGAAATAACGGACTGGCCGGACATTAAACCGTCAAAACATCAGTAACCTCAAGTTACGGACATGACGATGGCACTCGGGTAGCTAACGTAGTGGTATGTTGAGTCACGTTCAGAGGTTCCGGGCCTAGCAGAACAGTAACTCCAAGAAGAAGAAGGAGGTACTTTCGCTGTCAACCTTATCTAACAATCATAGAAATTCACGCTAGAGCTCACGCTAGAAGCGCTCCGGTCGACACAGCCGTAACATCGACGCCCCTAGCCTCGACTCTATGAAGTGCGTAACGAACATCGAGGAGCACGCAAACGTCCATGATACCTATTCGCAGTACAGGAAAGACCGGACCCGAAACCGAAACCTCCACATCCTGACTCTCTCCTCCTGCTCCTCCTCCTCCTCTTCGAAGTTTCCTTCTCAGCTGTAAAAGTGATGCAACCGCAACGGAAAAGTGCAGGTGTTAGTGTCGAATGGTTACGTACTTACGTACTACCTCCTCCGGAAAACGCAGAAATATGTCATCACGGAACCCCTCCACCGTCCACGTTCCGTGCACGTCTCTCACCTCTTCTTAGCGGCAAACTTGGCCTTCGCCTAAGGGAGGACGGGCTTACCTTAGCCAGGTCCGCCCCGAGACACCCTAGGTGGCACTACATACCCAAAATAGGTGCGGCAAATAAGTAAAAAGGCCCAGTAAAATCCCATACTTCCCTTTTTACTCCGTCTAGGTTCAGAGTTCACCTGGTGGTGTATCACCCTTAACTTGCGGGTGGTAATTTTTGATGAACCCCCACCGGTGTCTTCAAAACAAAGTTCTACTTGAAATAAAGAAAGTAAGTAGGTCCAGATACACTGTAATACTTATCCAACCTACCGTTTATTTATAGTGACACCTGTGATCCTTCAAAGTTGCAACTCGCAGTAACAGTGGTGACCAAGGTCAACACACCAGGTGGACTCGGAATCTATACGGATTAAAAGACAGAGTAGTAGATTTTACTAAACATTTTTACCTTGCCGCATCTATTTTAGGTATGTATTTACATCCGGGGTGTCTCGCGACGGATCTGGGTAAAACCAGGCGCGCGCCCCGTCCTGCGTTAGTAGAAAGCAAACTTGGCCTGCGGATAAAAGTAAGGGGCCACGTAGCGCTAATATCGAATCTGATAGATTCGATATTACGAGGGCACGAGAGTCTAGTGCACGTTCAATATCACGAGGATCAACGTAACCCTGTGAATCTGATAGATTAGGGGACTAGATTTGACAAGTGATTCCAGGTTGAGTGTAAAGTACCCATTGGTAGATTAGTAGTGATGTTAGGCTTTTCATATTTGGTAAGCTAGTTACCAGTAATATACCTGCCAGTTCTATTAAAAATGTTTTCTCAAGGTTATTTTTTAACTAGGTAAGTAAATAATCTTGGTTACCAACTTACCTTAATATCGATTGGGTATGTACCGAACCTTCTTTCTACCCTTATCTTTCATTTCGGGTTAGTTACTACCTAACCTATTCATCTAATCACGTTTGAAGCGTACTATCAATCTCTTTATACATTAAAACTCTAATTACCTGTCAAGTACTCTAGCAGAGCGGTCGGATCCCACCCCGCAACGTACTGATTGGTTTTTTTTTTTTTTTTTGTCCAGTTGGTTAACTAAATTGACCTGACTACGTTGGTCCTCTCGGAATCTAGACAAACCTGAGTACGAAATTTTACTAGAAAGTTTTACCTACTTATGTATCCTATTCTGTGTATATAATACCACCGGGGTTCTGTTTTGTACAAATAATACCACCACCGGAGTGCATCGGGACTGTCCTGGTAGGGATTGATACAGGACTACGCCCAGCATGGATTAGATGCGATCTCGGACCTGTATCTGGTTCGATCGAACCTTCAAGTCGGGACGAACATATTTTTTTCGGATCAAGACCGGTTAAACTTCACCTCAAACTCGGTCGTTGTTCGGTAGGATTACGCCGAACAAATTATTTATCCGACTAGGATTATAGAACGTCACGACTGGGTCGGGTGGGTTTCAAGTTGAGCTGGACCAAACCTAGCTGGGCATTCTATAATCCATAATTTTTTTTTTTTTGGGAATTCGTAGTACAGATAAAATTTCAACGTGAGGAGATCTCCTACGATTTGTAGTACATCATTTTATAAAAATATAAAAAAATAATAAAGATTGAAAAAATTAAGAAAAAAAAATTTGTTTCTTATTTTTTATTTTTATTTTTTTTATTTTTTTATTTTTTTTTTCCGTGGTGTACAAGTTTGAATCGGGTCGGATCAAACTTTAAAAGTTGGTTTAACTAGTACCGGCTTGGTTTAAACAGATCTCGTTTGGTTTGAACCCGGTGTAACCAGACGGCTTTAAGTTTGGTTCGCTAGGTGTTTAACTCCACCGTGTTTTTGCTCAGTTCTGGTTTGATACCGATTGAGCCGGACCGGTTTAGTAACGGGTGGACATTATACGTGGGCGGTGCTCACAGATGTTACCGATGAAGACTCATCCAATCTACACTTAGGCCTAGGAGACGATATGGGCTGGTCTCCTTAGTACAAAAGGAGGAGAGACTAACCAGGTCGAGCTAACTGACACAGCTCGGTGTGTTAGTTAGGCTCGACCTGGTTAGTATCTCCGCGTTCGTCTACAAGAGATGAACCCTTATCGTCTCCTATACCTAAGTAATTTACAGTACTTGAGTGGTGCAGTCGGACGAGGTATCCCCCGCGTCTAATCCATGAAGGGCCCTGTCCGACTCCGAGACCGCCGGTAGCACTACATACCCACAATAGGTGTGGCAGGTACGTAAAAAGGTGCGGTAAAATCTAATACTTGGGTTTTTATCCCGTCTAGGTTAGAGTTCACCTGGTACTTTACCCCTAATTTGAAACTGGTAACTTTTCAAGAACCCGCGTTGTCCTTCAAAACCTAGTTCGAATATAAACACAAAAGGGAAGTAGGTCCAGAGATACTAGAATACTTGTCAACCTACCGTTTATTTGTAGTACCACCCGGGATCCTTCCAAAGTTGCCATCTTAGTAATCGTGAGGACGAAGGATACCACACCAGGTGTACTTGGAACTTATACGGAGTAAAAACCTTGGTACTAGATTTTACCGTACTTTTTTACGTACCTGCCCCACCTATTATGGGTATGTAGTACTACCGGGGGATTGGAATCGGGCAGGGCTCGAGCCTGACCGCCCCTTCATGGATTAGGAACAGGCAAGGTGTCATTAACTGATAACAGTGTAAAATTCCTCACTTAATCCGAAGTGATCCGGACGTGTGCCCAGCCCAATCCCAGGCCAACCCTTGTAGGGACCTGGCTTGATTTATATAAAATTTCCAGGCCCAAAGCCAGGCCCAGCACTAGCCCAACCCGACTGGGTTGGGATTGGGATGGGATGAACATTTTCCCAATTGGGATTGGGATTGGGATGGGATATACGATTTGGCCCAGTCCAGCCCAATCCTGATACAAAGATACCACACCAGGTGGATTCTAAACTCAGTCGAAGTAAAAAACAAAGTATAAAATTTTACTAGAAAGTTTTATCAACTTGCCACACCTAAATTCTGTGTGCTAGTCGGGCGTGGGTGGAACCACCTAGAGTCTACAGTGGATTAGGTGAGGTACACTCACACTCTACTCGCGTCCAACCCACTCTTAGTTATTCTGGAGCCTTGGTCGGTACACCCACTCTGGGACTGGTACTTCGAGTGGAGCTACATATATAACATTTGGTACGGCAGGTAGATACAAAGGTCTAATAATATCTTTTACCAGGGTTTTTCCTTCGTCTATTTTCGAAATCCATCTGGTGTGGTGTTTTTAGTTCCCAGTAATTTGAGGTAGAAATTTTCTAAGATCTCAGGTGGGATTACAAATAACCGGTAAGTTGGAGGACTATTACAGTATGTTTATAAATATTTTCATTATTTATCATATTTGCCCCGTCAAACCCAACCCGCCTTGTCCAGTCCATATGTGTTCAGCCCCATGCCCAACCCCCCGCCCCAAACCGTACATGGGATTTGGCGTAGATGGGCCCTGGCCTGGAAAAGAGTTGGCCCAGCCCTGCCTAGCCCAAAATTACACCGGGTCGCTGAGCGGGCCGGCAGGTTAATTGGGTTGATTGTGTAGCCCTAGGTTTCACCCAGGGACAGCTTAGTGGATGTTACGCTCACATGGGGCCCACCTTGATGAGTGTGTTGTATATCCACCACGCAGATCAACTGATAAACCTATTTTAAGACGTGGTCCCAAAAATTAAGAGATCAAAAATCTTAGATGGACCATGCCAAGGAAACACGGGTGATTGAACGATCACCAGTAAAAACCTACCTAGGGCCCACTGTAATCAGATACGTAATGTTTATTTGCAATTCAACACATTGAGAAAGTCCAAACAGATCTGGGGTGAAGGAAAGATACAAAAAGATCATCTTGTTTCAAAACTGTTTGTGGCCTATAAAAAGTTTTTTAATGGCCATTAACTAATTTTCAGTGGTGTGGTCCACAGGAGATGTGTATCTATTTAAGTTTTCGAGTAATTTCATAAACTTAGCTGAAGAAAGGTATGGACGGAGTAGATATACAACAAATTTATTACGGTGGGCCCCGCAGGGGAAGCATAACAACCGACTAAGGTGTTACCCGGTACGTAACACCTAATCGACTCCCACGTTTTAGAAGAAGAGCATTTTTGGGGGGGACTTGGGCCTGACATTCATGGTCCAATCATTTAAGGCTGGGCTTTTGCTCAACTCATTTTTCCCCAGCCTGACCCAACTTCAGTAGGTAAACGTGCTATGGTCCTACAAATATATATTTGCTGCTCCAATCATCGGACTGGGCCACTGTACATCTTGAAAGGTGGACCGTTGGCTTGTATCTTTTATGGGGCCCCATCTGAAATATGGTACAGACTATTTCAAACCTATCAAAAAAGTTATGATGGGGTGGGTGCTAAAAATAAAAGAAAAAAATAATCTCCCATATGTCCTTTTTTTGTTTTTTTGGTTTTGGGGACCACTGCTCGACTGATTGATTAGGAAACTTATAAGTGGGAAATAAGTATTTTATTATTGTTTTTGGGCTGTGATGGGTCAGGGCTGGCTCAATCATTTTCCAAGATCAGGGCCTTGGCCTTCTAAGCTCGCCCCATGCTGGGCGCTCCAGGCTTGCTCAGATGAGGTTAGATGGGTAGATTTGCTTTTTGCAAGGTAGTTCACCAAATGTTTGGTGCTAAAATAGACAAAACGGTTCAGGTCGATCAATTCGACTGATGCAACTAGGAGTTGCCATTACTGTATTTTTTTTCTCCCAATAGTTCTCTTCCTCTCTTTCACGTACGTGGACAGACTCCTGGTTTACGTAACCAATAAGATCAGTTTTTGGGTGTTGCATCTCACAAACTCGTACCCATAGTTTGAGGGACGCTGATTGGCCAGTGACCGATTTCTTTGGAGCCTACCATGATTTATGGTATTTTATCCATGTCGTTGAATCTATTTGCTAGCTTATTTTATTGCATAAGCCCAAATTAAGGTAGAACCAAAGCTCGAAGTGGATTACACACCACAAGGGAAATAGTAATGATGGCCACCGTGTGAAATCTTCTTAGGGCCCACTATAATGTCTATTTACCATCCATGGTTCATGAGGTGACCCAAAGAAAACACCAAATATCAGCTTAATAAAAAATTCTGTGGCCCCAAAGAAAGTTTTCAACAGTATCATACAATCCCGCTGTTTCCTGGGTGTGGTCCACTTGATCGTCTTGATCTGCCTCATTTCTAGCTCATACCCTAACTTGAGGCTGGCAAACTGGTGGAGACGGTGTGGAAAAAACACGTACATCACAGTAGGGCAATCAACGTCCTGTTTGGTCGGTTTAAATTTAATCATCAATGTCCACGTATGCATTTTCTCAGTAATTCCTAGTTGCCTGCATATCATCCATCACAAACCCTCAGACATCAAATTAAAGTATCGAAGTAAATCGACTATGGGTTTGATTCTAATGTACTTACTGGCCCAACTGATGAACGTCCGATATGTTATTAGTTTGCATGGAATCTCCGTGATGTTTGTGATAATCCACCCCGTCCATCCATTTTGTGGGATCATTTAGGACTTGTGAAAAAAAATGACCGATCCAAAGCTCAAGTGGTCCGAAAACATGAGGATTGAATGTCCATATTCGTGGGGGCCACAGAAATTTTGAATAAAGGCTAGTAGTTTTTTTTTTTTTTTTCAGTTCATTCCAGTAGGAATGACATTATGACGGTATGGATGACATATAAACATCACTGTTGGCCCCATGAGGTTTCAACGGTAGGAATTCCCTACCCATCGTTCCTTTAGCGCGGCGCACTTGAGTCTTGGATCCGGTTCATTTCGGTTTCGTATCCTAAAACGAGCTCAAAAAACGGATGGACGGGTAGATTTTGTAAAAAATTTACGGTGGGCCCCACCTAGGTTCCCAGAGGAAATCCGCGTCCCTGCCTGACCAGTGGACTGGATATTACACGTACGGCTCGTGTTCACATCTGAGGCGAGTGCAATTTTTCTCTTTCGAGGATTAGTGTAGTGAGGCATCTATGTCGTACAAGTTGGGTTCATGTTTCAGAGTGATCCATACCGTTGATATGAGTTTCCCCCGCGATGGATGGATTGTCACCCTCGAGACTTTATTAAGATTGGATGGTCTGATCCATCTACCTCTCTAGTTGTTATGCAACCATTAATTTTGGTTTTCCGTACCAATCCAAGGGTTGTAATGGTATGGATCCTGTCTAGTTCTAATTGGAGTCACCCAAATAGTGCATATTTCTTGGAGATAAAACGGTCTGGATCTCAATCCATGGCTCGAAATGTACGAAATAGGCGAATCAGGTACACTATTAAGTTCCTATGGCATCAGAACCTGAAAGTCTTCTCAGGTCTTCCTCTTTGAGTCTTCGCCTGTAAGCCCATTTCCATCAATTCGCGGGAGCAATGTCTGCTGGAGGAATGGGCGGTAGCGATGATGCCACCGTGGCCCGTGGCGGTGGGCCACAGCAACGGCATCAGGAGCCGCAGAGCCCGTGCGTTGGGCTGTGGAGAATCTGATGCCCCACGCCCGTCGCTTCCTGCTCGTCCACGTCGCCCCTTTCACCACTTCCATCCCTACGCCCGGTACTCTCTCTCTCTCTCTCTCTCTCTCTCTCTCTCAAATTCGGCGCCGATATCTGAGTCGTTCATCAGGTGGGCCCCGCAGTTTTGATGCCGGAATCCTGACCGGCCTGATTTTGGGGCCTGATCATCTTCATGGGGGTGGACCACCTGATGGATGATTCGGATCTCACACACGTGGTGCCAGCATGTACATGGGCTGGGCCTTTCATGCTTATGGGATTAGCACACATCTGGCCGTTTGGCTGCCCCGGGGAAGCGCAAGAAATTCACTAGCCGATAATCTCGGAAGATTGAAATATCGCGTTTTGTCTGGATTTGAACTTGGAAAATAGTAAAAAACAGTGAGGAATTTGTTATATAAAAATACATAAACGTTTTAAACTTATTTATAGTAAAAACATTAAGGAATTTGTTATATAAAAATATATAAACATTTAAAAAATTTAATAATTTAATATAGATAGTTTCATTTTCAGCTAGATTTTCCCAATGATGTCCTGTGGAAAACCTCAAATTCTGAAAATCTCCCGAGAAATTGCCGACAAAGAGACTGAATCCATTAAGGGCATGGTGTGCCATAACGGCCTTTATGGGGCTGCAAAGGCCAAAGGCCATTTCGTAAAGGTAACAGTGGCAACTTACGATTACAGGATCATAGTGGCTGTTATAGAAAAATGACCCATAACAGCCCGTTATGCCCCCTAAAGGCCGTAATACCTAGAATGAAAGAGACTATAATGGCCGCTATAACCCGTAAAGGTAAAAAAGAGACTATATGGCCGCTATAACCCAAGTAAAAAAGAGACTATATAAAACGGCCGCTATAACCCGTAAAGGTAAAAAAAGAGACTATAATGGCCGCTATAAAAAAAACCCGTAAGGTAAAGGTAACGGTATGGTGGTGGCTATTACGACCACTGTTTATTGTTAGCTTCCCTTGAGTTTAGAAGTTACTAAGGCCATGTTTGGATATATCTATTCCAAGGGAAAGGAAAAGAAAAGGTAATGGTTAGGCAATGATTATTTACATTTTTTGGATATCATTTTTTGGGATCTTGTTTGGGTAACAAGTGGAAATATCATACATGTGAGACAAAAGGTCACCTAATTTCTTATGCTAAAGAATCCAAACTATGAAAACTCCATTTTCTTTGCTATCCAAACATTTCAAGACTGTCACATCATGGAAAACCTTTCCATTTCCATTGATTTCCATGGAATTGGTTGTATCTAAACCTGCCTTAAGAATTTGTTTGTAGGAAACAGAGTATTTCAAAAAAAGATTTTGTTTTTTTATGTTTGGGTAATGGGATTATAGGTCAGTGGAATCTAAACATTGTATTTGGTTAGTAGTAAAGATTTACAAGTTCCACCGTGTGTACCAATAATTTTCAAAGAGATGGTCATTGGGAGGGAATCCATTTCCTTGGAATTTGCAAGCTGGCTTGAGGCCAGGAATAGATAATGGTCCTTAGGCTGGAACATATCTCCAACCAGAAACTGTTGCTAAGCTTTTAGGGTCCGAAGTGCAAGAATTTACCTCATTCCTTTTTCAGATGGTTACTTTTCCAGGGAGCCAAACGACCTTAGCAAGGTTTTTCTTACATTTAGGTGTTGGGAAATGGCTGTATATGAATTCCTACAGGAATTAGATTCATGTAAAGAAAGATCTTATGATTCCTTCATACAAGATGGGGAGAAAATTCCTGGGAATTGATTTCCTCCAATGATCATATTTTTATAATGTTATGAAGGCAATCCGTACCCCATTCATCACCTCTCTCCTTCCCAATGCCCAAGCATAATTTCTAAATTCCTTAAAATGGCATTCCCAATATGCAAATACAATAGACAAAATCTCTTTCTCAAAGAATTTGTTTTGCAGAAACAATTTCTCTGCACCTTTCAAGATTCCACAGAGCCAAACGACCTATGTTCCTTTTCTTTCCTTGATTATGATAGCTGGAATTTTGGGGAGCCCTGGTAATAGGACTTGCAAAGACTTGCCATGACATGTATGATATTTAAGCTGTTCATCAGGCAGGCACCCCCTTCTCTATCTCCTAGGCAAGAGTCAGGTGGTTCATGAAGGTTCAAGGATTGTAGATTGGGTTCCTCATCAGTGATGTGTATATTTGCAGATATAAACCAGTGATGGCGATTCAATCTCAGTTGACCAGAAAACCCAATCTGAGGGCAAGACATGTGATTTCAATGGTTTATACTTGTGCACTCCTCTTGTGAATGTCTTATCCAAAGCAATGGGTTCATTTCGTAATCATGGAGAAAGGTTTTACAATGGGAAAAATTTCCATCCGTTTTGCCACAATCCAACCAGTGGATCACGCATTACACCTACGTGTCGTGAGATCCTATCCTAAACTGGCATGTGGCCTGGATGGATCTTTGTGATGTTTATCTAACTAAAATGCGTTTGGGGGAGGGAGGGAGGGAGAGCTTCAACATGTTGTTCCTTAACTGCCCAACATTCTATCCCATAAAGCATGGCTGCTCTTATAGCTATCCCATAAAATTTTCTCCTTAGTTTGATTAATATGCAGTGGTCACATAGAACTCCAAAGTCACATATCCACTTCATTCAGCTTTAATTCTGTGAGCAACATCTAGTCTCAATCTCTCCGCTCTCATGAACGCCCAGCTCTAATTTTCAGAATATTTTAGTTTCTTTTAAGTTGCTGGGGAGTTTTATTATGTTTCTAAGTATGGTTCAAGCCCAAATGATTATAGAGGTTTTTTCTTCATTAAATGGATTTTACATTAACAGAGGAGTAATTTTATGAAGTTTTTATAGAGGGGGTGAGGTTCTCCCGACCTTATTTTATGGATTATTAGTTGATGATATCACAATTGATTTTTTCCTTGCTCGAAGAAACAGAGTGGTCAACACGTAAGATATATGAAGTTGTGCTGTGAGAACCTCACACCATTCAACATAGGCTAGGCCAGGAGTTGAGAGCATGGGGGTCCTGAATGATCCTAGAGCCTACTCCAGCAAGGAGCTGGGAGTAGGAGGGAAAGTAGCTTAGATATAGGGATAATTAGATATCGGAGTAAGGGTGGAGATGATGTACTCGGATGATCGAATATGGATTCCAATTACCGTAAACCAAGGTGAACTTAGTAGATATTCTTTCCCTCGACGTATGAAACATATACGTTGACTACCAGAGCACATGCTCAACAAATTAACTTTACCACGTGACACACATTTTTCTACCTGGTTGCTAGCATCATCATGTAGTGTATGATATTTTATTCTACTTTTTGAAGCTTATATGGTTGGTAGCATCATCAGTAATGAGCCATTTTTCCTACTTTATTCTAAGATGAAGAAGGCAAGACTCCTTCCATTACGTAAATTGTACGTCTACAAGATTCTCTGTATATGGTTTAGAAATACGTAGTGGTGTTGCTATACTCTCTCTCTCTCTCTCTCTCTCTCTCTCTCTCCTTTTTTGTTGTTTATAATGTTTGGATAGTTTTTTCAACAGCGGGCAACCATATCCCCATCAAGCAAATGCGTGGTGACGTAGTGGACATGTATATGCAAGACGTGAAGTTAAAATTTGAAGAAAATTTTCTCCCATTCAAGAGACTATGTAAAACAAGAGAGGTGACTCTCTCTCTCTCTCTCTCTCTCTCTCTCTCTCTCTCTCTCCTCTCTCTCTCTCTCTCTCTCTCTCTCTCTCTCTCTCTCTCTCTCTCTTTTCCAGATAAATTTATAGTAATCATTTTTTAATATGCATTTATAGCAAACATTTAACTAGAACATTAAAAAAAATGTTTAGATGGAGACATTGGTGTTGAATGATGACAATCCTGCAGCTGCACTTGTGGAGACATTTATTTGAATCGGGCATCACAAATATAGTCGTGGGCTCTTCTTCTTTGAGCTGGATTTTGAGGTATAATTTCCAAGTGTCATTTTTTTTTAACTTCTTTTCATGTTCTTTGCATTGTATTTTCTGCAAATGGTTCATTATTTATTGCATTTTTTGTTTGGATGTTACTGTTACTGACCGGTTGTGCTAAAAACTCGAGCTGCTTGGGAACGAAAAAACAATGTATATCGGGGGGTTTGCTGACGCCTCCAACACCTCCCCTCACGTGCGGGCGGTATATTGGCCCCACACATGATACTCTAGGCTGATACAATACTGGATGCTCTATAATACCGAATTTTGCAAACCCCAAGACTTGAACACCGGGCGTCCTGCTCTGATACCATGTTACTGACCGGTTGCGCTAAAAGCTCGAGCTATTAGGGGACGACAGAACAATGTATATCAGAGGGTTTGTTGACGCTCCCAACAGTTACCTACAAGGAACTGAGATTGGAGCTATATATGTTTATGATCCTTTTTTTTTTAAGGTTTGGCAAAGACTTATATTATAAACTTAATTACTAAAAATGTAAAAATAAAAAAAACCGTACTCATTATTTGTAGAACCTAGAAATTCGTCAGCTTTGTAGTATGTAATTTGAATTTTGAACCAAAGGACTAATGCAGTCTGGATATCTGGCAGAGTTATGACTACACTATCATATCCCCACTCCCAACCCACCTATATCTTGTGAAATATGTGAGTGGGTACCATAGAAGGGAAGACCCTCATAAAGACATGGCTTAACTTTTTTTTTTTTGTGAATAAAGAAATTTTTATTCAAATAAAGGGAAGTTACAATTGGGGAAGAGAATTCTAAATACAAGCCTTTGCAACTGAATACCTTGGTTGGAAATGTTGCTGGAAACAACATTAACAACACTAGAAACCAAGTACAATGAGATGTTTAGGCTCAAAGAAACATTCCCAGACTTGCTTGAAAGAAATGCCAACCTCTAAGGTTCTTCCCACTTGCTTGATGCCCATTGCAAGAGATTTTTAGTAGTTCCCTGCATTAGTGGACCATCAAAGAAAAGGAAGAAAAATTCTGAGCCCCTCACAAAGAAGCCTCTGGTTTTGTAAACATATGATCACCTTCCCATGCAGGATTGGAGAATGCAAATTTCACATTTCCATTTGAGATCCTAAGAATGCCTCTCGTCTAGAAAATATTCAAATTCAAATCCCACACCCTTACCAGGGGATAAATGGGAAAAGATGATGCACACAAGCGAAGCAACAACGTCCACGAAAGAATCTCGATGCTGACAATCCATAGAACTTAGTGCCAAATAAAGCCCAATCAACTATAGCTCAGAACCATGATTGGACCTTTCTATATAATACTTGATAAGGAGCATCAATTTTGATGATGATTGATTGGATGGTTTAGATCATCTAGTCTCAAGTGATTATGAAGGACTCCTAAAAAAAGAACAACAAAAAGGATTCTAAAGGACCAACATTTGAATTCCTAAAAATATGAATTTGATGAGGCCAAGCAAACAACAAACTAGAAAATCATGAATTTCCCTAGGAAAATCAAACAATAAATCCACTAAAACATTTACTACTAGGTTCGTGAAGATACCAATTAACGAACCTCCTAATTCATGAATTTATTAATTTCACGCAATCAAACACCCCATCAACTAGGATAACTACTCTGAATCCACAGAACTACTGAGACTCCTCAATTAGTCTTCCTCGAATCCACGAGGGGATATCTCAAATCCACGAAACCTTTTCTTTGATTCCACGAAGAAACAAAGTAAAACTCAAGTTTTGATTGATAATAATGAAGATTAACTACAAAAGAATTTAAAAGGATAATTTATAATAAAACTAAATCCTAGAAAACCTAAGGAAACCCTAATTACGTAACCTAGAAAGAGTTTGAGTCATAAACGGCTATCTTCCAGAAACGGAAAGAAATCGGCAAAATCGCGCAATCTGTATAATGCCTGTCGGGCGAAATTCAGCCGTGTAGCTATCCAATCTTGGATCATCTTTCAGATCTTCATTCACTTGTGGCAGCACCAAATCTGCAGTGGAGATTTGATCAACATATTGTTCGTCCTTTTCAACTGATTCTTCCTGCATTGAAGAAACAAACAGCTCAACAGAAGACGACTCCGCAAATTCTTCATCATGATCTAGGACAGCCACAGAAGAATGCTTATCCACTTTAAAAGCTTTGAGAGGTTCTCCCGTGTCTGCATGGATGACATAAGTGTTGTTGATAGGGCTGGTGGCTTGTTGCAACACCGGCTCAACCAGATCGCCCTGATCAATAATGGTGTATTGGAATCGTGCTAGTAGTTGTTGCTTCATCCGCAACCACGAGTGAATTGGTGGCTTCTCTACTTGCCTCAGACAGGACTGAACGTGCATCCACCAATCCCAAGCGTCATCCGACAAATGGCATGTCGTGATTACAATTCTTCTCTCCTCTGGAATCAGATTGTAGCCGAAGAAGTATTCGACTCCTCCTAAGATCCAATCATAGACGTTACTCCGGCCATCGAAGTTAGGAATGTTTATCTCCCTCTTGTAGTATCGATCTGTCCGATCTAATCGGTGTACCTGACTGTCACCATACATATACGTGTCTCTGCAATGAATCTTGCTTTGAACACGTGGCAGAATCGGCGCATCCGCAAAACGGTAGAGGGGTGCCTATAGCCCTTGCATGGTCCTCCACCTCTCCCGGTGGAAAGCTTCCATTCTTTCCGATTGATGATGAATCCCTGGATCACCGTCCACAGGATTTTGTCCTTGCCTTGCAAAGAGAAATCGGCTCGAGGTTGTTCCTCTCTCTAATACCAACTTGGCGCAGTGTAGACGGGGTGAGATCGAGCACCGTCTCTACCACAAGATAACTACTCCAAATCCAGGGAGTTATTGGGACTCCTCAACTAGTCTTCCTCGAATCCACGAGGGGATATCTCGAATTCACGAGACCTTTTCTTCGATTCCACAAAGAAACAGAGTAAAACTCAAGTTTTGATTGATAATAATGAAGATTAACTACAAACGAATTTAAAAGGAGTATTTATAATAAAACTAAATCCTAGAAAACCTTAAGAAACCCTAATTACATAACCTAGAAAGAGTTTGAGTCATAAATGGAAACTATCTTCCAGAAATGGAAAGAAATCGGCAAAATTGTTTAATCTGTATAACGCCTGTCGGGCGCTATCGACCGGTTGTTGGGGGGCTCCGACCGGTTGGAGTTGAGTGGTGACCGATCGGCTAGTGCTCAAAACAGTCCAGCGAGTTGGGTTCTTTCTGGGCGAATATTCGGCTTGTCCTTGGGTATGCACGATCGGTCATCAGATGACGTTTCTTTGAGTCTTCGCTCATTCGTCCTCCGGTCCATCTCCATCATGAAGATCGTCGATCCTCGCCCACGATCATGAGGCCCACTCCCTACATCAAATGGGCTGTTTGGATTGGTGGAAACCAAAAAGTAGATGAGGAAAGGAAAATGTCGCATCTGATGGAAAACTTTTGAATAGGAAAGCTATGGAAAAGAATCCTTACATAACCTGGTTGTTTAGCGTACATGATGTCAATGGAAATGTGGAATTGTTAATGGTCAAAAGGCGAGTTGTGTCACGCCCCGAAATTCGGGACTCAAGTACAACAACCCAAAGCCCGAGTTCCAAGGTGTGAATTGAAAATTTGAGCGTAGATTCCATGAGATTTCATTCCACACTTCGCATAACTAAAATAAATCCCAAATATAAAGTTTCTTTTCCACTAATATTTTATTACATTGAATTTTACAAGATAAAATAGATCAACTACAATTGGCGTTTGAGTAACACGTGACCATCTGAATACTCTGCTCTGTCTACGTCTTTTCCTTCCTGAAAACGTGCAAGAACTGTGGTGATTTTGGTGAGCTAAAAGCCCAGTAAGGTCATTTCCATCACAGGTAATATTCCAGTTAATAAAAGATAGGACGTGAATCATCAACGGATAGAATTGTATGAAATATAGAAGGATAAGGTTATGATTGATACACTTTATGATTTATTATTAATAGAACATGATTATCATGATGTCATGTATGTCATGATACGTGTGAGAGCAATAAACGTCTAGGAACTCGCTGCCACTGAACATTAGGAACCTGTCGCAAATCAACCATGCTCACCTAACTGGTACAGCGAGGCGGCAAATCAACCATGCACCACTGATCCAACCGAGCAAATCAACCATGCTCAATAAGTGAAACGACCAGAACTCGCTGCCACTGAACATTAGGAACCTGTCGCAAATCAACCATGCTCACCTAACCGGTACAGCGAGGCGACAAATCAACCATGCACGCCAGGAGTCAAATCAACCATGCTCCTGTTCTGTCGCAGTGTATAAATGTATGTGCATGTTATGAATTATGGAAGCATTCATCAAGCATACTATGCGTTCAAAATTTCAATTTCAATCACACCATGCATAAGATGTATGCATTCAAGGAATCTTTCATCTATCTCTGATGTTTATTGTTAATCAAGGGAGTTGAGGATGATGTATGTTACGTAAGGTTTTGAACCCACAATAACATCTTGTGTATTTAAGTTTAAGTTATGACTATGTAAAGTTTTCACTTGTGTGACTAGAAAGGGAAAGTCGTGAAAGGAAATTTAACCCATGCCTAACCTCTACGTAAGATCCTACGAAAACTAAAGAAGTGTCATCGGGAAGAACAAGGAAACTAGAAGAGATCCCCTTAACTAAGATCTAGTACATATGCCTGGAAAATAAAACAAAGGTATACATCTTAACCTAGATAAGAAGAAGTTGAAAAATCGATCATTAGTTGTGGATAAAAAGGATGGAAGGATTTCAACACAATAGGAAGAAAATTGAAAGAATATCAACATGAAAATTCTTAGATGAATCACTCACACATATGACGACGTGTTCCGCGCTTTGAAAAATAGTCCTGGTTCAAGTCTGAGTTGACTCAACGGGCCGGATCGGCTCTCTCTCTCTCTCTCTCTCTCTCTCTCTCTCTGAGAGAGGAGGAAAAAGAAAGAGGAAGAAGAAAGAGAAAAGAAAAAGAAGAAAGAAGAAAGAAAGAAGAGAAAGAAAAGAAGAAAGAAGGAGAAGAAGAAAAGAGAAGAAGAAGAAGAGAAGAAGAGAAAGAAGAAGAAAGAGAAGAAGAAAGAGAAAGAAAAGAAGAAAGAAAGAAAAGAAGGAAAAGGAAGAAAGAGAAGAAAAGAAGAAGAAGAGAAGAAGAAAGAAGAAAAGAGAAGAAGAAGAAAGAAAGAAAAGAAGAAGAAGAGAAAGAAGAGAAGGAAGAGGAAAAAGAAAAAGAAGAAGAGAAAAAAGAAGAAGAAAGAAGAAGAAAGAGAACCGGACCCTGTGACGGGGTCGTAGTTGTCGTCGTTGTATGAGAGAGAGAGATAGAGAGAGAGAGAGGAAAAGGAAGAGAGAGATGCAGAGTGAGAGAGAGAGAGTGGGTTGCAGAGATAGAGAGAGAGTGTGCCTAGAAAGAGAGAGAGAGTGAGGGTAGACGTTTTCTGAAGAGAGGAAGAGATAGAGGATGGGCTCTTATAGCCGTGTAAACAGTCCCACGATCGGACGTGGGGTTGATAAGCTTTCCTATTCCAAGAAGGATTCAATTCCTTGTATCACATATCCTACACGTTTGGGACCGTTGGGAAGATAGGTGGGGTCTAGACGACCCTAGTACAGCTGTTCTTGTACTCCCATGCAAGGTGGAATGCGAGATCTTGGCGGTTTTTAGCCACCATTGATTGTAAGTCACGGACCGGCGTACACTATAGATGAAGTAAAAGATTAAAAAAACTTCAAAGGGGACCTCCACTGTCGAGGGGAGGTCGGATGGACGGCTTGGATTGCTAGATGGGGTCCACTATGATGGACGGTGTGGACGGACAGAGACGGCAGCGCCGTCCGCTGTTTACACAGCAAGGAAGAAGGATTCGAATGGGATTCTTTTGTTTTTTTTTTTTTAACGTGCGTCGCACGTAATGTACATTTTATGCTCCTCTTTGCACGCGGGGTCTACTTGAAGTTGATCTATACCGTTTGCTCCGTCTAATATGTGAATAACGCAAAATAAATCACTGATAAGAAAAATGAGGCAAATCCGAGTTACGGCGGCCCACTTATGACCCGATTTCTGATTAGAGCATTTGTAGAATGATCGAAGGGTTGAAATTTGACGTGTATGGTTAGATCGTGTCCTAAAACTAGTATATAGAGTTTCGTGTGAAAATGATTTCCAGAAATCATAAAACTTAAAAAGGTGGTATAACTTAAGTTTAACTAATGGCATTTTTGTAATTATCATAACTTTACGAGTTTTGTAAAATCTATCACTTCCATGTTATTCTCGGGTTTATTCTAAGCAACTTTAATAAAGAGACCATATAGTAATTCCCTACGGATGATTTATTATTAATTTATCAATATTTCAATTTATTTAAATTATTAAATAATTAACTAAATTATAATTTAAATTATTCTAAAATCCTAGGGTGTTACAAACACACCCGAGCAGGTTCATAGGGCCAAGAAATCACTGGTCTAAGCATATGCCTTGTGACGGACACGATGTACGGTCATATTTATGGACAGACATGTGTATAGGATAATGTACGGCGGTTTACATTGATCGCGTAATTCGAAATCGGAGTGGACGGTTAAATCTTCCGGTCTAGCAACGATAGATCATTCTAACGGTCAGTTTATTGATTTAGCCAAGTATACTGAGTTTTCAAAGGCTTTAAAAAGTGTTAGAATGCGTATAAAAGTATATACGTGTGTGTATGTGTGTGAACAACACAGCCTAGAATTTAAATTTTTCACGTGTGAACATGCACTCGTGTACTTACTCATGCGTTCAAATTTTCGGGGTATTACAAGTTGTCTCTAAAAAAGGTGGGAAACTCATTTCTTAGGTTTTAGAAAGTAAAAGGAGACCCCTTTCCAAGGAAAGTTGTGAAAAGGAAAATTTATTTCCTTTGTCCTCGTCTTTTGCAAATGAGGGAAACTATCACACCTAATGAAATTGATTTCCTTTTCCACTGTGGAATCCTATTTTCCAATGATTAAAACAGCCCCTTAGTTTATTTCATAATACTTTTTCTTATTAATATTCCAGATGGTGTTACCACATACTCAGATATTAACTTGACCACATGCCAACCTGCCTCAAGTGTATATTCCATGAATATATGATAACCAGCCATAGGTGTGTATCCCCCAAGTGATGAATATGCTAGGTGTATTTTACATTAATTAGTGATGCACTAGTATTTCACCACTGGTGGTGATTCATTTCAAGTGTATTATGGCATTAAGCATCTTCGATTCTTCATCTAATATAGTGCATTTCGCAATGGATGGGCTCTGTATCCTTTGAAACTTTATTGGTGAAAGATTTTTTTTTTTTTTTTTTTCCATGTAGTACTCGAAAGGACTAGCCCTAGCATCTAAGACTTGGCTACCTTTTATTCAATCCAGTGTTTGAAATGAATCACCAATAGGTTCTTGCAAATGAATGTTGAAAGCAATTATGATTGACTTTATTTTAAGCTTAGTTGCAGGATCCTTCTAATATAGTGCCACTCCCACTTCAAATCATGCTTCAGAATTGCGCTCCCACTCTCGCTTCCTAGATGTTTACACTAGCTAACATTTTTAAACAGACATGTCCCTGCTCCACACCCAAACTTGTTGCTGCTTCACGCTTTGTGCAACTATAGTTTTAAGACTCGATAATAGTGGCCAAACTCGGTCATGACCATGATTGTGTGAAGAGTCAATTACAACTGCTAAGTTGAATATGACTTGCTAGATTCGACCTTGTTGTTCTTCCTGCTCTTTTTATGAGAATCTCTTGAAATAAATTTGGGAAATAAGGAAATAGGGAAAAGGGAAAATTTACAGAAATAAAAAGAAATGTTCTTCACTATTATTAAACCGTCTAACAGCACACTATTATATAACTTTCTCTGTTGAGCATGGGTGTTCTTACAAGCTTAATTGTATCTCTCTGCATGCCATTTCATTCTCTTCTGTCCCATTCCTGTCTTCCATTAACATGGCCTGCTATCCAAAAGGCCCACACTGAACATTTTGGGTAAGACTTGAGGGTAGATGTGTTCATTAGCAGGGTGGGGTTTTGTCTTTCAACCAAATCTTCCCTATGCCCTTTAGAATCACTATATAGGTGGACAGGTGTATTACTGCCCGGTTGCGCTAAAAGCTTAAGCTGTTAGGGAACGGCAGAACAATGAATATCAGGGGGTTTGCCGACGCCTCCAACGCCTCCCCTCACATGCGGGCTCTATACTGGGCTCCGCACGTGATACTCTGGGCTCAAATAACACCAAATGCCCAAAATACCAAAAATTTGCAAACCCCAGGACTTGAACACCAGATGTGTTGCTCTAATACCATGTTACTACCCGGTTGCGCTAAAAGCTTAAGCTGTTAGGGAACGGCAGAACAATGTATATCAGGGGGTTTGCTGACACCTCCAACAAGGTGACCAAAGTTATCCTTGGGGAACTAGGCAACTTTATAAAAATGTGATGAAGGCTGCTCCTGTCCTTTGTTTGATTTAGCTCTCCCACACAGAAAACAGATGTTAACTTAAGATGTTAATGCCATGTTGACAGTACCATTCAATGGTCTGTTGGTTTTATAGTGCCTTGAAGAGCCAATTTGACTCGTTTGACTGTTTTGTTCAGGAACTTGGTTATTAGTGACCTTTATTGATCAATGGAACAGAATGACTCGCTTTTCTTTGTGCTTGATTATTAATTGTGATTGGAAACTTGAATGAATTAACATATTATAGGGATTTCTAATGGAATCTCTTTTATGCCCTGGAGAAGAATGAAATGGACATAACTGCTAAGGATCCTCATCAAGCTATACAAGATTCTACAGAATTCTCATCTTTACTATAATGGGATTATTTGTACAATATCCTCACCACAACTGTACAAGAGACATCTTTACTATGTTGGGATTACCGTACATGTACAGGATCCTCATCACAACTGTACAAGAGATATCTTAAGATTTATTCTTTGTAAATCACGTATGTTGTACACCTCTATTTTAGTGAAGGGCTACAACCCTAACGAAAATCATTAGACAATTTAAATTCGTTCTCCTTTTTAATAACAGCCCAGATATGTTATTGAAGAGTTGACGACTCATATTCTTGAGTACCTGAAATTTTCCATGATCCCCCCCACCCCCCCCCCCCCCCCCCCCCCCCCCCCCCCCCCCCCCACCCCAAGTGGGTTTAGGCAACCCGATATCAAGATGTGGTTATCCGGGGTGATATGAATCGATGATAAGCAGGATGGATTAATCTCCACCCTGGGGCATTTAGTTGCCATCACCCTTCTCACATGGGAGTAGGGATAATCATTTGGCGTAGTGCTAGGCTCGATTGAATGTGTATTGGATGTATCACATCAAGTCTCCTAACGAAAAGCACTCATCATGTGGGGCTTTGATACACCTTTGGATGCTACATAGGTTGTTGATGTATATGTGTTATTGGATTCTCATATTAAAATTCAGTTGAGGCTTGATGTACTTTAAAAAGGATACCTCCTGTTGTCCAGGTCAAAGTTTAGTGGCTAGATCTCACCTTTTAGATGCCCCATCAAGATCAAATCATTGTTCAGCATTGTTAAATGTTTTCAAAAGGTTTTATGATGATTTTTAGTCGTTGCATATTTTGATTTTATCAAGCTTGGTAGAATTTTGATGGTAAGATCTTTTAATGTCCACTGTTGAGCCTTGCGTTGGGTTTTAGAGGTCTAGATTGCATACCACAGTAAAGTGGAAAGGATATGTCTTTTTGGGTCTGTGAATTAGGCATGAAGAGAGACTTGATGTTGTAGGGCATATACTGGTCCATAGGGTGGTGGAGCACCGAATCAGTGCTAAACAAGAAATCTTAGAGCTCTTATAAATAAATCCTATTTCTAAAGGGAATAAGACCTAAAATGAAAATGTCCCCCTACCCCTGTAGGTGGATGTCCACACACACGCGCACGCACACAGAAGGAGAGAGAATCTTCTCTCATCCCTTCTCTTCATCTTCTGGTGGCCCACCTGATCAATGACTCTTCTTCTCCAACCATTCTCTACAGCTTGCAGTGTCAAGAATTGGTGGGTTTGGTCTCATTCTTCGATTGGAGATAGATCGAGAGAGGCTTTCTCAATTAGAGAAGGAACGAAATTGATTCATCGTATCAGAAGCTTGAGGCTTAAGGTCTGATCTGAACCACCATTCAAATTAAGGCTTAAAATTTTTTTTCTGTTTAGATGTAGATTGATGTTAAACTATTAAAAATCAAGTTTTGAAAAGTTTCTACACCTCCATCTTTCAAAAATTGCAGCATGGTAATGGATCTATGACCTCAAAAACAGTAGATGGCACAATGGATGCTTGCGAATTACCTGGAAACAATGATGGACTTTCAATGGTCCCCAGATGATGTGAATGTTGACCATTTCATGGAAATAAAAAATTATTATGTCCCTCATGCCATAATTCATCATTGTATTGGGGTGAATGCAGCTCGTCTAGATTCCCAAAGCATCTAGAACATAGAGAGGGATTACATTGATTAATGGCCCCCTATCTGTCGGGGCTTGGCGAGTGGCAACATTTCTGGTGTAGTAGAAACAAACAACTATGGTTGTGATTGAGGTTTTAGAAATAGAGGCCATGGTACGAGAAAGTGATTTTGTATTGGGGTTGGTAGTTCTCAGTCCCTTTAGGATGCTTGTTGGTGGATGGCTCAATGGCACATCATCAAGGAAGAAGGGCTCACACATTACTTTGCCACCTCAACCAAATGGTCAATTGTCCTGGTTTGGATTCCTTCAGGTATGTCGAGGAACACATGCACTACCCCTTATGAATAAGCCACCTTGATGAGGGCATTTTCTAAATAGCTTCAGGCCTTGAAGTGATGCACAGGCAGTGGCCATCTTCATATGGGTGATGGTGTCATATATTATTTTTCGACCCGGATTGTTGATTGGGGACGTGTAAGGGCATTGTCCCTCACATGGAGGGGCCATTTCTTCAGCCTTATCAGTCTCCTTGGTCTATGTCGCATCTTGGCAGTGAGTGAGGATAGTCGCCAGCTTCACTTGAACCTCCTCTTTGATCGGTTGGAAAGAATATTCGTAATTGCTGGCACCTTTAGACCCCTTCTTCGATTGGAATGAGAAAGAGTCATCAATATTGCTTTGTCGTCTGCAAGGTTTTGAATGATGATATTGGTGAATGTGTTGGCTGGGCCTAAAAACAATATGATGTGGGCTGTATTGGACTATATCAGACCCATAACGGATGATACAGGTCCATTTTGGCCACACAAAAAAAATCTTTGCCCAAAAAAAATTGAAAAATTATCAGGAAAATGGGAAGAATGTAAAACATGGGAATCTATCATGGTCATCAAACCATTATTTGATAAGAGCGTTGTTTGCCAGCTTGATCTGCTGAAAGTCAACCAAATAGGCTTCTAATCAAACACATATCAAGCATGCTTTGGTAGATAATAACACATTATATTGAATTAAAACAAAAGGAAGATGAAAAACAAGAAAAATTATCATTTTTGCCTTTTTTCCAATTTTTCCTCAAGTGTTTCAGTATGCTTCAGTTCATCAAATATCATTCAAGCACTGTGTTTCAATTTTGAAAATAAGCCTAGATCTAGTATAAAATGAGTTTTTAAGCACCCCCATGGGCAAAATGAAGAAACAAGAAAAAGAACAGAAATGGGGCTTTTATAGTCGTATCTTACTGCATCGGCCATATCAGTCCTTTATTGGTGTGCCCTTTTTCTTTTCTTTTTGAAACGGACTGGTTCACCCTCTTATCATTTAACAGGGGTGGTTGATACAGTGACGATGTGGCTGATATGGCCATATCATCATCATCATCTAACCCTTAACCCAACTAATTGGGGTCAGCCTACATGAATCCTTTTCCGCTGCTACATGAATTCATTCCACCTGTATAAAGGAAGATTGTGTCAAGTACTAAGGTTGGCAGCCAGCGTCAAACTTATGCCATAACTTCGACATGATATGGCCATATTATAACTGATTTTGAAAACCATGGTTATGTGACTTTCGCGATCTTGTAGGGGACACCTTTGGTGGTTTAGGCAGCTTGCTACCTAATCCTTGGGAGGTTGGCCTTAGTTCCACGAGCCTTCTCCCCTAGTACTACTTCCTTTTGGGATATATATAGATAGGGCTGCACATCGATTCGATCAATTCGATTTTGGATGAAATTGAAATTGAATTGATCCTAAATTTTCGAAATTGAAATTGAAATTGAATTGATCTTAATTGTGAAATTTCGAATTGAAATTGAATTGACCCCATTTTTTTAGAATTGATTGATTTTTTTATTCGATTTTCACACATTACAAATTGAAAACCTATAGGTTTTATAGGTTTGGATTTTATAGTAACTCAATGGTAATATTAGTAGAAATACTTCTGAAAACATATGCATAGTAACTAGTCCATACATGGTGTTGGAGTAAAAGTTTAATCCAACTTACCGTTATGTTGCAAAGATGCTGCATACTTGGCTGAAAATTAGGATGACCTGCGATTTAGGTAGGCCACGCCATAGGAAACAGTTGAGACTTGAGATAGACACCGCCACTCTTAAATTCTTGGGGACTACAAAAGTTTTAGGATCAAGCTAATATTTCTGTGATCCCTTCATCCAGGTCTGCGTGACCTCATCAACGTCCGATTGCAAACAAACATTCCGATGACCCTAAGAAGTTTTTAATAGTGGACATTCAATCACCACTCTTTACTGTAGGGTGGTCCACATGAGATTTTAATTTGCTTCAGTTTTGGGATTGTACACCAAGATGAGCTGTCAAAACATATGGACGGCAGATCCATCACAGTGGCCTGCACACTGAGGTATCCTTGGAAGCGGTGTCTATTCATGTCAAAGGTTCCCTGGAGATCTTTTTGGAATCTTTTTTTTCTTTTCCTTGCACTGAAGTTTCAAAGTTGTATCGACTAAAAACTCGGATTGCCAGCGAGAACCATCCACCAAAATCTAGTTGAGGCCACCATGACATTTGTAGAAAACAACCATGTCCATCTGTTTTGCCATATCATGTTAGGACATGACCTAGAATGAGGTATATCCAAGACTCAAGTGGCCTACGCTACAAGAAATGGTGAGGATTAAACGTCCACCCTTTAAACATCGGTGGGGTAACAAAATCTTTGTATGGGGCTAATATTTTTATGTTTTTAGTTCATCCAAGGTAGAAACGACCTTATCAACACTATGGATGGCATATAAATGTCACGGTGGACCCAGGAGTGTTTCAACGGTTGGCATTTCTAAACCCACTTTTTCCAGTCGTAAGACCCACTTGAGTTTTGGATCTGCCTTTTTCGCTCATGTACTAACATGATATAAGAAGACAGATAGATGGGGTGGATTTCTCACAAACATCATGGTGGCCCACCGTGGTTAACAGGACTCCCTTGGTCATTAGGAAGTAACAGTAATAAATGCATGAGGTGTTCTCTCTCTTATTTGTAGTGGAAATTAAATGCCCTAAAATCCAACTTCGAATGAATGCCATCCATGCTGGTTGGACCTGAGGTATAGTCCAACCGATTGGACTTGAGAGTGCCTCTCTCTCTCTCTCTCCTCTCTCTCTCTCCTCTCTCTCTCTCTCTCTCTCTCTCCTCTCTCTCTCTCTCTCTATATATATATATATATATATATATATATATATATATATATATATATATATATATATATATAATTGAATTGATCTTGGGGAATGATTTGATTCGATCGATAAATTGATCATAAATTGAATTGTGTGCAGCCCTATATATAGATGTGAGAAAAATTTAGGTTTTATGATTTTATTTGTATTAGGTATTAAATGAAGAGAAGAAAATTAGGATTTAAGGTTTAGAGATGAAGATAAAGAAAGACTCTTTTAGACAATCAGGGTTAAGCTTATAGTTGATTTGGATTAGGGATTGAATGACAAGGAAGAGAAGGAAAATGGTAATCTAACAATGATGTCATGGTGCCTACTGTAGATGATCCATCCATTGATGTCTAGGAAAGTGATAGTCTGACTATGACATTGTGGCGCCTACTATAGATAATCATCCTGTGATCACTGGGAAAGTGATGAGTGTCTGCTATAGATTATCCACCACCTGATATGACTAGGAAAGTGATAATATAACAAAGATTCTGCAGTGTCTGTTGTAGGTGATCCACGCTGCAGAAACAATAATTGACCAATGATGTCATGGTGCTTGCTGTAGGTGATCCATTAAATGATGACTGGCAAAGCAATGCTCAAACAGTGATTTTACTCTTTTTTTATTCTCTATTCAAGCTGGGCATGTAGGATACTCTGCGCTCTACCTTGATGCAGCTGTCATAGTATTTCATCATGTACACTTGAGGTTTACCAAACCAGGAGTATTTAATTTTTCTTATTGTAACGGTAGCGACTTTATTGTAACATCTGCCAATGGCACTATGAAGTATAAATATATAAGGAGAGAGCCAAAGAGAATAGTAGTATGAAGTCTCTCTCTCTCCTCTTATTTTTGCTTCTCTTTCATCATTTCTCTCTCTTTATACAAGGATCTGAGGTCTACAACAAGTGCAATTCCTGAGCTCTTGATTCAATGAAATTAGCTGATGCATGAGCTTGCTATCTGTATACTTGCTATATTTTTTGGATGAAAACATCACATATTTTCATCATTCTTTTAGGTTAATCGTTTTCTATTTTGTAGGAAGCTGAAGGGCCCTGACATACCATCTACTGTTCTGAAATTGGCCCCTAACAATTGCAACATTTATGTAGTTTCACGACACAAGCTAAAAATGAAATTGGCCAATCTCCCAGTTTCACGACACAAGATAACCAAGAAATTGACCAATCTTCTCCCTATTGTTAGCGGTATGTTGATAACCTTGACTTTTCCAGAGTCTAACTTGACTGTTCTTTGTGATTTTGCATCCACAGTGATCAATTATTATTGTTTGATCCTTGCAGGGTCAAGTGCTACTTCCAACATGTGCAGCTCAAATCAGCCTCGTAATACATTTATGCAAAGAGAAGTTGATAACCAGATATGTGGCAGTATTAAGGAGTCGAAAGGCAATGATTCCTTAGAAGCATCGAAACAAGAAGATGCTAGTGTCAGATTTTCTCAATCATTTAATAGTGTGGATTCTCCTACTTATGCCGATGGAATATCACGAGTACCCTCTCTATTATCTTCTAGTGGAAAAGAGTACCAGAAGGGAAACCATCATAACTTAGAAAATATGACCTTAGAAGAAATTGAAGCATTTAAGGAACATGATGCCATGGCTACTTTCCAGGACACTGCTTTGGTTCTACAATGCACAAATCAGGTTTGATTATTGCAACTTCTATTCATCCATAGCCTGATGATTCTTTTTGTAATATAAAATAAAATAATAAAAAACTAGTCTCATATACAGTCTTTATCTCTGTGGGATGGCATATTTTGCAGGCTGATGCTGAGACTGAAATGGAAAGATTGAGGCTCGAACTACAAAATACTCTTGCTATGTACAATGGAGCTTGTAAAGACCTTGTCTATGCCAGGAATAAGGTAACTGTTAGTTCAATCAAGATAATCTCAATCACTATGCAAATGAGAAATGCTAGAGTGATATGAGCAAGCATGGATTGGACAGACAATTTGAGACAACATGCCGTTTTGGTCCATTTGTGAGAGATTCAGGATATTTATCAGGTGGGGCCCATTGTTAATGTCCCCTGACCCAAAAACCAGGCTGTCTCCACTAATCAGGCATGCTGAACATTAACATTGAATATAGATCGTGGTACTTCTCTCTTACAATCCTTTTTTCCCCCTCAAACAAGTGTGGACCACTTGATGATTGCACCAGCCTGATTCTGGGCCAGGGCATGATCATAGATGGCCCCACCTGGTGAATTTCCTGGATCTTTCACGCACACTGGGTTGGTAAGTTTGCCACAAATCACCTCTTCAGTATATCCTCACGGAAATTTCATTACTATTTTTCTTATGCAAACATATGCAGGGGGGGTTGAAGGAGATACATACCCAGATGCTAGAAATGTACCATGTGCATGCATCTATGTGCATATCTAAGAATGTATGTATGTATTTACGTCCGCATATTTATATATCTTGTTGGTTTACTTTAGATGCTGCTTTGCAGGTCCAGTTACTTTTCGCTGAATGCTCTAACGATGCGAGGAAAGTCAAAGATGCCCTTGAAAGGGAAGAAATATCCAATAAAATCGTAGCAGAAGAGAAAGGCAAGCATTTGGAAGTCATTAAGGATATCGAGGTAGCAAGACAATTGCTTGCTAAAGAGGCCCATGAAAGACAGAGAGCAGAAATTTCTGCCCTTAAAGAGTCATCTGAGAGGAAGAGAATAGTGGATACTCTATTATCAGCTGATAGAAGGTACAGAAGGTACACCAGGGCTGAGATAGAGGCTGCAACTGATTGCTTCTCTGAGGCCAGAAAGATAGGTGAGGGAGGGTATGGGAAAGTATACAAATGCAACATTGATCACACCCCAGTAGCCATCAAAGTTCTTCAGCAAGACGCGTATGACAAGAAAGAGGAATTTCTGAAAGAGGTATTCTGAAAAATTAGCTTTTCGGAGTATTGACCCCAGCCTTTTGGCAAATTTCCAAATAATCCTGTACCTAGCAGTGGGCCGAGCCTGGGCCTAGCAAAATCAAAATTTTGAATAGGCCCGGCCCTCATGCCCAGCCCGACTAGTTCAAAATCCAGGCCCAGCCTTGACCCATTGCCAGGTTTAGCCATTAGCCAAATAAACCTGTCGTCACTAAACTTTAATGGAAATCAGTAACCATGTTAACCTTTATGGGAAGTGAAAAATGACATTTTTTTGTCTTTGAACAACATGAAAAAACCTTGTGCAAGAAGGGCAAAAGGGTCTTTATACAAGGGTAAACATGTCTTGTACATGGTTACTGATTTCTGTCACACTTCCGTGACAAAGGGGTTTATTTGGCTGACGGCAGAAATGGTGGGGGTTTATTCAGGAATACTAAAAAGGGAGGGGGTTATTTGGTAATTCACCCAAAGACGGGGGGCAATATGTCAAAAACCCTAAAAAGTTTCCATTCTGTCTCTCGTCTTAATGTGATGTCAGTTAGCTGCAGTTCAAATGTCAAACTTGTTTATGAGCTTATTGTGTCAATCTTTGATCTCGCTGAGTTGACTTGGTTTTGGTTCAAGTGATTTGTTTAAATCTGAAAACTCAAGCGAGTCAATGAACTGCCAGGCTAACTCAATACAGAGCTCATTACATGATAAATCGCTCTCTAAAAATTGGTCCAGTCACTGAAATACCAAACTCCAGGCTCTCATTTCCATGACAAGGATAACTCAATTTTGATTTGGGTAAGTTATGTTCAGACTCTTGATCTTAACTGAACAAACAGTATCTGATTTTTGTCTACATTCTAGACCCTTAATGTCCATTTCTCGAGGAGGAGAATAAGATGTGTAGGTATGTCTTGTCTCGTTTTGGGGGTGATCGCACCCTGATAACTCAGCACGACCTTTTCATCTTGCAGGTTTCCTTCCACAAAACATTCTGTTCCCTTCTGTCTGGTTTTGCAGAAGGAAACCCTGCACGACAACTCATGCTGAGCTGTTGATGTGTGACCCACCTCAGAACTGAATGAAAAGATATGCAGAGTTCCAGACACCTTTGCTTCTCCTTTAGCAAAGGAATCCTCAACCAGTGTTAAAATATCGTTATCGTTACATGCTTCTCCTTTAGCAAATGTTTCGCTTCTCCTGCGCAATGTATTGCTTTGTCAGGGAAACATTGGGGAAATTCAGGAGATGTTAAAAGACACATGGTTATACCCAGGACTCAAAAATGTTGAAAAAAAACAAGTAGATATAATCAGTTTCCATTGTATGAGGACTGAAACTATGCGCTGTTGGGTTCCTTCCCTGGCAACAGCGCACTTTGTGCAGCGGTTCGCCACCTGGGTGTTTGGTTTTTTTGCTCCTTTTTTTCTTCTGTCAGCCTGACACACGCACGCACGCAAGTTTCAAAATAAGGGTCATGCATTGACAATACAGTGCATTTATTTCAAAGGGCTTTCACAGATACAGATAATATTGGTTGATGTTTTTGATAATATCCGCAATACAAGGAACGCTGTCCTCAACATTGATGGAGTGTGAACACTTTGCAGGTTGAAATTCTCAGCCAACTCAAGCATCCCCACGTGGTCTTACTTCTTGGAGCCTGTCCTGAAAGTGGATCCCTCATCTATGAATACATGGGAAATGGAAGCCTCGAGGACCGAATTTTCCGCTGCGACGACACACCACCTCTTCCGTGGTTTATCCGGTTCAGAATCATTTTTGAAGTGGCTTGTGGGCTCGCTTTCTTACATGGTTCCGTGCCAGAACCAATTGTCCATCGGGATCTAAAACCGGGGAATATCTTATTAGACTATAATTACAGAAGCAAGATCGGAGACGTCGGAATGGCTAAGCTCATGTCAGATGTTGTTCCTGACAACATGACAGAATACAGAGAAACTGTCATCGCAGGAACCTTCTACTACATGGACCCTGAATATCAGCGAACTGGTACGGTCCGGCCAAAATCAGATTTATATGCTTTTGGAGTCATTGTCCTCCAGTTGTTGACTGGGAAGCATCCGCGGGGCCTGATAACGAGCATTGAAAATGCTATTAAAAGTGGTTACTTTGCAGATGTACTCGACAAATCAATAACAGATTGGCCACTTGCCGATTCAGAGAAGTTAGCTAGAATTGCACTGAAATGCTGCAGGCTGAGATGCAGGGATAGGCCGGATCTGGAATCTGAAATTATGCCACAACTCAAAGAACTCGTGAATATGACAGATGGTCGTTTTAGACTATGGCAGTGCAATATCAATGCCCCAGGCCACTATTTTTGTCCCATTCTTCAGGTACAAAATATCAATTCCATGAGGGAATCTATTAAGGTGCGTTTGGTTGCACCAAATATCAAGAAAATTTCATGATGTTTGGTTCTTGATATTTGGTGCAACCAAACACACCTTTATTTTTCCCTCTGAGGTATTATACCATGCTCATTCTAAGAATGTCTAGTGTGCCCACTTGCTCTAAAAGCTCGAACTGATTGAGCGTGGTGAATCAATCCCTTCATCTCATAGCCTAAGTCAGGCCCTCGGCCGAACCCCCCTCATGTGCCCCACCTCACTTGGGTCCCACCTCACGAGGTTTGCCCACCTCACATGGGTCACCCTACTCTGAGTGTGCCCCTGCTTCACACAGGCTGCCCCACTCGAGCCTGATGTGAAAATGCCCCTGCATTAATCACCTCCAGTGAGGAGTCTCAAACACGATACCTCCCGCTCTAATACCACTTTGACGCAAGACGACTAACCACTTGCTCTAAGAGCTCGAGCTAATAGAGCGTGGCGAATCAATACCTTTATCTCATAGCCCAAGTCAAACCCTCGGCCGAACCCCCCTTGTGGGCCCCACCTCACATGGTCCACTCGCCTCACATGGGTCGCCCCACCTTGAATGTGCCCCTGCCTCACGCAGGCCGCCCCAGTCAAGCCCAGTGTGAAAATGCCCCTGTATTAGCCCATCACCGAACCATGGGTCACACTTGTACAAAACGGAATACCAACCATAGTGTAGATATGTTCTTCGCTCGAGCATTGTATAATAGCTTGCATTTTTTAACATGGTATGATCTTTTGTATCACGTGTCTCTCTCATGTTTGTGTGCATTTTTCAAACTTGTGTATGCAGGAAGTGATGGTGGATCCCTACATTGCAGCCGATGGATTCACGTATGAATACAGAGCGATTAAAGCATGGCTCGAGCGGCACAATATCTCTCCCATAACCAAGCTTAGGCTCCTGCATAACCGCCTAACCCCAAACCATTCGCTGCGTTCTGCCATCCTAGAGTGGAAGTCACAGGCAACATTCTCAAGTTCTTGAAAGGAAAAGACGGTCGAGCAAGCATTATTGGAGTGTCATCCAATCCTCAGCTTTCGCAGGGCAAGCATGTACAAATGGCAGGTGTTGAAATTGCTGAGCCTCTTGGGCTGGGCCTATTCAAAATTCATCATCTGCTTCGTCCTGACAGGGCCCGTAGCTGACCCTACTAAGAAGGGTAGACTACAGTATTTGCTGTTGATTTTTGCTTAAATTATCAGTGACTCCATTCTCGTGTATGTGACAAATGTTTTCAAGATTGAAACTGATCGTCAGGTAGATCCTACTCAGGTAGGACATATCCAAAAAATCATGCCAATCAAAACAATCTCAACCATTCTATATTTTGGGCTTTTAGAAAATGAAGCAAATGGTTTTAGCGGAGAAAAAAAAAAAAAAAGCAGAAAAGATAAACCAAAATTTCACTGCCTGACAATATAGAGGTCCTCCCAAATAATTGGGTAAGATTGTGCAGATGGCATGTTGTTTTGGTTATTGCCCATCCAAGGTAGGGCCTAACTGATGATCGGTTCGGATCATGTTTGCCACATGGACAAAACTAAAGTCACAGATAATATAAGCAGTGAAAAGTGACAAACAATCTAGGATTTGTAGCCTAGAAGCAAGGGTTGTAGATGAAATCATATACTGGTCGGAAGTTGTATAAATAGAATGTAAAGAAGCTGAAGATGTACAAGATTTGGTGGGGAAACCAAAATCCACTCGAAGAGTTCTGAAGTTAGGTTGAGCTGCAGTTTGCCTAGAATTGGAACCTTTCATCACACAATGCACTGAATCTAAATTAGCGTTTTGCTGAAACAGCCAACCGCAGTTTACATTGAGAAGTGTGTATTTGATAAGATTTTGGTAGGTGTTCATAGATTGACACTGGACTGTCAAAGTGTTGCATGTTGGGAGATGTTTATCAGTGCCAGATAAAATCTGTATTATGTAGAATTTGATGCTGTGTAGATTTGCAGTGAATAATGGTGACAATGTAGTCTTCAAGCATTGGATGATTTTTGGTAAATATATACTTTTGTCAATGCTAGAGCACGTGATGGTTTTAATGGTTCATGGCATGGCTAAAAGAGTTAGTGACTCAGTCCGACTTGTTTAGTCTTGAATCGAGTCGGGACTTGTTTGAGATGGGTGTGAACCAGATAGGTGACTTGTGGTGTCAAACTGGATCCAGTTAAGGGTTGCTGGTGCTGCCAACAAGTGCTCCTTGTTAGGGCTTGTTTGGTTGGTTGGATATTCATGTTTCTTGGGGATGTTAAGAGTTCAACCTAGCAATTTTTGGAGAATGACTGGATTTTGTTTGGTTGATAAATCGGGTTTCTTGGGGAAACTTTGTGTTTAGTAACTGGTTATTTTATTTCTCGGCTTACTAATTACCTTATTTTTAAAGAAAAATATCTTCGGTTCACAACCTTTTTTTTTATATTTTTGGTGGTAGATTTTACATTCACAGGAATCCCATTCCTCCGGCTTTCGTGAAAAAAACTTACCACAGCTTACCAGCGCAAAACTGAGGTATCGAAAACCAAGAGAAATCAAGCATTTAAAAAAAAAAATTTACGTTTTCCAAGTTTTTCTAAGAAACCCAATGAATCAAGCAAACAAAATTTAATCATTACCCAGTTCCAAGGAAAGATTTTAAAAAATAAATAAAAACTTGGAATGAATTCCCTAACAACCAAACAGGCCCTAAAGTTCTGTTTTAATTCTCCAGGTTTTTCATTCCCTAACAAGCAGCTGGGGCAATTTTTTTTTTTTTTTTAAGGAAAAGTTGGCCAATTGAATCCTAGGGAATGTAAAAAATGAAGAGTGTGAACTGAAATCAATTTTTATAAAACCTATGAAATTACTAAGTGGAGAAAAAATAAAAACCAGCAACCAAACACCCCCCTTAATTTCCAGGATGTTGATTCCATGTCTCTACTAGATATAACTTGGTTAGCTATGGACAAGATTATCCATGCAATTAGCCGTTGGTAGATTCGGAAGCTTCCTATTTTCAAAGGAGACTTGGGTGCCTTAAAGTTTCATTTTTATGAGTAGCCACTAGGGAGACACCTTTATGTCCTCGTTGCATATGGTTTGCACTCACTACCTTTCAATTGCAAATCATTAGGAAGCCCATTACCATATTACATCTGCTCCGTCTATCAAGAGATATATCTAAAACTCATACTCAAGTGGACCACAAGACCACGAACAATGGAGATGCATATGCTCACCATTGAAACCGTTATGGGTTATTCTCTTTTTCCTACTCTGTGTGTAGGTTGCACCTTTCTTTGTGCATTCCGACGTACTATCCGGAGATGCATATGCCTATCATTGAAACTGTCATGGGTTGTTCTCTCTTTCCAACTCTGTGTGTAGGCTATATCTTTTTCTACGCATTCCCACGCGCTTTTCCCTGGGTCTCTCTACTCCCTCTCTGCATAGCCATTGGTGAAGAGTGATGACTGGCCCACATGATGTGTTCATGGAATCCAACCTGTCTGTCAGATGAGTCACCTCAGAAAACCCCAGGGACCCAAAAGTCAGCCCGACCCAAAACTGAGGTGACCTATGAAAGGGAACGATCTAAGATGGAACAGCCTGAATTTTGGCCTTACCATTCATCTGGACTGGATGAAGGGTCTGAACAGCCTTGATTATATATACACAACAAGGTGGGCACCCACTCTTATTAACGGTGGGTGTTCCCTCGCATTATGTTCCCTGCGCTGGCCCATCTGAGTTTTGGATCGGGCTGATTAAGGGTTTCCTGAGGTGACGCATCTTATGAACGGGTTGGATTAAATCAATACAGCACTGGTGTTGCTAACATATACTCGACCGAGTAATCGAGTCAACTCAACGAGTCTTCCTGAGTCAACACCAAATCAGTTCAAGTACCAAGTTTCCCAGTGACTCGGCTGGAAATCTTGCCGAGTTTTGAGTCGAGTCACCGAGTTTTAGAACTATGGCGTGGTCTCTCAGCTGCAGCATTTGATTTTAAGTGGGCCAGGCCTGGGTATAATATGAAATGTTTTCTTGGGCAGGTACGGGGGTGGGGCCCACAATCGACTAACGGCCATTTGAACGGATGCAATGATTTCAGGTGGGCCCTTGATCTACTATGTTAGAAACAACGGAAGATTGTTTTTCCCGAGGAGATGGCCATGAAGACAAGAAAGAAAAAAAAAACGTTTCTCCTTTGTTTGAACACACAGCAAAAGTAGGGAAAGGTGGAGACTGCTTTTCGGTGGAGACAACGTCTGGTGGGCCCCACCACCCAATTGGCTGGATTAGTGGATGATAACCCCTCCCTTAAGAAAACGTACGCCTTTTGTTCGTGGGAAATGATTCAGTGCTATGCTCCCTAACCCATCCATCAAATGCCTCTGGTCCACCATACACCTGGCATGTGGATGGTGGACTTTGCAACCGTTCATCAGGTGGGCCCCAATGTTTGTTCCTGACGATTCAAGAGAAACACCGAATTGAAGATCGTAGCCCACCGGATCGATCCACCAATAGTGGGGCCCACATGATGTACGGTGGAAATCCACCATCCAACGGCTAGTCTGACATTGATAAGTGGGGTGAGGTGCACAGTTTTTGGTACACACAACTCTACCAAATCACTTTCCTTCGTTTCTTGTGGACCACAAATATTGGTATGCAATTAGAATTACAGAAATTGCTAGGTACACGTGTCCACACTCATGATCCAAACCGGATAATCGTCGAAGACAGCCAAGCCTCCTTGGGGACCGCCATGTTGTAAAATTCGCTCCGTGCATCAGGTGGGCTCCATGATTTGATTCTAGAAGATGGGGTCAGAAATCAGCCAGATTTACAGCTCAGTTTGACCAATGATAGGGAATAATGGTGATGGAATTCCAACCGTAGATTTTTTTGTGGGGCCACCGTTCATCATGTATGACTCACCCGGATGAAGGGAGAAAAATCAGACGGCACACTACATAAACTTAGCTGTTTAGGGTCAATTTTGCATTATGTCTATTGGTATGGCCCACTTAATATTTATATCGGCCATTGGATTTTCTTTTTCTGTTTCTAGTCAAAATTAAGGGTTCTCACTTGATGGATTTTCACAAGAGTGAACTGAACTGAGTCGTGCTTGGCACAACTTATATTAGTTCTACGAGCAGCTTACCTCATCTCAAGTTCGGCTTAGCTAGGTCCTCTAGCCTAGCTGGCCAGCTCAGCTTAGTTCATCAGCAAGTTGAGCTAGCCCGAGCTGAGTTTGAGTTCGAGCTTTTGAATTAAGTTCGAATTTAAGCCCCGAAAAAGAGAGAGAGAAAGAGTTAATAGAGTACTTGGACAAGGATGGACGGCTAGTTAACTCCTCGAACAGGGAAGGATAGCTGGATAGGGATAGGCAACTACTTGGACAGAGAGAAGGATGATCGAACATGAACAGATGACTGCTCGGACAAACAAGGACAACTTGAAAGAGAGAGAGAGAGAGAGTAAGAAAGAGAGATTGAGAGTGACAGAGGGCTGGTTTAGTCAGCTAGAGAGAAAAAAGGGAGAGGGGATTTAGGGCAATATTATATACATATTATATACTTATGTTTAATTTTAAATGTAAATATTTCAAGTCAAGGCAAGTCGAACCGAACCGTTTCGATTTCAAGTCAAGCTGAGTTGAGCTTGGGTCAGCTCAAGCTTGGCTTAAACTTTTTTTGAATTAAAAAGAAGGCTTGACTTGACTCAAACCCAACTTTCAATCCAAATCGAGTCGACCCGAACCAAGTCGAACGAGTTAATCGAGCTAGCTCGGTTCATGCCCAGCTCTAATTTTCACCCCTTTCATCTATTTTGCTATTTGATGTTAAGACAAGACCCAAAAATGAGGACGATCTAAAACTCAACTGGGTTGTACAAAATGAAATAGTGGAGATTGAACGCTTACATTGGTACATTGTGGGGCCATAGAAATTTTGGATCAAACTAGTATTTTTTGTGTTTCAGCTCATCTTTGTGGGAATGATCTTATGAACAGTTTGGATGGTATATAAATATTATGATGGAACTTGGGTAGAGCTCTTAATGGGTCGGATTTGGATTGGATCCATGCTCTAAGATTGAATATCTATAGACAAATTCAGATTAAATTTGAATCCAACTCGGATCCAAAAGGTGATAATCACCTTTTTGGTCTAATTTAGGTCCAAATCCACCCCATTACAAATCTAAAAAAATATATAATTTAATGTATTTAATTTAGTAGCAAAATTATGCAAATCCCACTATTTACTGTGATATGGTCGACTTGAGAGTGACATGTCTCAATTTTAAGGCATGGCCTAAAATAATATGGAAAACTGATGACCAGCATGAATATAACATATACAATGAGGTGATAATGAGTCGAATCTGGATCGAATTCGGATCGAACTCAGATATGTTTCTAAGAATCCAAATCCGGTCAATTTAAGTAATCAGACCTATTTTAGTATCCAAAATCCACATTATAAGCATTTCCCTCTCCAATCGGATCTGGATCTGACCCACTCCATTGAGAGCCCTAAACTCGGGAAGGTTTCAACAATAAGCATTTCCCTCTCCACTTTTTCCTGTTGTGTGGCCTACTTGAATTTTGTATTTGCCTCTTTTTCAGGCATATGCCCCCACATGAGCTAAAAAAAATAGATAGACAAGGTAGATTTCTTAAAAACATCACAGTGAGAGCTACCTAGGTTTTGGTTGTCAAAGGTCACTAGCCATCAAGGTCTGATTGACACTCTTAGTAAAATGTAAGACTTGATTTGATACGTCTGAATGTCTACTATTGAAATTGGGTCCTTTTCAATGATCAAAATTATCTATATGAGTACTCCAACACACCACATAAGTACTCCAATCCATGACTTCACTATTGAAACCTCACACTAACACACACCATTTGGATACTTGAACCCATAACCTCATTATTGAAACCCACATGTTACAATCTTAATATTAAGGCATAAGATGGAAAGATCATATATGAGACACATGCGCAATAATGGCACGTCAGACTGCCTGTGGGTTAGCAGAGGTTCAAGACACGTTTGGGCATAGCAAACCTGTTTTGGACACACGTGTGGGCAATGTAGACACGTACAAAGGCATCAAATACCACTGACAAAAGGGGAAGGGAAGCACAACTAGCTGTTTGATTCTTGTAAAAAGTTGGATTATGTTTGTAGAAAAGGGAGCCAATTGTAATCTTCTTAGCCTTGGATTCTTCTTTTATGATTGCGATAGGGTAAGCCAAACGCGGCAAAATATACACATAAACATCAAAGGATCCAGTGGTACATATCTGTGCATGCGGTACACGTGTATGACATCTGAATCGTTAATATCTTGATTCCAATCATAGATAGGGTATAAGTCAAGAAATACTGTTTCGAAGAATCCTCACACTTCTTTAGACAGTGGATGAATGGACGGTAATGATAGAAAAGCAATGGTTCGTATTCGATCAAGAAAAAATCCAAAGTTTTTACAGATCTGATCTTCCAATATTGGAGATTTTTGGTGAATAGTGTATCCATGATGAGGAACCATTAATCAATGGTTTGGATCACTTAATAATGGACCCCAGTTGTCCGTACAACCCTTTGGCCCAAGCTTTGTATAATACCCCGTTCAAGCTCACGTATGAACATTTGACTGTGGGGAGGAGTTACTGATACTCTGGCGGAGTATGATTGTGTTTACACGTGCAACAGAATTTATACTCATGCCACACACGTACCTTAAAATAAACCGTTCAAATAGTGAGATCCGCTGTATATTGGAAACAGGACAAAAATCATATTGATTAAGTGATCCTGACCGTCTATTAATGGACAGTTGATCATTGATTATCTACGGTCGAATACTTCCCATTTTGATAAACGATTACGATGACTCCATTTTTTGTGGAGCCCAGTATTTATGAAGTGTCATTTCGAGGTATAAGAATGCCACGTGTACAATTTATGTGTGCATGCGTATGGAGCATAAATGCATCTCTTTTCTTGTAGACCTCAAAAAAGTCCATCTTCCACCTATTTCACACCACCGAAGAAAACGTTTCCCCCCTCAAAGTATTGACTACCATGATAGTTTACCACCATTTTACTCTCCATACATGGGAGAAATTCCCACCGTCCAAATCACTGGCCCAATATTGTATAGAGCATAAAGATGATCGTAACCATTGATCTTTCCTTAGAATTTGGACCCCTCGGTACTTTACTTCTATCCATCCAAATTTGATTGTCATGTGTGGATGGCTACGATTGTGTAATCAGAATAATGTTAGATATAGTCCCAACCCATAACATGTCCGAATATTTGGACGGCTTGGATGATGGTACGTTGGTGCCACATGTAAGGAAGATGAATTACCACCATTTACAAAGTGGTGGTGAACTATCATAGGAGTCTACGTCGTTCAACAAAAGATTTTAAAAACACAGCCCGAGCCGGTGGAAAAGGCATCTCTTCCTTTACAGCAAACCTCACACTTCATAGCAACGTTCGAGTCTTCTATTCTCGCGCGCGTGTAGATTCCAGCCCCACTTCATACATAAATACGTGATAATAAGACATGTGTAGTCACATCCAAACCGTCCATAAAGTGGATCCACCGTATATTTTATATTTATTTGACAAAATAGACAGTTTCAATCATCAGGTGGCTGTGCCTTAGAAAATTATTTTCATCCATCCATTTATTCACACTCCATATGATGAATATAGAAGTCTGATATTTGGTCCAGGAAATCTAAAATCCGTGGACCACATGACGAATGGTTTGGATTTTCACCATATACCCATCTTGGAAAGTTCCTTGGCCCAGTAATGGTGCTAGTTCACACGCGTATATGAATTTGACATACCTCACGCATATATTCTTTTCTTTAGGCTTGTAAAGCCAATAGGCCGATTTCTATACAACGTATGTACAATAAGCTTATTTTACAACTACGTGTTTTGAGCTTAAAATAATGTAGATTACACATCCACACCATCCATCATGTGAGTCCAATTATATTATCCATGGATTCCAAAAATAGGGAAAATTTTAATTTTAATTTGGAAGAACCAAGTAAAATCATGCCAAAACCTCTAAAATCATGTGTGGACCACCTGATATTTTGAATGGTAAGATTTTTTTTATTTCCATTATTCCTATGGGAATACCCTTATGAATGTATTGGATTTCATAAAAAATACGGTAGGCTCCACATACAATCTCAAATATTTTAACGGTGCACGTCTCCATACCAAATGTTCCCTTCCGTGTGGCCCACCTATATTTTATATTGGCATGAATTTTGTGATGAAAGGTGAAATTGAAGTGGACCACATTACGGACGGCATGGATGTGGTATATAGTCTAAGTGGGTCCCACAAACTCGGTTGCAGAAGAAGCTAATTCTATAAAGGAGACAGACGAACCGGCCACGTATGATCAACGCAACATGAGAAATAGGGGTTGGCTAATAGCCTATAATAACCCGAACCCAATCAAAAAGAGAGTTTTTCAATAGCCCATACAATACTTATTCACCACACCCATTATAGCATTTCCTTGGCTTATGACATTGCACCACAAATGGGGCACTATGGCCATGGTCTATCATGTTCAAGAGGAGGACGACCGTTGATCTGGTGGCTGAGGTGGGCCATCATGGCATTGGTGACCACATGTTCCATCGCCGACGACACGGGTGGCACCGTGCCTTCCACCGGCCTACTATGCATCAGTGAGTGTGCTACATGTCCTGTTATTTGTTCATCGCCGCCTCCGCCACATCCACCGTCATGGCCACCACCAAAGCCTGTTTACTACTCTCCACCGTCGGTTTACTTTTCTAATAAATCGCCACCACCGCCGCTGCCACCACCTGACTACTCGTGGGGATCGCCTCCCCCGCCATACAACTACCAAAACGTCCCATCTGCTCCGTCGCCGCCGTCCGGACAGTCACGGGGTGGTTACTCCTATCCTTATTACTACTTCTATTCCTCCAACTCACCACCAAGAGTGCTTAACTTCTACACAAGCTTTTTGGTAGTTTTACTCTTGTCTCCTATTGTGTTTCTTATGTGGTGGTGATTTTGCATGTGTGGTTGGAGAAAAAAGGGTGTGTAGGTGATGTTGTTGCTCCACATGCAGTCAACACTCCCAACTTGTATGATGTTTGTAAGAAAATGGGGTGTTTTTTCTTTCTTTTTGTTAATAATTTGGTTTATTTTAACACCAGATTGCATGGGAAGTACTTCAATACCTTTCATTTCTATATTTCCAAGGTTTTAATTTTTATTTATTTATTTACTTTTGAAAATCTAATAAGGCCTCTAAAGAAGGGGTTGATATATGATGTCTGGACCATGATTATAAACCATGCTTGGGGCTTTGATCCATTAGTGGCGTGATTGGTCCATATGGTAATCGATCTGGACCATCAACATGAGGGCCACCTCTCTCTCTCTCTCTCTCTCTCTCTCACACACACACACACACACACACAAATTCTGGTCTGTCAATGGGCCAGTTGGCCCACGGGCTTTTGGGCCGGCCCTGCTTCGGGCGATGCTTGGACTGAAATAATGGGCCCGCAGGGCGGTTGGGAGCGTAAAATACATGCTGGTTCATTAATTGGCCCATACGGGCCGGGACAGGTTTGGGCATAAGTTTACTTTGCTGACCGGGTTCATTGATGCCCTCTCTTTCTCTCTCTCTTTACTTTTTTTACACTTTAACAGGCTTTTAAGGGTCTTTATCCATGCCTCGGTGGTAGACTCTTAGGAGTTTTAACATGAGGTCAGGAGTTCGAGTACCCGTATGTGACGAAATTCCACTACCATGTGAGTGCGGGAGTGTGTGTGTGGGTGCATGTGTAAAAGAATAAAATCTTTTAATGGGTTTGTCCGGGTTCATTTACATTTGGGTCGGGCCATACTTCTCAATGAGGCCTGAGGGCAAGCCCATCCCTTAAAATCAAGGCTGTTGATTTACCCAGCCAAGCTTAGGCTGTGTTTGACTCGGCTTGAGCCCAACCTGGGTTACTGCCACTCGGGCCTAAAAATGGTTTCATTTCATTTTACATAATCATAGTAATTATGCATTAGAAAACTTGTTTGTGGGTTATCAAGATTATTTTTAATTACTGCAGAAGAACAAATAATCTCTAATACATAATTATAATTAACTTCACTAAGATAAACTCATTTTTAGGAGCCCGCCAACGGAAGTGATTTTTGGTAATTTTGTTACATATATTGAAGATTAAAGTATTAAGCCTAACCTGATTACTACACATCTATCTTCCCTCTCTCCCTCCCCTGCCCCACAACAAATAGATTTTCAAGGATCCTTAGTGGACCATCAAATCAACGGTATAGATCATTAAAGTAATCCTAGGTGTATGGAATCCTACAAGAAAAGGCCATGAAATTAATCATAGGCATACGGATTCCGACAAGAAAAGCCAGCAGATTAATCCTAGGTGTCTGGAATTATGCAAGAAAAGCCAACCTCGAATATCTTGAAGTGGGCCCTGGTTTGGTTCAAGCCAAACAGCAAAGACCCACTCTTGCTGGTATTCTTAGGTTCTCCTTATTAGGTTTAATATATTTTGGATGAAAAAGCACCATATTCATGTGTCAAAAATTTATAATAAAAAAATAAACACTTTTTACATGAAATGACAATTTTACTCCTTTTTTTCTTTTTCTTTTCATCAGCCACCCAAACGAAGTCCTGTCATGGTGACCCAAAGTCCTGTCATGCATTTTATCCAAATTATCCTTCATTTTACCTTTTTATGAGTATTGAAAATAGGGAAGATCCAAAGCTCAAATTAACCACACCACATGAAACAATATGCCTACACTTAAAACTTTACTAGGGCCCACTGTAATGTTTATTGGCCGTTCAACCTATTCATAAGGTACACAGAACTGGATGAAGGGTAACCTCAAATAATTCAAAACCTCAGCGGCCCAAGAAGTTTCAATGGGAGGTATTCAATCCTCACTTTTTCCTGTGGTGTGGTCCACCTAACTTTTGGATCATCTTTATTTTTAAGCTCATGACTTAAAATGAGCTGGAGAAAAAGATGGACAGCGGGGATGATAAAACACATAGAATATTGTGGGCCCACCAGAGTTTTGGGACCAAATCCCCAGGCAATCCGCCTCCCCATGGGCATGGCGGTAAACCCTTCAAAGAGATTTAACTGACACACGTTTGTTGTCGTAATCCAGAGTTGATGTGGGGCCCTCTAGAAGATCAGATGACTGATTTCTTTACCCAACGATTCTACATGGCATAGACCACTTGATTATTGGCTTGGATCTCCAGCGTGTGAGCTACGTTAACACTTCGGACGGTAGAGTATTATGGAGGTGCATGATCATCAACAGCTTGTATTCACAATAAAGCAAATTAACTAGAAAATCACGGCTGTCTAATCACTAACCATCAACCCACATATTGGAAAAAAAAAAAAAAAAAAATCGTTTGTGGACATTCAATGGGCAAGATCAGAAGATTAAGATATGCTTTATCATCCTCATTTTTTAATTGAATAATGAGAACATTGGTGATGAGGAATGTTGGTCACCCATTCATTGCAATATTTGGATAAAACCCCATCCTTGATGGGGTCCACAATTTATATGGCTTGTATTGAGCATGTACGCCCCATGTGTCTGCCACTTTTGCGCATGCATACTGATGGTCACACTCCGGTAGAGTATAAAAAACAAGTATTCTTTTGATGCCTAGCAATGTAGGCACGTATGACTAAGCGTTGGGAATGTCTTCAATTTTGACAGTGAGAGAGCACGTGTGACAGTTAGAGGGTTTTGGGCGACCGATGGGACTTGGTTAGGGCTCTGGATGGGCTTATGAAATTTAGACTGCTGGATCTATTTTTCGAAGGCTATGGGGCGCCCAACAATTGTTGCAAGGCCTTCGACGACTATTGCAGGGTGGCCGACAGTAGTTGTAGAGCGCCCCAAAATACTTTTAATATTTTTCTTGAATTTTCTTGACAGAATTTGGCGTCGTCGGGCACTCGACGACCAGTGAATTGTATAGGTCGATCTATACAATTTTGTGCATGATTAATTTATTTCTAATCTTGGTTTTTATGTTATTTAAAGAGTGTAATGTGGGATTAGAGTTCTTTGCCAAAGGGGTCGACTAATATTCTAGAACGGGGTGTATATTGAAAGAGTTTTAGGGCGAGAGAAAGAGTCAGGGTTAGCTTGAATTTTTATTGTGGGGCTTGGATCCAAGTTTTCTTCATTCTCTTGTAATTTCTGATTCATAATCGGTTATTCACTTTGTGTTATAGTTTTTTGTTCATAAGGAGTTTTTCAATCAAATTACCTTCTCTTGTATGTTGAATATTGCTTGATCATTATGACCTATATTGTTTGATCTCTCACTTCTACTATGGGCCGATCTCTTTCCTTCCCAACACTTAGTAAATGAATACAAGCACAGATAGATCCATACATAATAATACGTGCAAGTATCTAATTATAGTGTCACTTTGGACTTTGGGTTAGGTTGGATCAGGTCATCCGGCTCAGCCCATTAGTAATTACATAGGTGGGGCAGGTTCAATCAGAGTGCGGTCCATGTTTTTAAACATGCCACATTTTTCTAACCTGAACCCGACCCACTACCAATTTAGCTTGGCCCAAACCAGCCTTGGAAGCGGCTGGGTCAGTCGACCCACCCACGGACTAGATTGAACCATTGCCATCCTACACATGAATGGTTTTTAAGTAGTAGCACAAAAGACTCATGGTTCAGTAAATCTAGACTGTTAGTTTGTTAAGTCCTACATTAGATGGGCCATGCCTCAAAAACCACCCAAAGAGGAAGATCCTGACCAACCGTGCTTGAGCCTTTATCTAAGCTACAAATAAAGTATTACGATTATCTGGTGGTTTCTTTTTTGGTTGGGTCCAACATACTAATCGGCTCATCTGACCTCTGGCCCTCAAAATAACAGTGTTTAATGCTTGGCTTGGGCTTGAGCCTGGGATGAATATCTTGGGCCAGGGTCGGACCCACCTCTTTCCTGTCATGATCTTGGCCTTGGTTAAGCTCTATTGGCTTTGAGAATAAGCCCATGTCTAACGAGACATTATGTTTACTTCCACAGTATTTATTTTTAGAAGTGGAGAAGGAGTTTTTCGGAATCGGATTGCATGCGGAGCAACTCCGCACGCTCTTATCGTGCCGAGTAAACTCAGCTGGGCCCACCTAGAATGTATGTGCTTTATCTATTCCGTCCATATGTTTTTCAAGCTCATTTTAGTGGTTGAGCCCAAAATTTAAGCATATCCAATCTCAAGTGGACCATGCCACAGGAAACAGTGGGAATAATGATTTCCACCGTTGAAACCTTCCCAGGCCCTACAGTGATGTTTATTTGTCATCCAACCTGTTCATAAGATCACATGGATATGGACGAAGGGAAAACACAAATATCAGCTTGATCCAAAACTTCTGTGTCCTCCGAGAATTTTTCAATGGTAGACATTCAGTTCACACATTTCTAGTGGTGTGGTCCACTTTAGATTTTGATATGCTTCATTTTTTGGTACCATACCTAAAATTTTCTATTAAGATGGATGGACGGAGTGGATAAAATAAGTAAATCACTGTGGGCCCCACAGAGTTTACTCCGCACGCTAACGTGCGGAGTTACTCAGTACGCAATCCGCTTCCGAGTTTTTCTGTTTGGTACCTAATCTTTACATGCCGGGCGATAATTGGTTCATCTAAGCCACTGATTTGATGGCCCCCACGTCTAACGATGATCTTTACTGCTTTGTGCTTCCTGTGGCGTGATCCACTTGAGCCTTGTATCTGTCTCATTTTTTGGCCTTGTACCTAAAACGATAAGGCAAAATGGATGTACGGTATGGATAAAGCCCACACATCATGGTAGGACCCTCACAGGCCCTACCTGTGCTGAGCTCCGGAAAGGCAGGGTCAGTACCCAATCCACGTCCGCAGGATGGGTCCATAGAGCTTTTGGTTGCAAGCGGTTACCTTCAGCCTCTGTGACAAAGCAATTTCTTGGACCCGGATTAGCTACTGACCCCAACATCAGCTAACTAGTTAGGTGTCAAAGCTCTGTGGGCCCCACTATGATGTATCTGTTTTATCTATGCCGTCCATCCAATTTTCTAGCTCATTTTAGAACACGAGCCCAGTAATGAGACAGATCCAAATCTCAGGTGGACCGCACCACAAAAAAACAGTGTTGACTGAACTTCCACCATTAAAAAATTCCTAGGGCCCATTGTAAAGTTTATTTTCCATCCAATCTGTTGATAAGATCACACAAAAACTGGATGAAGGGAAAACATAAATATCAGCTTGATCCAAAATTTCTGTGGCCCCTAAAATTTTTCAACGGTAAGTGTTCAATCCCCACTGTTTCCTGTGACGTGGTCCATCTGAGATTTGGATCTGCATCATTGTTAAGATCATGACCTAGAATGAGCTGGAAAAATGGATGGACGGCGTGGATAAAACAGATACATCATAGCCTTGACACCAGCTGGCTGGGAGTATTTCTTGGGAGATTTTATATTTGATGTTTTCAACATTAAAATATTCATAAAAGATTTATTATAAATTAATAAATAAATTTAAAAATCCCGAGAAAAACTTCAAAATTTGAAAATCTCCCGAGAAATTGCCGAGAACGAGATTTGTGACAGAAGAATCGAGTATAGTGTGCAAAGGCTGGAAGATCTCGAGGAGCTTTCGGTAGGTTGGGAGCTGATGGGAGAAGAAGAAGAAGAAGAGAGTGTGTGGAGCTGGGGAGCCGGTACGGACGGGCAGCTGGGTACGGGCAGCATCCACGATCACCACCTCCCTCAACAGCTGCCCCTCTCCCCTTCCTCCGCTGCCCGTCCCGTCTCTCACATCGCTTGCGGTGGGGCCCACTCCATTGCCTTACTCCACGGTAAAAACCAAAACCCTTTTTTTGCATGTAGATGTGGGATGTCGATGTATGGTTCCAATTTCTTCTCACCTTATTATATATTAGGAATTCCTGTGTTGGGCCCACCTATGATTAACATACACCGTTGGATTGGATAAGAGGGATTCACGGTGGATTGCACATATCTGAAGAATAATCATTAGGGGTCGTTTGGATGATTGTAAGTTTCTAATTTGTAAGTGACTTTCACCCTCTTTCCTGGCAGTTTTGCCAGTGACTTGCAGGTTGTAAGTGATTTGCTGATGAATTTCCTCCCCATGTAAGTGACTTACCTGTAAGTCACTTCCCAATTGCATAACTTACAGGCATCCAAAAAACCCCTTGTTAGATAATTATAGTGATATGATAACAGCCTGTAAAATGGACGGTAGAGGTGGGCACAAACCAAGCCAGCTCGAAAGCTGGGCTCGGATTGGTTCGAAAAAGCTCTGCTTGGATTGGTTCGAATGGAAGTTCAAACCAAACCGAGCCTCTGAGTCAAGCTCGTTTGAAAAAACAAACCAAGCTCAAACTAGGGCAGTACCGGCTCGGCTCGGCTCAAAGCTCGATTTGATTCAGCTCGGTTTGATTCGGCTCGTAGATTATAAGCACACTGTTTCCTGTGGTGTGATCCACTTGAGCTTTGGATATGATTCCATTTTGGGATCATGTCCTAAAATGATATGTAAAACAGATGGACAGCATGGATAATACATATACATGATGACATGGATAATACATAATACATATACATGAATGCACACTGTTTCCTTGCACTTGTAAAGTTATGCTTGTGTACTTTTGTTTGGAAAATACCCTTACATATCTATTTTGAAGTTGCACTCCTTTGGAGGATGTTAAACATCATATAGTAAGATGCATTTGTACTTTTTTTTTTTTTTTTAACTTTTTAAATTCTTTTCTAATTACATAAACAAGGAAAAAAAAGAGCTGCTGCCTGTTTGAACTCGGCCCGGCCCGGTTCAAAATTTTTGACCAAACCGATCCCGGCTCCAACCAAATTTTTCTAGAGCAAACCAAACTCGGGTCGCATGGGTCGGCCCGAAACCCAAACCAAACCAATCCACAAATTACGGTGGTACAAAAACAAGCCAAACCAAACTAGGGCTAACTCGGCTCGGCCCGGATCGTTGCCCACCTCTAATGGACGGTACGAGTTCAAATCTCCTTAATCTCCCTTTTTGGCCCTTATCTTATTGTGGATGTGTGGTCCATTTTATTCGGTTAAGAGTGATGTACTTTCTCAAGTATGTGTTCGCTTCCCCAAGTGTAGGGTTGCGATGTAGTAATAATCTCGGTAAGACCGAGGTCGATCCACAGGGAAGGAAGTAAACAATTCCAACTATCCTAATAACTAGAATCTTAAGAGGTTTGTGAAATCGGTTTTGAACATGAAACAGAGAAATCTGATAATGAAAAGATAACTAGAGCATCAAGGATCCACTTATAGCTCTCCTTAGATGCATAATTCGCTGTGGTTTCTCACTTACTCAACTAGAATCGAAATCAAATCCTATCTAGCCGGATGATAGAGCGGTTATATTATCAAAGCAATCCAACACATGTGTTGTTCATCAACATGATTCCCTCAATTCAAGTTAGGACTTGAGCACACTCAATTGCATAGGTCAATCCTAGTTCCAATAGATTAAGATCATAACCATAATAATCATCAAACCCTGTCACAAGACTTGACTATATTATGATTTGAACTTCATTCCAATCACATGAACAATCAACACAATATTCAGAATTTAAAACAAAAAGGTAGAACTTTGGTTTGAAATTCCCACATGATGATCCAAGTCTAGAGTGTATTGAATCCTATTCCTCGGAGCGTACAAGTCTAGAGTCATGCAAAACAATTAAGAACTAAAGCAATTCTTCCAAACATCCATGAGCCATCATAAGATTAAGAAAAACTACTTAGAACTTTATTGAAACTTCTAAAAACCATTATTCTTCATTAAATCCAAACTTGAAATCAATAAAACGAATTAAAACATCTAAGTAAGCTATAAGCTTCACCTCTTAGCTCTAGCTAAGAGGTTAGCTAATGAAAATCATAAAAACAAACTAGAACTAGAACTAGAAGAAGAAGAAAACTAGTTGTAGGAGGCTAGAAAGCCTCCTCGGTCTTGAATCCTTTGCTCCCCACGTTGCTAGATGGGTTAGGAAGATAGTGGAGGTGGCCTTTTATAAGAGAAATCCTGCACTAACTTGGAAACTTCGAGAATCCACGGAGTCCTTTTGCAATTTGGAAACTTCTCCTTGAAAATCGGAGTTTCTGGAGTACGTTAGACCTGTCTGGCGATCGGTCAGGAAAAAATAGTCCAATTTTTAACTGTCGACCTGTCTGGCGACCGGTCTACAGACCGGTCTACAGACAGGTCTAAGACAAAATTTTCAGATTTTCTTCTTCTTCTCTTCTCTTTCTTTCTTGCTTCTTTCCTCCACCTTTTGTCACTTGTTCTATTGATCTTCAATGCATACAAAGTGACTCTTTTAACCATGAATTAGTGAAGTCTCCCTCTCATTCCTACAATTACAAATCCATACATTAGATTAGTCTTTAAACATGAAAATCATGCGTAGTGAGTGATGAATTGGGGCCAAAATATGCACAATTAAGAGCTCAACACACCCCCAACCAGCATTTTGCTAGTCCCGAGCAAAACATGCGTGAAATAAGTTTCATTCTCCAAAACCCAACTCTTCTTTGGAAACTATGTTTCTATACATTCCAAGACATGCAAGTATAAAAATCAGCAAAACTGAGTGATAGAAGTTGAGACCTTAAACTTCCAAAAACATAACAAGTGTTCATATGGAATTTCCGCTGATTGATTGATGAATAGAAGGATCCAAACGAATTTAACCTAATGTGCATAGTGAATGTTCATCTCATGAATTTTCAGGGTTATCTTCTTCATAGATCAACTAAATTAGGGATCTAAGGTGTACAGATCAACAACAAGTCTATGACAGGAATTTGCCTTACCGTCCTTTCGACGGCTTTCACACTATGTCCCATTTCCGGCTTTGGTTACGGGTAGACCATCCCCCGGTTGGTAATAGGTAGCCATTTTCGGAAATTTTCCACCATATTTTCAATCATTCCCATATTTTCATCAGTCCTTTCATTTTCATACACATTAGACAGGATTTTTAGAAATCCATATCTTTCGTTATTTTCCCATGGACAAGGATGGACAAAGTACCTCGGCTTGCTTTCTCAACACCTCAAATCTAAATCTAGCCAATCCACAAATCTACATAATCCTTTCAAAACATGAGAATCGTGTAAAGTGAACTAGGTGTAAAAGTGTTTCAATTTTTCTATCAATCAAATCAATAGGAGAATCCAATTAGAAAACCATCATGTTACAAGTCTTTTAAGAGTTTCAAAATCATTTCACTACCTCTTTCTTCCTTTCATACTTACGACATCCTAAGTGCATATAAACATGGTTTTCAAAGGAGTTTTGAATTTTCAGAAAAATCGAAAAATTTCTACATAATTGCTCGAAATGTCACAAAAGCTAGTAGATTCATCTAAGGAATCTTTCCCCCAACCAAAACCTTACATTGTCCTCAATGTACAAGGATATGCAATATGCATGACGTGAGAGCAATGACATAAAACAAAGGAGGGTGAGAACGATAGTACCTGAGGTAGCAAGTTGATCAATTCTAGCATCTTCCATTGTCTCGATGAGACTTATTCAATCCTAAATGCAGAAAGAAATCCTAACCTACCTACCTACATTTGATTAGTCCAATCGACTACATGATCAAATTTGAGTAGGATCTTCATGAATTTCAACCAGGGATATGAATATCCGTATCGTATCGGCCGATACGGGTGTATCGTATCCGTATCGACTCGATACGATACGCGATACGGCCCTGTATCGGGCGTATCCGAAACGGTTGTACCGTATCGGGCCATATCGGGCCATATCGGGCGATACGGCCCATATCGGGTCCGATATTTCTTGCTTCTCTCGGTCAGACCGATACACGCAGAAAAAGAAAAAAAAGAAAAAGAAAAAGAAAAAGAAAAAGGGGCAGCGTACCAATCAATTGCAGAAAAAGAAAAAAGAGTCTACAGAAAAAGAAAAAAAAGATTCGATCGATCATTGTACAGCCACGGGTCTACAGTGTCTACCCCACCCAATCGACGGCGATAAAAGGGGCAGCGTCGTTGGCGATCATCACAGAAAAAACGAAAAGAAAAGAGAGAGAGAAGGTTAGGGATTTCGGTACCTGGAGGAAGACGATCCGAAGACGTCGGTGGGCCACTCGATCGATCACCAGCAGCACGCGCCTGTAAGTGCGAAATTCCTTTGTTTTTCTTCAAATCGACGGAGATCTCAGCTCCAAATCTCCCAAAACTTTAGGGATTTGCCGTATGGGGGAGAGATTTGGAGAGATTTCAGGGATTGGGGAGAGATTGGGGAGAGATTGGAGGGAATCGGGGAGATGTGGGAGGGATTTGGGGTTCCGGAAGCACCGGACGGTCCGGACTCCAAACCCATTTCATGTTTTCTATACGGGATTCAAATCCCTTTTTTCGTTTTAAGAGAGAGTGGATTAGGTGCGACCCCGGGCTCACCAAAGACGGTGCGGCCCTTACCGTGGGGCCCAGCTTGATGTATGTATTATGTATCCACTCCGTCCATCCGTTTTTCCAGATTATCTTAGAGTATTATCCCAAAAATGAAGCAGAAAACATTATCAGGTGGACCATACCGTAAGAAACAGTGGTGATTGACCATCCTACCACTAAAAACTTTTTAGGACGCACCTTCATGTTCTGTGGTGTTTATTTACCATCCAATCTGTTGATAAGGTCACATGATCCTGGATGAAGGAAAAAAACAAATATCAGCTTCATCGAAAACTTCTGTGCCCCATTAATTGTCAATCACCACTGCTTCCTATGTTATGGTCCACCTGATGATTGGATCTGCTTTATTTTTGGTGTAATTAGCTAAAATTATCTGTAAAAGTGGATGGACGGTGTGGATACATAATAAATACATCAAGGTGGGCCCCACGGTAACCGACAGTAAGGGCCGCACCATCTTGCGTTATGCCGCAGTTCACCTAATCCGCTTTCCCTTTAGAAAAGATTGCGTGCGGAGAAGCTATTATCGTGCGGACTAAACTCAGTTGGGCCCACTAATGAATGTATTTGCTTCATCTAGTCCGTCTATATGTTTTTCCAGCTCGTTTTAGTGGTTGAGCCCAAAATTTAAGCATATTCAAATCTGAAGTGGACCATGCTACGGGAAACAGTGGGAATAATGATTTCCACCGTTGAAGTGGCCCTACAGTGATGTTTACTTGTCATCCAACCTGTTCATAAGATCAGGTGAATATGGATGACGAGGAAAACACAAATATCAGCTTGATACAAAACTTCTGTGCCCTCTGAGATTTTTTCAATGGTAGACATTAAGTTCACACTTTTCTTATGGTGTGGTCCACTTTAGATTTTGATATGCTTCATTTTTTGGCACTATACTTAAAATTTTCTGTTAAGATGGATGGACGGAGTGGATAAAACATATAAAGCACCGTGGGCCCCACAGTTTACTCCTCACGCTAGTGTGCGGTGTTACTCAGTACGCAATCCGCTTACGGATTTCGTGCGAAAGCCTTGCGCAGGAACTTCCTGCACTGGAACCAAGGTGGACCCACAGTGATGTTTTTTGATAAATCCACACCGTCCATCCGTTTTGGGAGCTCATTTTAAGATAAGAATAAAAAAAATGAACCGGATCCAAGACTCAAGTGGGCTGAAAACGTGAGATTTTAACGTCTACCGTTGAAATATTTGTGGAGCCACAGGAGTTTCGAATCAGGATAATATTTGTTTTTCCAGTTCATCCCAGTAGTAGTCACGTTATGAACGGTATGGATGTCATATAAACATCACTGTGGACCCACGGAGGTTTCAACGGTAGTAATTTACATACCCACCTTTTCCTTTAGTGAGGCCCACTTGAGTCTTGGGCCCAATGTAAATGTATGTAGTTTATCTACACCGTCCATCAGCTTTTACAGGTCATTTAAGGGGTTGAAACCAAAATTGAAGCATATCCAAAACTCAGGTGGACCATACCACAAGAAACAGTGGGTATAATGATTTCCACTGTTGAAACATTTCTATGGCCCTTGGTGATGTTTATACCCCCATTTTTTTCCCAAGCCATAAAATTATCTGTTACAATGGATGAACGGAGTGGATGAAATACATAAATCACAGTGGACCCCACAGAGTTTACGTACTCAATGCCCGATCCATACTCAGTAGTCAGTACGCAATCCGCTTCTGCGTCATGAGGCCGGCCCGAATTTGGTGTTACCCTGGGATCAGCTTAGTGGGTATTACCCGTGTGGGGCCCATCTTGATGTATTTTTTATGCATTTATTTCGTCTATGTATTTTTTCATATCATTTTAGGATGTGATCCAAAACCCCAAGAAGATCCAAATCTCAGGTGGACCATAACACTAGAACAGTGATGAATAACCATTAAAAACGTTTTGTTGGCCACAAAAGTTTTGGATCAATTTGGAATTTATATTTTTCCTTCATCAATACCTTATTGACATTATTAATACCTTGGATTGCAAATAAACATTACTAAAACCTTACGTTGAGCTCTTTGGAATTTTTAATGGTTGGGCACTCAATCACACTGTTTCCAGTGGTATGGTCCACTTGAGACTTAGATATGCATAATTTTTGGAACCTCATTTTAAAATGGGATGTAGAAAAGCAGATGGACATTGGATCGTTGTATATTTATTATTTATCGTTATTCATGTGCAGCTGCTCACTTGTACACTCAGTCAATTCAAACTTATTCATCGTCGCTAATTTTTTTGCAAATTAAAAAAATAATAATAAGAAGCCCAGTTTTTATTTTTGTGGCCCTTCAAATTAAAAAATAGATAAATTGACAGTACGTTTTTTTATGATGCAAACCTGCAAATATATAATACATTTTTTTAATTGTTTGTGACTTTATGGCTTGTGCAGATTGTAGACTAGGCATTGTTGTATAATTGTATTTGTTGGAATGGCTGGAAATGAAAATGAAGATGTAGGGTGGAAGTATGGAGTAAGGATAGGTGGGAGCAGACAACAAATAATGTGCAAGTATTGTAGTAGGAGTGTGAGTGGGGGTGTAACCCGATTAAAACAACACTTGGCTCACCAGAAGGGTCAAGTTTCGGGGTGTCCAAGTGTCCCTCAGGCAGTAAGGGAGGAGATGAAGAAGAACTTAGAAGAAATTAAAGGTAAAAAGGCAATGAGGGAGAAAGAGAAGAAGGCTACGCTCGACCAATGTAGAGCAGAAGTGTTTGGAGATCCTACGTCGCTACCAGATGAGGACATCGAGTCAGAGGAGGATTCAGACAGGGAGATGACAATTGCGAGGAGGGAAAGTTTACGAGCTCACCGTGAGGAAGATGAGCGGCGTCGAATGTTTGGGAGGACGGGTTCGGTTCGTGATGTAGGTGGGGGGAGTGGTAGTGGTAGTGGGCATGATAGTAGAAGATTGTTTGGAGGTATTAAGGGAGCGTTACGTCGTGCCTTTAGCCCACGACAACAAGAGCCACACCCTTCTCAGGCTACCCCTGGCCCTTCCCCCCATATTCACAACCTTGATGATGAGAGGGAGCCACAAGCACCTCCTGGTGATGAAACAGTGTTTAGAAAGGCCAGTAGCAAGCAGAAAAAACTGAAACAGATATGGTCAAAGCAAATAGTGGACAATCTTGGAAAAGCAGCTGCAAAGTTGTTTTTACACAATAGTATTCCTCCATATGTTGCTGATTGCCCATACTTTCAGGTGTTTGTGGATGCAGCAGCTGATGCGGGACCTGGGATTAAAGCGCCCAATTCCTATGACATAGATTCAAAGTATTCAAATCAAGTGTACCGAGAAGTATTGGCTTACGTACAATCATTTAGAAGCATATGGACAAGTAGAGGATGCATAATCATGTGTGATGGTTGGACTGGCCCAACCAGATTGAGCATGATAAACTTCATGGTATACTCACACTTGGGTTCGGTCTTTGTTAGAGCTATCGATTCATCTAATGAAGTGAAAAATGCCAATTATATATTCGGTCTGATGGATAGAATGGTAGAAGAAATTGGGGAAAGTAATGTAGTGCAGATTGTCACTGATAATGAGGCAGCATATAAACTAGCAGGAAAACATCTTATGCAAAAGAGGCCTCATCTATTTTGGTCACCTTGTGCAGCACACTGTATTGATCTCATCCTTGAAGATATTGGAAAGAGGCCTAATGTGTCGATACTAGTTGAAAAGGCAAGATTGGTTACGACATATATTTACAATCACAACTGGATAATTGCTCTTATGAAAAAATTCACAGGTGGGCGAGAGTTGTTAAGGCCTGGGGCAACTAGATTCGCCACAAATTTCATAGCCATGGAAAGTCTGTACAATCATAGAGGGGCACTTAGCGAGATGATTGCGTCTCGACAATGGCTCAACTCGAAGTATGGACAAAAGATGAGTGGCACGCCTGTGGAGATGTGTGTGATTATAAGAGACAACAAGTATTGGAAAAAAGTGCAAGAAATTATGAAAGCAATGGAACCTTTGATTAAGGTTCTTCGACTGGTGGAAAGAGATGATAGGCCTACGATGGGCTTTCTTTATGAAGCAATGGATAGAGCGAAGTTGTCAATTCAACGTGATTGTAACCACTACAAGGAATATTGGAAGCTCATAGATAGGCGCTGGAATAGACAGCTTCATCATGATCTCCATGCGGCAGGTAAACATAAGTTACATATATTAATTAAATTTAGTTATTTATTTTCCTTCGATTCTTTATATAGTGTTGAAAATTTGATATGTTCTATTGTTCCCTCTTTTAATCAACTTGCAGGCTTCTTTTTAAATCCACAATTTCGATATGCAACTACATATGTCCAAGTTGATGAGGTTACTATCGGTCTGAAAAATGTGATAAAAAGATTGGAGCCAGACGTTAATAGACAGGTTGATGCTATTAACGAAGTAAGTTAACAATTATTTACATATGTAGATTGTATAGTGTAGAGTCTGAAACTTATGGTACTTATTATTAGCTATTATTTCATAGGTGGAGGTATATGAACTGGCGATGGGTAGCTTTGGAGATCCACTTGCACGAGCTGCAATACAAAGAACAAATCCAGGTAAGTGTTATTATGTATTTAAATTATAAAATATAAAGTTTTACAAATTTAATAAGCTGTATAAGTATAATTGATATGTGATATATTTATTTTGTTATATATGCAGCTCAATGGTGGGTCAATTATGGGGAAAGTGCACCTACACTACGGAATATTGCAATCAAAATCTTGAGTCAATGTACATCTTCTGCTAGTTGTGAAAGAAATTGGAGCACTTTCGCCCGCATCCACACTAAACAGCGAAATCGATTAAAGGAGATAAAGGTGCAAAGAAATGTGTTTATCTACTATAATGTGAGGCTGCGTTTGAAAAACATGAAGAAAGCAAGAGGGCAAGCCGACAATCAAGCGCAATATTTTCCAATAAATTTGGATTATATTTTTGCTGAAGACGACCCTCTTCTTCCATGGCTCGAACAACGGGAGAAAGGCAAAGAAGCAGCTGAAAGTGAGGAACTTGAATACCCAGAACTCGTTGCAGAAACCGCTCAAAGTCATCCTACAGACCTGATTATTGAAGAAGTTGATGAAGGTGAACGTAGTCATAGTAGCAGTGCGACTCATACTGATAGCCATAGCAGCAGTGACAGTGATGGTGGTGGTGGTGGTGGTCGTCGTCGTGGTGCACCTGCTGCTTCTGCTCGTGTTGCTCAACACACCATACAACCGTCTACAGATCGTGCGGCTGATGAGCATCGACGTGGTAGTACACGAGGTCGAACTTATGAGTCTACTGAGTCACGATACAACCAACCAGGGGGGCATCATGGAGAGGCTGGCACTAGTGGTACTCATGGAGGACCGGGACATCAGGAGGCCTATGGACATTATGGATATGGTTACAGTCCTCACGGATACACAGAGCCTGTTCCGCCACTTTCATGTTGGAGTAGTTCACCTGATCCAAATCCAAGCTATTCATCATCAGTATCACAATCTCAGGAGTATGAGCAGCAGCAGCAATATGCCTATTCATCTGGTGCTAGTGAATATCCTAGTCAGGATCAGTCTTCCTCAGGTTTTGTTGACATACTCTTTCCATCCAGCTCTGGTTATTATGGATATGATGCAACACATGTTGCACAGCCACAGGCACAGTCGGAGCCGGAGGATGACGAGGACGTGGAGGTCGACCAACCACAAGCAGCTAGATTTTCATTTTGGTGGTGACTGCTGAGGTGATTGCCTTCATGAGTTTTTATTAAAATTTAAGAGTAATGTTATTTTAAATGTTTAAATTATTCACATTTAAGGAAATTAGTAAGTACTAAGTATTTCAAGTTTTCTACACTTATATTGTTATAGACTAGTGAGTACTGAGTAATGATACTTCTTGGACATATTAGACAGACAATTAACATATATTATATCAATTTATAACATATATCAACAATTTATATAAAGAAAAAATTAACACCAGAACTTACAGAAGCTCAACCCGTCAGGACAGCATTCTTACCAAAGAATGGTCCGATACGCCATTGAATACATGGTCAAAATACAAAAAAATGATAGATTCGTGAATATCTCATTTTATCTTATTTTTCTGATATTTTTTCATATTTTTTTGCTTTAAAAAAAAATTCTGACCGATACGGTCCGATACAGGCCGATACAGGGCCCGATTCCGATACGCGACACCGTATCGTATCATTTTTCCGCAGGGCCGATACGCCGACCGATACCGACATTCAGAACCATGATTTCAACAGGTTTCTCATGAGGACCATCCAAAGTCCTGCTCGAATGTACACATGAGTGCGTTTCTTCATTAAGGTTCAATCATAGTGTGCACCACACGCATGTAAGGAGGAGATAAGAGCAGCAAAAAGATATCTCCTCAAGTTCTGAATTGGGTTGTAATTGATTAAAAATGGGTCCTCCCAATCAGAATTTTCAATGGGTTGAAGAACCCATGATGGTGGAGAGACATTCATTAAGTCTTCTTTAGTTTGGGTTGTCTCCTCCACAAATTCAGAATTGCACGGTACTTCCATAAACAATGGTAAAGAGTGTAAATCAGTGGAATTGTGTTCTTCAGGCATCGACACCGTGTCTAACAAAATGTCCAACTCCACATCTCATCATCCAGATCATAGGGGTGGGTCATGCATTCCTCTAGAAAATCGAGAGAGTCGGATGAAGGGTCCTCGTTCTCCCTAAGTGATTGAGGAAAGTTTGTTTCAATGGTAAGGAATTTCTCCTCTATAGAGGGGAGGTCTTCTAAAGAAAATTTTTCAGATTCAGTGGTAAGCACATCATCTAATATTGATTGATCTAAAATTTCAGATTGTGCCACCACATCATCTAAAAAAACAGAATTTTCAGTCAAAGGGAGATCTTGCACAATAGAATTGGTCATGTTATGTTGGTGGGAGGACTTAAAGAGATCCACTTCGACCATCTCTCTAGCAAGAATATCTTCCGGCAACTCATAATCATTCGGCCCTTCGGAAGAAGAAATCATGGACCCACAATCATCCATTGAACCCTCATTGTGGTTAATCAAGCTATCACTTTCAGATTTTGTAGATTCCTCGGGTTCGTCAACCGTCCTTGAAATCTCTTCATCATTCAATCGGAATAACTAAAAGAGATAGTTGATTCACCATAATCGATGGTAATGTTGGGATCACTGAGATCTATATCCCCTAAAAGTTTAGTTATTAAATCGGAAGAGGGTTGAGCTTGGATAGCCTCATCCTCCTCATTGTTGGGGAATGATTCGGTGTTCCCAATGTCGGGTTCAGGATTTTTAGATGGCAAGAGGTTTTGTATGCATTGCTCAGTTATTTCCATAAACTCTCGCAGCATATCCTCAAGAGTTCGTGTAGGTTGTGGCTCATGAGAAAGAAACTCTTGAGGATAATTGTTGGCATCCATGGTTGGCTCGTATCCCAAATTGAAATTTTGATGCTCCCACCTATTAAGATTATGCATGTCATATGTTAGGCTATTAGATGGTTGTTGATATGTGTAGCTAAACAAGTGATTATACATTGTCCTAACCGGTGGAACATTATTCATCTCTTTCCGATACTCTCCCATTGTCTTACCCGGCGAAAAGTTATGCACATTGTTCTTATTCCGGTAGTCTCGTAATGTCTTACTTGGGGGAGTATTAGAAGTAGATTGAGTCTTAGGAAAATATTCATGCTTGTAATGGTTCTAATCATAATGAGTTTTGATTTATTTCGACCTCTCATCTTCCAAAAGGTATTTAGACAATCCACCCGTCCAATCATTCATAATGAAATTATAAGAAGTTGAAACAATCCCAATCTAGGAAGAAAAACAAAAAGAAGAAAGAGAGAAGATGAGATGTTACCCGTAAAGGTGAGAACTATGTTAGCAACTAAGTTCCTACAAAACACAAAAACAGAAAATTGTTAGTAATCTATGAAAAATCAGAAAACTACATCTAAAAAAACTGAAAATCCTACCTAATTAAGACTATTCTATAGCTACTAGAACAATTAGAACCGTTTAACCTCTCCCCGGCAATGGCGCCAAAAACTTGTTCGCTTCCCCAAGTGTAGGGTTGCGATGTAGTAATAATCTCGGTAAGAACGAGGTTGATCCACAGGGAAGGAAGTAAACAATTTCAACTATCCTAATAACTAGAATCTTAAGAGGTTTGTGAAATCGGTTTTGAACATGAAATAGAGAAATCTGATAATGAAAAGATAACTAGAGCATCAAGGATCCACTTATAGCTCTCCTTAGATGCATAATTCGCTGTGGTTTCTCACTTACTCAACTAGAATCGAAATCAAATCCTATCTAGCCGGATGATAGAGCGGTTATATTATCAAAGCAATCAAACACATGTGTTGTTCATCAACATGATTCCCTCAATTCAAGTTAGGACTTGAGCACACTCAATTGCATAGGTCAATCCTAGTTCCAATAGATTAAGATCATAACCATAATAATCATCAAACCCTGTCACAAGACTTGACTATATTATGATTTGAACTTCATTCAAATCACATGAACAATCAACACAATATTCAGAATTTAGAATAAAAAGGTAGAACTTTGGTTTGAAATTCCCACATGATGATCCAAGTCTAGAGTGTATTGAATTCTATTCCTCGAAGTGTACAAGTCTAGAGTCATGCAAAACAATTAAGAACTAAAGCAATTCTTCCAAACATCCATGAGCTATCATAAGATTAATAAAAACTACTTAGAACTTTATTGAAACTTCTAAAAACCATTATTCTTCATTAAATCCAAACTTGAAACCAATAAAACGAATTAAAACATCTAAGTAAGCTATAAGCTTCACCTCTTAGCTCCAGTTAAGAGGTTAGCTAATGAAAAGCATAAAAACAAATTAGAACTAGAACTAGAAGAAGAAGAAAACTAGTTGTAGGAGGCTAGGAAGCCTCCTAGGTCTTGAATCCTTTGCTTCCCACGTTGCTAGATGGGTTAGGAAGAGAGTGGAGGTGGCCTTTTATAAGAGAAATCCCGCACCAACTTGGAAACTTCGAGAATCCACGGAGTCCTTTTGCAATTTGGAAACTTGTCCTTGAAAATCGGAGTTTCTGGAGTACCTTAGACCTGTCTGGCGACCGGTCAGGAAAAAACAGTCCAATTTTTAACTGTAGACCGGTCTGTCGACCTGTTTGGCGACCGGTCTGCAGACCGGTCTATAGACAGGTCTAAGATAAAATTTTCAGATTTTCTTCTTTTTTCTCTTATCTTTCTTTCTTGCTTCTTTCCTCCACTTTTTATCACTTGTTCTATTGATCTTCAATGCATACAAAGTGACTCTTTTAACCATGAATTAGTGAAGTCTTCCTCTCATTCCTACAATTACAAATCCATGCATTAGATTAGTCTTTAAATATGAAAATCATGCATAGTGAGTGATGAATTGGGGTCAGAATATGCACAATTAAGAGCTCAACAGTATGGAGCAAATAGGTTGTTGTTGGGCCTATATGTCTTGAGTAATGTTAATACATGTGCCTAACATGTATATGGGGGTCAGTGTATTTCATTTTTAGGGGTCGTTTGGATGGTGGTAAATGGTTTACTAGTAAATCACTTAAATGCTAGTAAATGTTTTGCAACTCTATTTGGCTTTAAGTTGTAAATGATTTACTAGTAAATCATTTACAGTGTTTGGATAGCCTATAAATGGTTGCTAGTAAATCATTTACAATATAAAATTAAAAAAAGAAGAAGAAGAAGAAGAGCCGTTTGCATTTATCAGCTACGATGTCATTTACTAGTAAATGAAATCGCAGCTTTTTGCTTGTAAATGAGAAGGGACATTTGCTAGTAAATCACTTACAAGTAGTAAATGATTTACCAGCAGATGAGGGCATCCAAACACAAATAGTGATGATTTACATTTATTAGTAAACCATTTACAAGCTATCCAAACAACCCCTTATCCTTCATTTTTCATCTATTCTTTTTATAGGTGAGAAAGAGAGAAAGAGAGCTCTAGAATCTAAAAACCCAAGTGAAGAGAGTTCTTCATTTCTTTAAGAGAGTGAGAGATCTTGTTTTTCTTCTTGAATGAAAAATAAGTGGTTCTTGTATATATGAGAAGGTGATCCTCAATCAAGTGTTGGCTTAAGAAGAAAGCTTGTAATCCCATTCTCATATAGTGGATTTGATTGATGGCTTTGTACTTTTTTCCGTCTCTGATGGAGAGGGTTATCCATGTAAATTAGTGTCCTCATGCTCTTATATTGTTATTTCCTTTTGTAAGTACCTTGTTGTACTTGTGTGGATCGGCTTGCATACTTTTGTTTGTTGAATTTCTGAAGTGATTCACATGGAGGGGAGAGTTCCACATCTCTCCATCGTGTGATATCAGAGCCACGGTTGTTGGTTTGTGGTAGTATTTGTGTGAATAGAGATGAAAATTGCTACGTAAAGGATAATTGGTATCAATGAAAGTAATTGGTTCATATGAAAAGACAAGATGAAAAATATTCTCTATTCTAGACGTTTGCATTTGCTCGTCATGAGAGAAAATGAAGGGAAGAAAATAAAAAGGCTATCAGAATGTCTTGCAATGGTTGGATGGTGTGGTCTTCAATCATTTGTGGAATCCATGGGGCAATCCTTATGGAAGAAGCTTCATGACTTGTTTGAAAGGAAGATAAATTAACGAGTCTTGACAATCAAATATTGAGGCAAAACTTTGCATAAAGGCAATATGTTTGACAAAAAAAGATTATTTATCACTATTGTACTGTCATTGGATACGTAATGAGGTGATATTGAAACTTCAAGAGAAACAAGGCGGGGAGAGTAACGAAACTGATGTTCTACTGGTTGTAAAAGAAAGTTATAATTATCTTTATGTAGCGAAAATCGACATGGATTGAGTCATCGGTTCAAGAGCTTCTTATTATGCTAGACCCTTGGTATTGAAAACAGGTACGTAATGGTTGTAACTTGTAACAACCATTATATGGTGGTAACGATAGGACCCGTTATGTGATACGAGACTATTACACCCCTTCTGAAATAGGGCCTGTAATGGGTCGATACGAGGCTGTAACGGGCTGATACATGCTTGTAATTGTTGAATACGGAGCTGCTATATGTATATATATATATTTTCATTTAAAAACAATTTTGGCTGTTATAGGGCCATAAACGACCATAAGGTTGGCTGTTATGGTCACCGTTACCGTTATTGAATACCTTGGCTACACAATGTAAGGATTTGTTCATCTCCTACAAGTTGGGAAAATTAGGTATTGTTTATAGTGAGCTGGATTATAAGATTTTATCAAGTCAATACTTGCTTGAGGATCACCTTCTCGTATATACAATAACCTTTCATCTTCCCTTTACTTGAGAAGAAAAATAAGATCTCTTACTCTCTTAAAGAAATGAAGAAATCTCTACACTTTTTTTTTTTTTCTGAGATTGTAGTGATCTATCTCTTTCTCTTTTTCACTCATAATGTGTGTGTTTGTGGGGGGGGGGGGGGGGGGGGGGGGCATGTTTTAGGGTGGAGGAAAACTATTGAAGTGTGCGATGCTATAGGGAACTTAAACAGATTTCCTCTGGCATTTTTCTAGGTGTTTTGGGCAAGGTATTCCGTAACGGTAACGGTGGCCATAACGGCCACCACCGTTATCTTTACAATACGGGTCGTAACGGCCGTTACGGTCGCTTTTTTTATTAAAAGAAAAACTCAAAGAAAACTGTATCTGCCCCCAAAACGTTGAAAAACCTATATCTACCCTGTAACAAACCATTACAGGATTGTTATGACCTTTTCAGGGGCGTAATGGGCCATTAATGGTGGTTACTGGTCATTTTTTGTATAACGGCCGCTACGACCATGTAACGTGTAATGGTTGCCACCCTTACCTTTACGTAACAGCCTTTATGACACACCATGGTTTTGGGAGATGGTTGAAGAAGATGTGTGCGTGCGTGCGTCTTTGAATTCTTTAGAAGTAGTCGGCTCGCATCATTCATCACCTTAATCTTGAAGAAAGAGGGGGTAGAATGTTTGCGGGACTTCAAGGTCATAAGCTCAATAAGTTTCCCATACAAATTCCAGTGAAAGTATTGGCCACAAGGTTCCGATTAATCCACAAGCATGTTGTATCCAAGGCCCATGATGCCTTTGTTGAAGATAGACAAGTTTTGGACAGCATGTTGATAGTCCAATGATGCATAGATTCTTGCCATAAGGAAGGCAGGAGAGGCGTTGTTTGCAAGCTTGATCTTGAAAAGGCGTACGATCATGTTGGTGGGGACTTCTTGGACTATATGTTGAGTCGGCTTGGGTGCGTTGAAAAGTGGAGGAGATGGAGTCAAGTATGCATAAGGTTGCTCGAGTTTTGGATTCTAGTCAATGGGTTGACAAAAGGGTTCTTCAATTCCTCAAGAGGGCTCAGGCAAGGGGACCCACTATCACCATTCTTATTGGTTGCGGTTGTGGAAGCCTTAAGCAAGATGTTGGACAAGGGGGTCTCGATGGGGGTAATCAGCGGATTTGAGGTCAACAAGGGATAATTCCACATATCCATCTCCAATTTGCAGAAGATACATTACTGTTTTGCCTTGCAGAGGCGTCAAAGCTGCACAACCTAAGGAAGACTGTTTGCTGCTTTGAAGTGGTGTCAGGCTTAAAAATGAACATTGAAAAGAGCTAAATGTTGGATATTGGCATCTCCAATGAGGAAGAAAAGGAGCTAGTAGAGGTGTTTGGATGCAAGGCTGGTTTGTTTCCCTCTACATACTTGGGGATTCCACTTTGTATCGAGTAGCCTGCAAAGCACTTATGGGATAGGGTGATAGAAAATTTTGAGCATCTCTCCATCATTGTTGGGGGGTTGGGGGCGGCTTTATTGAATATCAAGCTTTATTTCTTGTCTTTGTTAAAGTGTCCCAAGAGGGTGTTGAAAAACTTAGGGAATCTCAGATGTGATTTCTTATGGCGTGGATCGGAGGTGAAAAACAAGTTCCATCTTGTGCAGCGGGAGGACTTGTGTAGGTCAACGAGAAGAGGGATCGGGTATTAGGAAGTTGGAGATAATGAACTTGGCACTTTTGGGTAAATGGCATTAGAGGTTTGGCATTGATGAGGGAAGTGATAGTTATGAAGTATGTCAAAGGAGTGTCATCATCAACATTTGCTTGCTTTGCTAGTGGAGTGAGGAATCAATTGACCACCTCTCATCGACAATGCGTTTGCAAGGAAGATGTGGTAAAGATATTTTGGAATCTTTACGGTGGCTTGGGTGATGCAAGAGTCAATTAAGGAATTACTTTGGTTGTGGCATGGGGGGGGGGGGGGGGGGGGGGGGGGGGGGGGGAGGGGAACAACCGATACTTCTGCAATATTTGTGGGAGTGTACAGTGTACGAGAGTTTTTACTAGGGCTAAGTTGGATGTAATGGAATGGTCTTTGATCTCAATTGCTTTTGGCGATTGTGATCTCTCTAGTGTCTCTTGGACTGCTTTGTAATTCTTTGGCCTTTTGGCCATATGATTAATAAAACCGTTATCTTTATCCCTATCCCCCCCCCCCAACACACACACACACACACACACACACACACACACACACGTACACGTGAAGACACATGAGTAAACAGTGCTCAAGACACAGGCCCAACAACCTATTTGCTCCACACTTGAGAAATTAATCGCTCTTAAGTCTTAACCAAATAAAGTGGACCACACACATGAGGATAGACAAAATATCCAATAATCTCCCCTTGCATACTCACGAGGGAGGCTTCATCTTGCTAAGTAATTGACCAACAAACCCAATGTTCATCTGACATCAAGCCCTACTAGGGCCTAACAAGACTCCAATTTTGTCCTTTGGTAAGGCTTTTGGTATGATATCTAACAGATTTCATTCTGTTAGAGCTTTCTTTAACTTTAGCAACCCCAACTCTAACACATCCCATACCCAATAATAACATAAGTCAATGCTCTGTCTGGTATGCTTTGCTGGATACTAAGATAAATGTGTGACTCTTTAACTGTCACAATTAAGCATAGACTCTTTCTGTTTGACACCTAAATTTTTGTAATATTTTTCATTCATGACATCTCTTTACATGCTTCTACAGTTGCAATATATGCGACCTTAGTAAAGAACACATTTTTGCAACTTAGATTGCCATTAGACTATTCCCCTTGCAAATGTCAACACACAAACTAGGTGGACTTTTTCAAGTCTATATCTCCTCTGAAATCAGCATCTATGCATCATTCAATCTCCAGTTTGCCATTTTCAAAACATAAATACATCTTGAAAGTACCTTTGAGATACCTGAGATTCCATTTCACTACAACCTGATGTTCTTTGCTAGGATTGGCAGGAAACCGGCTCACAACGCCAACTACATGTGCTATGTCTGGCATAGTACAAATGAGGTATTCAATAATGGTAAATGGTGGCCATAATGGCCACTGCCGTTAGTGTTTTAGGGGTGGGGGGTGGGGACAAAGTCGGTCTACAATAGACCATTACTCTCCCGTAGCACATAAAAATATCCATCGTTACCCTTTCTGTACACTATGAGTACAAACCTCAGAATACATCATAATGTGCACAATTGATGCATAAGGAGTTTTCTTCATTTCCTTCTTCTCACTTGAAGGGCTTTATTTAAAACTGAACTTGAAATGGGTTACAGGAGGTGTTGCAACTGGCTTTGCGTTTTTTGTGTGAAAACGACCCAACTTCTAGATATACTCTCTTGCAACAAGTTGTATCACTCAACGGGCCCCACCATTACAGTTACGGCCACACATGACTGTTTTTGAATACCTGGAGAAATATAGCCAAGTAGACTCACCTAACAAATTTTGCCCACTGTAGTCGTAAGTCTTTCTAGCGTCCAGCTTTAGAATGTTGCCATGGAAACCTGATGGCAATGCTGGATTTTTATTGTGTTGTGAGTGGCAACTGCCCATCCATGATTTGCACAACCAACAGGGTCAAACAAGGGAGGTGAAGTTAGCTTCTTTTTTACTTTTTGACCCTTAATTCCAGAACCTCAACCCCGATCTTATGATCTCCCCATAACTTCATAAGTAAAATTTGCTCAACTGATTAGCTTTAGCAGGTAGTGCAATCTTTGAATCATTGAGAGCTTTTATAGACCTATGTTTATAAAGAGATCATTTTCCAACTGCTGATGGTTCTCTGGACCTTTGGGAGGAAGAGACAGCAATTCCATCAAGGCAAGGAGCTTCTGTGGACCTTTGGGAGGAAGAGATGGCAATTCCATCCAGGCAAGGAGCTTCTATCTCTCTCAATAGAACTCAGAGGACTGAAAACTCTGATAATATAATTTGTAAATTGTCATTTTGCTTGCTAGAGATGCTGCATTATGTTCTGTAGTCTGCATTTGGAACTGGAAACTCGAATTCTCTCATCCATCTTATTATTATTATTATTTTACAAGGTTACTCTCATCAGCCTATCAGGGTCAGAGAGAGAGAGAGAGAGAGAGAGAGAGAGAGAGAGAGAGAGAGAGAGAGAGAGAGAGAGATGAAACTTGGATCTCTTCCTATACACTGGTTCCCATGTTTCCTACAACTTGGATCTCTTCCTCAGTTGACATGAGTTTCAAATTTTCCTGGGGCAGCATGCTGTTTAATATATGAACCATCTTTTTCTTTTTACTAGACTACGGTGTGTTTGGCGCTTGGAACTCATCCACCATATTCATGGAATACATAGATGTCTATCTACAGTCTACACCTCTGAATCATGGGCTTGATTGTAGATGATGCATAACCCAAATCATATTCATCTGACTGACCATTACTTTCCAATTGATATCTGTTGTTATATGATTAAAAAGAAAATGGTTAGTGGTCCAAATCCAACAGGCTAAAAATGAGGCGGTTAAGATAATCTGATTGGTGTGATTTCCATGCTTCCTCCATCGACAGTTTCACTGACAGTTAGGATATTCTGGAGTGATGTCCATGTATGCTCCCATTTCTTAATCGTCAGTTTATCCTATTCTTTTTCTCGTCACTAGTTCTTATGTGGGATTCAACCATGACAGTTCTCTATGTTTGCCACTGGATAACTCGATTAGACATTCATAAAAGATATTTTCCATTTAGGGGCACTGATGTTTTGTAGATATGCAGGTGGTAGGGTACTGACATGGGGGAGAGGCAACAGTGGTCAGCTTGGTCATGGCGATCTACTGAACAGTGTAAAACCAAAGCTTGTAGAGTTCTTCAAAAACATTGTTGTATGCCATGTTTCTGCTGGATGGAATCACTCTGGATTTGTTTCAGGTCTGTTCGGGCCCAAAAAAATTAAGGTTTCTTATTGATAAATCAAGCATTTAATCCTCTCTGAATGATAATGAACTTATACTTGATGTTGCAGGCTGCCATAATACCATCTTTTAATGATATTATATTCAAGTTTGCGTTGATGTTCAATGGTGTGCGGAAAATAGCAGTTGCTACATTAGATTTTTGAATGCCTATTGGTCAAGTTGCTTTGTTGTTTTACAATTTATACTGGTTTTTACAGTTTTTATATTTGATATTAGTTATGGGAGCTTTGCTAAGCCCAAACATGTGTGCAATTAAAGCTCACGCACACATCACACATGCCAGCATGGCATGGTAGGTCCATGATCCAATCCATCCATCAGAATGGCACCACTAGGTCCATGATCTAATCCATCCATCAGAATGGCACCACTATATTGGTGCCCTAGGCCAAGAATCAGGTTGATCCAGTTTGCAAAACAAATATATGGCTCTAAAAAACTTGGCTGAAGTTTTGCAGCCCATCCTCCTGTTTCCAATATTGGCGCCCACATGCTGATTGGACCAGATTTTATTTTTGGGAAAACATGTATGAGGTTGGACCAAGCTGATTGATAGATTAGATCTCGCAGGTATGTGCCATGCTGGCATATTTGTGGCATGTACACGAGCTTTGTTGCACATGTGTGTGTTGTTAGCAAAGCTCTTAGTTATGGTACATTACCACTGGGGCCTATGGTTTTCCAATGTATTTTAGAGGAATTATATTGACTCATTGATCTGTATAGTATCCTTGATTTTCATATGCTAGTTGTGTGGGTCAGTAATTCAGACCATTGGTATGATGGGCCCTACCTAGGATGGGCTTTGGTTCAAAAGTCTCCTTGATAGAGATCCTAGCCATCCAATCTTTAGATTTTTTTCAGTTGAATATGGATCGTTGCTGTATTTCTCTTCTTAACCATCCATTTGCCAGCCAAAAATCAAAGGGTCCTGATTGTATTGTTAAAGAGATTTTTGGGGAATGATCCATCCACAGTGGATCCCAACATATCAATGGTCTGAAGTACGGAACCATGGGCCCCCCGCCTGTACAAACTGAAAACCCATGCATATTGTTTGAGGGTCATATAATTCCTCTCTATAGGAAAACTGTTCTATGTTCTTCTTCCAAAGTGATGTCTAGTGATTTTGATTCATTTTGGTGGGCTCAAGCATGCTCCTGGAGCAGTCTTCAGGGTTGCTTCCTTTCAGTGAGCGCATCCTTGTTAGCAATGTTGTCAAAATACTATGATTTACAATTTACAGTTTGCAATTTTAGTTGAATCAAAACAATTTGAATCCCTTTTTAGATGAATCCTACGATTCTATGTTTTGAATCCTACAGTTTACGATTCAATTGTACTTGTTCTCTTCTGTTTTAAGCTTTACTTGGGTTTCATTTTACGTTTTTAAATTGGTGGGGGCTTTAAGAATTGATTAAAAGAGGTCAATTATTTTTGTTATATTCTTTATAACAGATTAAGTGATGGATATTCTCTTCAACGTTAAATTTTTTTGCATTTTCTTATGATTTCCTCTTAATTGATTGAAACAGCAAATTGATGTATGAGTTATCTGGAATGTTTTTATAGATGGTTGTGATCATTTTGGCCTAGATATATTGTGGAATTGATGGTTAAAAATCAAAATATCTTCTTCCGTGGGTCTACATAACTGAATGCTGCTTTTCCAATGTGAATCTATGCTCAAGAATGGTAAAAAGAACATAAATTATTAAAGGATTCTTGTTTGGTTTTTAAGATAAATTTCTTGAATGACAAAAAATAAAGCAAAAACAAGAATCATCTAACACTATCATGTTATGGAGATATAATGGTTCGTATGGATGGGAAATGGATGACTGATGAGTTTTTTTTTTCCCCTGATTTATTTATATTTTGCAGATTTTCTTCAAAATTTTAAGAAAATAATTTAAAAAAATCTTATGATTTAGGATACGATTTGCAATTGGACATGATTCAACCCTTATTATGATTTGCGATACAACAACGATTTTGACAACATTGCTCATTAGGAATCACTATTTCAATAGAGACAAGGACTTGGATGGGACAACACGACACATTTTACTTAGTGTAGTTCCACTGTGTGAAGATATTGAGAATCTTCATTTTTTTTTTGCATAGGTGGAAGCATTGGAAATAGTAGTCTCCATGTTGGATATTGGTTAAGGAGTGCATCCTTGCAAGGAATCAGCATGTATTCCATAGATCAGGGACATGGACTGAACAATACTGCACATTCTTGTTCAGTGTAGTTCCACTAGTGGATTTGTTCTTCCATGGATTTTTTTTTTTTTTTTTTCCTGGTGAAGATGATGAGCATCTTTGTCTTCATTTACTGGTGGAAACATTGTCGGGGGAAACCTTCAAACTCTTACTTTCTTAGCAATCGTTTGAAGAGTCCGGGACGAATATCACAACAAAGGGGTTTTTGTATTTTTCTGATAAACTCAAGGGACCATTATGGATTCTGTAGAGAGAGCCTCAATTTTTTGATAGAATACTATAATTATATTGGAGGAACAAAGAAAGAGGAAAACCTATATCCATTAACACAACGGAATATGGATAGCAATTGGCAATTACAAGAACTGGCTTTTTTTTTTTTTTTTAAAGGTTACCAGAAATGGCTTTGCCACACCATTCCGTTTACATCCATTGGAAGTTGGAACAACACAAAAAGCACTAGGCCATGCCTTGGACATGGCACTAATCTCACTAACAATAAAACACCTCTTCCATGGAGCTGGGAACGAAGTGGCAACCTAAGATATAGCACTTCGGGTCACCTTCCTTAGTGAGCTGACATGAGAAAGATTCCCATGCTCAATGCCCATGTGAAGAGCTTCCAGCTCGGCACGATTAAAATCTCCTACACTGATCAATAGAGACCATCTCAAGCTCATCAAGAACCACAGCTCCCATCTCTGACTTGCCACAGTTAACGAGGGAGCTACCATACACATTCAGCTTCCGGATATTACAGCTGGATGGTGCTGCACTGACTTGACCTTGGGATTGAAACTTCTGTCATTTACAATCTCCACCAATTTCTGGGGAGGCCTGCATGAATGTTCGCGCCATATCACTGTACTCCCTAAGAGCACCATAACTTTGTTTAGGTTGGTTATTTAGAGCATTGAGAAGTATTCCTCACACAACTCCTTTTCACTTTTCTTCTCTTTTCTTGTCTCTACCATGCTATAGATTTGAACAGAGCTTAGAAACCTAGCAGTAATCAATATCATTTTCCGTTCTATAGTGGCCTACATATGATGAAAGTTACATGCATGTGGAAGTGTAAAGCCTCCATGCCTAGATCTGAAATTTTGAAATTTGGCATATTGACAACTGTTGAACTGCTTGGTTCATAAGTTTATAGGGAGCATGACCGAACACCCCAGGCTTATAATTATTGGGACTCAAGAAGTCCTGTCTTAATGCATGTACCTAAAAAGCACTCAGTTTCCAAGATGGGTATTAAAACCCCCTGCCATCCGCTTCTGTTAGCTGAGTCACATATTTGCCCCTGCAGCAAAGTGCCATGCAAGTGGCTGACTGAAGCCTACCTTCTCCGCTTGTAAATGTGACATCTTTATGTGGGATTTAGGCCGTTCGTTTGATAGTGTCCGCTGTTTATGTGATGTAGAATGAAAATCTAACCGATCGGGTTATCAACTGGACCAAAGCTCTACGAGAAAAATGACTGGTTAAAAAGGATTGGATCCTAATTTGCATCTACATAAGGTCTTCCTGATTTCTAGACTACCCTAATTTTGTGACATGTCACATACATAGTGCTGTCCACATGAGAGATGGCCTGAATGTTGGGCGGGAAAAAAAAAAAAAAAAAAAAAAACCTGGGCTCACTCTTTATGACTGATGTGTTATCTTATACTCTGGCAGATGTGTGGCAATTGATACAAAGGCACCAAGGAATTGTATGCATTGCATGCTTTACCTCAAGACCATCCAAATTGCTAGACCATAACATCAAGCAACAAGGGCAAATGTTGAGTATATTTTTTTCTAAATTAGTGAATTTTAATTATGGGGCTTTTATTACCAAATTTCAAAAGGGGGTTTTATTGGTACATTAATAAGGATGAGGATTCTTTGCTCCCCAAACTTACACACAAGGGGTGTTTGGTCATTCTCCCTAGTTTATACTTCATCTTTTTACCATGCATGTGGCTGCACTTCTTGAATGAGCCTCTTTATGTTTTTCTATAAAAAAAAGTCTCTTTATATATTTATTGAAGTGCTCAGGCGTAATTCTTTATAGACCAATGTGTTGGCTTCAGATTGGTAATTCCAATTTTATATAATCTTTGATTGCTTGTATTTTTTTTTTCTTTTTTATTTTTCAGATACAGGAGGCCTTTTTACTTGTGGAGATGGATCCTTTGGGCAACTTGGGCATGGTGATTATCAATCGCATTCGTCTCCTACTGAAGTCTCATTCTTTAATTCTAAGCATGTGGTACAAATAGTGTGTGGGATGCGTCACTCACTTACCTTATCAAAAGGTAAAAATATAGTAAATGTGGTGCTTATACTTGAAGTTACTACTAACGCCAATGCTTTTGTACGTAATTGTCCGTGGACCAGGTAAATGGTGTCTAAAAGTGTCTCGTTAAGAATAACTGGCTTGGGATAATGACAAAAATGTCAACAATGTCACTAAGGGCATGTTTGGATACACCAATTCCATGGAAATCATTGGAAATGGAAAAGTTTTCCATTGATGTGACAGTTTGAGATGTTTGGATGGAAAAGAAAGGGGTGGCCTCTGCAAAGTTGTCATTACTCATTGCATTTTTCCATAGTTAAGATTCTTTGGCACAAGAAGCTAGGTGATGATTGTCACACATATTTGAGAGTTACAGTTGCTATCCAAACAAGTTCCTTCAAAATGGAATCTATGTTTTAGTAGTGTTCATGGAAACAATCACTCTCTCTCTCTCTCTCTCTCTCTCTCTCTCTCTCTCTCTCTCTCTCTCTCTCTCTCTCTCTCTCTCTCTCTCTCTCTCTCTCTCTCTCTCTCTGCTATCATAGGTGGCGTATACGAGACAACTATATAAAATCTAAAGTAGCATCATCAGCTGTGTAACCTTTGGATATACAATTTTCTTCAATCTATCAAAGTTATGGTTCGGTCGACTTTCTTTTTAGTTTATATTAATGATGTTCAATTGAATGACTCCCTCCCTCCCTCCCTCTCAAGTAACAGTTGGAAAGATCAATCATGCACTGCTGATTCTTTGTTAGTTTCAAATCTGCGATCAGTATGTCTTAGATTCTTGTGCTGACGAGAAAATATCTCCTTAAAGTGTGATTTTCTTTTTCTATCTTGATGTTAATTTTTCTCGAAATATGTGAGACTATTCATTTTCTTGGTCATTGTTGTGCTTTGTTGACACCAGTGGTACTTTCAGCAACTTTCCAACATTGTTTTTTGTTTTTTTTTAATGAATATCAAGCATTTTTATTAAGAAACGAAATAAAAGGAACCTAAAAGTGGAACTGAACCTGAAGAAGGTCGTAGCTTTTAGACCTAAAAGTGAAAACCAGTCTCATCATGTTTCACTGTATCCAAATATGATTTGATTCGAGTTGGCTGTTGGACCCCAATTTCAGTTCTAGTTTGAGTTCTTCAAACCATGGTTAAAAGACTCAGCGACTCAAATAGGCTCATCTGGTTTCGAGTCGAGTCATGAGTCACCCAAGTTGGGGGTCACTCGTCTGAGTGATTCGTTGTGTTGAAAAAGGTTGGGTCTGACCAGGTCCGAGACAACTCGGACGAATCACAAGGGGCTCATTGGAGTGTTAAAACCATTCATTTTATCCAGTACAATACAATTGGATTAGTTCAATAAACATATTCTGGACCATTGACCTGATGCAGGTATTTCAGGTGATTCACTTCATGGATTTGGTTCAGGAAGACGTGGGCAACTTGGGATTTCTATGGACAGAAAGAGTAGATCCTTTACTCTTCCCCAAGCTATTTATGGACTTGAAGATGTTGAGATAGGTTCCATCCATGCAAATGGCGATCACAGTGTGGCTTTGTCTGGTAAATAAATTCCTTTTGATCCTGTGCCATGTTATATGATATATGATATGCTTAATGAAGTTTGTTAGTCCAATCATGTATATAGCTCCGTTTCCGCACACACCATGTGTGTGAAATCCAAGCATCCATGAGGCCAGCCCCAACTGGTTGATGCCCTGGCCAATCAGGTAGGCTAGCGTTGAAATGGACAGTTAAAAAGTTGGCCAAAGGTACACATTCAATGTACACATGCTCCACCTAATCAGCGGACCTGCTTGATTCTTGGGCCAGTTAATAGACGTTCTAGGCCTAGCACACGTTTGGAGTCGTGTATGGGTGCTGGGCTATACACGTGAGAGTAGCAGACATCTAGAACTTCATCCTCGATTCTTACTGATATTGATGGTACTTTTGCATCAGCTAATGGGAATTTGTACATTTGGGGCAGAGGATTCGATGGTGCCTCAGATGCTTACTGCCCTCGGCTCTTGCCTTCACCTTTAAAATTTTTTCAAGTTGCTGTAGGATGGAATCATGCTTTATTATTAACAGGTGGGTATTCTTCAATATACCTTTGGACTTTCCTTGAATTTGTATGCATTAATTAGAGCAGTGTATATAGCTTTGTAAATAGTCTTCTGAGTTACCATACAGATAGTGGAGAAGTCTTTATGCTTGGTGGCAACCACCATGGGATGCTTAGTAATTTTCAGCAAATGAGCCATGAGAAGCCACTGCCCCTTCACTGTACACCGTCTAGTCCGTCTACTAGCTCACATGGTAAGACACCCTTCTGTTCTTCTTTCCTGTTAGGACTGTCAACAGTCGGGTTTGGGTTGGGTCCTACACTACCCATATCTGCGTTAACTGGGCTTGGATCTTGCAGGGTCTGGGTCTAGTTCTAGAAGACCTAGACTGGATCTGATCAGGTCTGGGTACCCCATTGGGTCTTTTGATCTAGGTTTCGAGTTGGGTTTTGGTACAAATAAGGGCTTTTAAATGGTTGGGCCCACTCAATGGATGCATTAGACTGCCCAAACATGTGCCGCTTTGACATGCATGGTTTGTCAATAGGTTTTCTTACATGTATCATGCATGTGGCTTACGAAACTTCATTTCTTTTGCTAGAATGACCAATATTCTATTAAATATATATATAGTTTTACTATTAAAACTAATGGGACCCAACCTGTACCCGAGTATACCTGACTTTTAACTGGTTCCAGTGCATGGACCTGACACATACCGACTAGACCCAATTTTTCAACCAGGCCAAAAAGTTGAGAGACTTGAACCCAACCCGATTTCTTAATGGGTCCAGTAAATGGGACCAGGACCCATTAAAATCAGGTCGGGTCCATCAAGTACCTACCGGTCCTAGTACCCATTGACAGTCCTACTAGTTCTGGTTGAAAACTGTGCAAGGACATGCTGCCTTTTAAAAAAAAAAAAAATTTGTGCTGACATGTTGAGTCTGTCGACACTTGTCCAACACATCTATTTATGATATTATTCGGAGCTTTCAGTTTGTGCAAGTGAATTATCCTATGATACGAAGCATTTGATATGATGATGGGCCTCACCATGGCAATCGCCTAGGTTGGGGGATGCTAGCCATTGAATATTTGGTCATTTTCTTTGTTGAGTTTAAAACAGTTGCTATATTTTCTTTCTCAACTTTCTATTTCTTTGGTCACATCATCATCATCATCATCAATAATTAATAATAACAACAACCAGTCTGCCGCCCTGATGTTCTGCTGCCCTAACGTTCTGCCGCCCTGAAGTGGCCCAATAAAAGAGCACCATGTGCGCCTGTCAGATGCGAGCCCTGCTCTCCCTTTTCATTGCAACCCCACATCTGACAAGTACACATGACGCTGTTTCATTGGGCCACGCCAGCCCCTGGTTGCAAGTAATCTGCATCCTGTATCGACATGAAATATTTTCAAAGGACCGTCCTTGTTACATGGTATAGGTATATTGGCGGAATGATTTCTGATGATTTGTTTTTCCCAGAAGTTTGCAATACCCCTCTGATTCCTGTGAGAGTACCTGAGATTAATGGCAAAAAAGTGGTGGTAGTTGCAGCTGGAGCTGAGCATTCTGCTATAGTAACAGGTGAGCTAACATCTCAGATTTCAGGTGGATTTTCTATTTTGGAGAAACGGAATGGAAGTATGCCGGCAGCTTGTAGTAAGTTCTGTGCTGTTTTTTCCTCACTGTGCATATGGAAAATTTATACAGTGGGTTGAGATCATTGATCTGCTGGCCCACCACTTGGATGGTCAATAGCCTAAAATGTTGAAGTGATCAGATGACTTGGACATCCGGCTGCTTGTGTTTTTCCTGTTGAATGTGGACCGTTGTGGCAAAGATTTATGGTGGTCAGATGTTGATCTAGTGGCCTGCCACTTGGATGGTCAATAGGCAAAAAATCATAGTGACCAAAAGAACTCCAACCATCCAATTTCTGTAAGTTTCACATGTTGATTGTGGACCATTGCTCTCGTTTGAGAGAATCGTCCCTTTTTTATTTGACTGATTCAGAAGCTACGTCGGCATTCCTTGAATTTTGGGATATGGCCTTGGTGCACCATGAGATCAATGGTCCTGATTGCCATAATCTACTGTCATGTGTACAAGAGATATAATAGAATTAATTAGTAACATGTGAGTCAGATCTGACGTCAATTTTCTTTTCCATATGATGGATGCAGAGAATGGAACAGTAATGACATGGGGCTGGGGAGAACACGGACAGCTGGGTTTGGGAAACACATTCGATCAAACAAGTCCACAGATCGTAAGACTAACTGAGAGTGGGCCATCAGATGATTGTGGCCCTTTCAGAGTTTATTGTGGAAGTGGGTTTACTATTGCGGTCGGCTCAGTCAGTTCAGGCTCTCAAAGTTGATTTACCATTCAACGTGTCAAAAAGGTCAGCAGCATTGCTCTTTACAACATGGTTGTCCACTTTAATCTGTGCCATATGTTCTCTAATCTTCTTTATGCAATGGCTATTAATGATGGGGAATTACTGGGATCTCAAGTTTTCCATTTGTAAAAGTAGGTCCCAATTTTTAGTGATCCAGAATGTTGATATGTCAGGCCCCACCGTTGATGACCAGACTGGAATCCTCTACGACGCCTGTTTTACACAGCACATACACTCGAGCTTGTGGGGCCCATCGTGTTATATATGTAAAATCTACTCTGCCCATTTGGTTCTATCCTCAATTGAAGGACAGAGCAAACACAAAAATCAGCTACATTCACGACTCAGGCGGTCACGCCATAGGGAACAATGGAGATGGTATGCCAACCAGAGGTTTGTAGTGGGTCCATCATGGTGTGTATCTTTCATCAAACCCATTAACAGGTGTAAATCAGCAGGATGAAGTGAAAATATAGAAATCCGCCTTATTCAAATATCACGCAGGCAACATTGTGGGAACTCAGGAGCACTTTTACATTGTTTATCATTGGTGTGGCCCATCAGTTGTCTTTTCCTTATTGGGCCGATCTTTCTTTATGTATCACCTGGATGGAGTGGATTTACATATAAAATATGGTGGCCCCCACAGAGTTTGGGTGTTACATGCAGCTGCATAAGACGGGTGTTGTAGACGATTCCGGTCCTGGTTGACTGTTGCCCAAGAAATTATGGATGGATCCCACATCCTCTCAATTTATGGCCAGCAAGTAGACTGGACAGTTATCAGGATAAAATATAAATACAACAACAGTCTGCATTCAACTGAAGAAAGATGTAAGATTGGTAGGATTGGATCATCCATCTATGGAGGATTGAACCAGAGAAATGATCTTGATCGTTGAACTGAGGGTCCACACTAGTACAAAGTGAAAACTGATCATTGTGCAGTATCCCATAAATCCAGAGAGAGGAAATTAACTCTACAAGGTGTTGGTGCCTTTCCATTGGAGTATTGCAAGTTAAGGGCCTGTTTGGATACTATTTAATGATTTTTTTTTTTACTTATTTAAGTTAATTATTTACTTTTTCTTACTTTAGTTAGTTTGGTTAGCCCCATTGTAAAATTGACTCATGTGATAAAAGTTATTTGACCCAAGGATTTTTTTTTCTTGTCTCTCATCTCTTTGTGATGGATGGTACATATCAAATGAAGCCCCACATGATGGACAGTCCACCTCGAAGTGGGTTCAACATCAAAGGTGGACTACACATGATGGATAACCTATATTAATGTGGGCCCACACAATAGATGGTCCGCATCAAAGGTCGCCCCTAATGATGAATGGCCCACATCCAAGGCAGGCCCTGCATGATGGACAATCCACATCAAAGGTGGGCTCCATGTGATGGGCGATGGACATTGTAGATGGGCCCCACATGATTTTTGACCTACATCAAGGTGGGCTCCATATAATGGATGGTTCACATCAAAGGTTGGCTCCTGATGATGAATGGCCTACTTTCAAGGTGGGCCTCACATGATGGAGATCAACATTGAAGGTGGGGCCCACATGATGAGTTGTGGATATTGAAGGTGGGCCCCCCATGGATACTAAAACGGATGGCAGGCCCCATTTGATGGATGATCCATATAAAGGTGGGCCCCACATGATGACAATTCTCATTGAAGGTCAGCCCCTGATGACGAATGACCCACATTGAAGGCAGCCCTTGGATAATGGATGACCCACTTCGAAGTTGGGCCCCGCATGATGGACGCCCACATCTAATGCCCAATGTGATGGATGATCCACATCCAAGGTGGCCCTGCATAATGGATAGCCCACATTGAGGGTGGGCCTTGTATGGTGGATGGTCCACATTGAAGGTTGGCCCCACACGATGGACAATTCATATTAAAGACAGGTTCAAGGTGGACCCAACATAATAACAGTCCATATCAAAGGTTGGCCTATATGATGGATGGTGGATATTAAAGGGGGACCAAACAAAATTGAGAGATAATTAATTATGTGATATTGGAAACCAAACATACCTTTTCACTTTTGGCTAACAAGAATGCTGTTTACCCATCATATTTATCTTTCAAATAAGTAGCAACCAAGATAAGCTGTTTGAGGTGTAAGTAGCTTATGTAAAACAACTTGCTATCTGCGCCTTAAAAGACTCAGATCTCAACGGTTCATCAACTGACCACACTTGGAACCAAAATCGAATTCAATGATGACTAAAGATGTATCATTTTAAAATGGTGGTGAATAAATAGGATTCTAACCCAGTGACAGTTTACTGAACCCACACCCATGTACAAGGGGTTGGCACACGTGTTTGATATCTAAGCCATACATCATTTATTTGATAGATTGTACGTCTTCTGATCATTGCACAGCCCCAATATAGACGCAATGGAATATGAAATGTCAGACCACTTAATGGACAGCTTAGACCTCACACACCATGTGCCTAGGCACATGAATTGGAAAAGCTAACCCTTTAAGGGTGTCAATGGGTCTGTTTGGATTCAGTTGGGTTGAGTTTGGGTCTAACCCAATCCCAATCCATTTATTAAGTGGGTTGCAACAATCAACCTTAACCCAACCCATCTTTAAACGGTTCAACCCAAATTACAATATTGTCCAGATGTGCCACTATACATTTGGGACCTATGTTCCAGGGATCCCAACGATTGATCTGATGCAACCCGTAATTAAGGCGATGACTAAAAGTCTCTCAGATCGGACGGTTGGAGAGAGCAGACAACCCATCGTACCCGTAATTAAACGGATGCTCAAGTAGTAGCCGTCTTAATATATTATATTAAAAATTAAAATATGTTACAAGAAAAGAAATTTATTTGATGGGGCTTCTTATCAAAATAAGGAGGCACCAATGGATAAGGATACTATTGCAGACATGGATAAGAAAGGAACGGTCCTAATAGCACCTGCTAAAAGCCTTCTCCCATTTCTCATGCTTTTCATTTCAAGAATCATCTTCTCATATGATTGAAAGCGATGTTCCGTATTTTCATGCTTTTCATTATATCCATGCTATAAATATCCACACATCCTCCAGCTATGAAATTAATTCAGTGATTGTCCACCATATAAATTACAAGGTTGAGTTGCATGCCGTACACCACCATCTTATTTGCAGGCAGGCTATCATGCTTATCCATATGAAGTTGGTGTTGCTATACAATTCAGACATGTGGCTGCACTTATAATGAGTGTTTGTGCGAGTATATAAGTGTTGGGCATGCCAGAGTTGTGTTCGGCTCAAATTAAATTGAACGCCTTATGAACCCAAGCATTAAGATAGACTGATTGAGATCAAATTTTTAAAAATTGGCCTTCTATTTAGCCACCAATAGATAAGGTAATTAGATAATTTATGAAGAGAAAAGATTGTCTTTTAGATGCTTTGTTTTTGCCTTAAAGTTTTCATGGATTGTCACACCACCATGAAAATAGGAAACCGAATAAGTCAGATAAATTCAATTATCAAATGGCCCACCACATAAACATTGATATTTTTTGTGGGATGGGTCCATCAGGTGGCCCACCATATAAAATTGGATGCCATTGGTCAGATATGGCCCATCCGATGATTGGATTCACCTGGTTTCTATGCATCATTGGAGAGCTCATGCGGGATGTGTTGGGAACAATTTTACATTAGAGTAGCCTGGTCTAGTCAACCGAGGTTGAGGGTCAACTCAATCCCAACCCCCTCCAACCAACCCAGTAGTTGCATGTGAATATTCCCAGCTGAAACTAACTCGTTACATGTGAATATTCCCAACTTGACCTAACCCAACTCAAGTTTGTTCAACCCCGATACTCACTCAAATTCAAATTGGGTTTGCATCTTCTTGTGTACGCTCATTTCTTACACACATACGTGGACCAATGAGATATCATCGTGTGTTGGCACTATAGGCTTAATAATAACAAAATATCACTCATGCCAGATGATATCTTTTGCTTCTATTCTTGAGTGATATGTATCCCATCATAAATGTAGTGGCACGAAACTATACGCATGTCTTTAAAGGAAAGGAAACGAAACGACGAATGACAAGTAGTTTTAATTCATGTGGGATGTGACCAATAAAGCGTACCTAATACATTTATAAGAGGCCTATCGAGGCAAGGATTCTATTACAAATCCGGATATGCTTGGTAAGGCCATCACTCACAAGCCTTTCAAAATGGGAGATCTTCTTAAAGACGTTAAAAAAATGGACGATTATAAAGATTTGAAGATCAGACCAATATCTGAGCAGATGAAATCAATAGATTGACCCGATCAAGATCCAGCGGGATTAGTTCCACAAATTTCATAAATATTCACGGTCACGATAGGGGATCTTTGAAAATAGTCTGTGATCAAACCAGATCCCACGAGACAAAGCCCTAAAAACAATTCGAATATTGAAAATTACCTCAGCCATGCTGGCAAGAGATCTGAAAATGATTTAAGATATACGAAGATCTCTTGTGGGAAGAGCATATAAAAAGCCGTGGTTGTGACGGATCTTGAACCAATAAGAAAACCTATGAGGGTTTTGCTGCTTTCAAAAGTTATAAAAAGAGAACGCGATGAAGAACTCCAGACCCATACCAAATACAATTTATATTTAGTCTTTATATTTATCTCTATTTTTATCTTTTTTATCTTAATATAAACTAGCCTAGCGTTAGATTAGAATACTATTGTCTAGCGCCACTGCTACAGTATACTTAGGAGTATGATAAATATCTATAACCTTCTGTTCTTAGATTCAGATCAATCAAGTCCTTATTTGGAAGATTAAATACTCTGATCATATCATGTTGACCATTTACCTAGATCGTTTGTCCATACGAGCGATTTATGTATTTATCTTTTTTATTTTATTTTTTTAGTTTATTTGATACTTTGTTGATTATACTAAGCATTTATTTATAAATTAATAAAATTGACATTGTTTTTAGCTTCTTTTATTTTAGTTTGTTCATCCTTATTCCATTGAAAAATATATATTAGCTGCAATTATTGGTGAAAGAGAAAGCCCTTAAAACATAAGGCAAAAAAAATCTATCAAAAATGACTACAATCGGTGGCTAACGAAGGTGGTTGAATCCTAAAATTTAGTATTAAACTATCCATATTAGCATAAAGATTACCCAACATTGAGTTGAGTACACTTTGGTACGCACGAATGTTCCTAACACATGTTGCCATGTATTTGATTGAATTGTCCAAACACTTCTAACCCGGACCTAACTTGAGGACAACTAGACCCAAACTTGGGTTGGTTCAATCGGTTTTGGGTTGATCCAAAATCAAGTTGCAACCCTAAGCCAAAGGGAGGCATTTGCAGTAATCTAAACCCCAGTGGAGGTGTTTATATATTTATTCAAATAATCCAAACCAGGGGGAGGTGTTTGCAATTATCCCAATCCATTTATTTATGCGTCCTGCTTCGAGAGATCGAGAGCGAGAGATGGGAGATACAGAGAAGACAGAGAGAGAGGGAAGGGAGATGCCGAGTTCGATCCCGGACGATCCCTACGCCGTCCTCCAGATCGTTTTAAATCCTGACGGTTCACTCACCCGGCCCACCATCTTCCCAATATCTCCTCCACGAGCTGAAGCCGAGCAACCCCACGACGTTTTCTCCAAAGACGTACCTCTCAATCCTTCCAACAAGACGTGGATTCGGATATTTCGCCCCCATTTTTTGACTCAAATGGCCCCTCTTCCCATCATCATCGACTTCCACGGTGGTGGTTTCATCCTCCACAGCGCTGCATCTGCTCCTTTACACGCCTTATTGGAGCGCATGGCACGTCACGTGCCCGCCATCGTCCTCACGGTCGAGTACAGACTCGCGCCCGAGTACCGTCTCCCCGCCGCGTACGACGATGCGATCGATGCCGTCCGTTGGGTCCGAGACCAGGCCATCTCCGATCTCCACCGTGAGACGTGGATGACCCCCGATCTCGCCGATTTCTCGCGTTGTTTCCTCATGGGCAGCAGCGCCGGCGCCAACATCGCCTACCACGCCGCCCTGCGGGCGTTGGATCTGGACCCTCCATTCAAGATCGCTGGTGTGATCCTGAACGAGCCCTACTTCGGTGGGGAGCAGAGGACGGAATCGGAGTTGAAGATGCTCCGGGATCGGATCCTGCCCCTCCATGTCAACGACCTGATGTGGCAACTGGCATTGCCGGGTGGGTCCGACAGGGACCACGAGTTCTGCAACCCGATGACGCCGGGGGCCCACCACGATCGGGTCGGGTCGCTGCCGCCGTGCTTGGTGAGGGGGTACGGCGGAGATCCGCTCGTGGACCGCCAGCGCGCGCTCGTCAGGATGCTGGAAGAGCGTGGGGTCCACGTGGTGGGCCAGTTCCGTGAGGAAGGGTGCCATGGCATTGAGCTCTTTGATCCGCGGCAGACCGAGGCCTTCTTGATGGACGTCCAGGATTTCGTCTCGTCAGTCAAAAGTAGATCGTAACTCTCCCTACTGTCCCCGCACGTGTGAACGTAGCCACGTGTGAGACATCTTAACTGTTCAAAACAGGCGTCCCGGTGATGAAGTTGACAGTTGGCCTGAAAATCAGGAACGTTGAAAGCTCTACGAAATATCTAGCGGTCCACATTCAATGTGAAGTGCGTTCGCAGCATGAGTGGACCCGTGTAGGCTAGTGTGGCAGCTTGTATTTGTAATGCAATGGATTTCAAATTATAATTACTGAATTAAAATTCTCAATTGTGACCGTGGCCCACCTTAATGATTTGTTGTACATCCACGCCGTCCATCCATTTTTTCAGCCCATTTTAGGATATATTCCCAAAAATTAAGAAGATATAAATCTCAAGTGGACCACAACAAAGTAAACAGTGGTGATTGAATGCCCACCATTAAAAAATTCCTAGGGCCCACAGTAATTCCTAGCATAAATTTTCCTTTCAATCCAAACCGTTTATAAGGCAACCACACCTGGATGAAGAGAGAATAGATAGATCAGCTTTGATCCAAAACTTTTGTGGCCTAGAAAAATCTTTTAGTGGTCATTCACTACTATTTGCAGTGGTGTGGCCCACCTGAGATTTAGATCTACTTAACTTTTCTCTTCAAGTCCTACAATGATGTGGGAAAATATATGGACGGCATGGATATACAAAAAATTGTCGTCGAGGTGGGCCCACATGGTAAGGGCAATGTATAGAAACCGACGTAAATACACCGCTTTCAATGATGCTTGCATATGCTATATCGACACTGAATGCATATTTTTAGTGGTTGTTATTTAACCCTTCTATACTTATTTGATGGAACCTATTACTGTGTATGAGATTTTTGTCTTCATCTGTCTCTTTCAATTCTTGCATTTTTCTACATATTTTATATCTTACAAAATGTTCATGCAATCTTTTGAAGATATACAGGTTGTGGAATTGAAAATGACTTGATTTTAAATTGGCATGGTTTTCTTTTACTCTTGGACCACTATATGAATATAAAAATTAACTTAGTTTTTTTTTTTTTTCTCTTTATGTAGAGTCTACCGACGAACACACCAGAAACTCCGAAATGATTGAGAAAGCACCAAAATATCCATTTATCTTGGCTCTCTCAAGCAATCTGATCAAGATCTCCTTGTGGGCTACCCCACCCCGGTGTAGAGACGCACTTACATTATCCACTCATACTGGTAAGGAAACTCAAACACTGGTCTCTCACCTTGATACCACTTGATGCAGTGAGTATTGACCAACACACCAAAAGCTTTAGAGTCGTTGGAGAAGCACTAAAATATCCCTTCATCCTGGCCCTCCTAGGCAAACTGACCAAGATATCCCCGTGGGCTATCTTGCATCTCACAGGTCCCACGGTGGGACCCACCCCATTGCCATTCTACATCTCACAGGCCCCACCTTATGGGCCACACTACCCTAGTATCGTGGAGATGCACCTGCATCAATTTTGGAGTTCAATCCAATACATTTGTATAAATCTTATACCTCTGGGGGCAGTTGTTACAATTCTATTCAATCATCTACTGATAGATCTGCACACGAGCCGAGCTCAAGCCGAGCTTAAGCTTGAGCTTGGCTTGATCAGTGGCCCATTGAGCTTGAGATTGGCTTAGCTTGAGCATCGAGCTCAAAATAGCCACTTGAGCTTGATTGCTGGTCGAGCTGGTCAAACTTTGTTCGAGCCAAGTCGATTGAGCTCATCGAGCCAAACTAAGCCAAGCCGAGCTTTGTCTTTTATTTATTTTTTTATAGGAGTTTATAACCCCAACTCACCCAACTCATTGACCCAACCAAACCCTACCCGACCCACTGACTTGCTCAACCTAACTCATTGACCCCAACTGACCCAACCCGCAGACTTGACTCAACGCACTGACCCTATTTGACCTAACCCGTTGACCCGACCCAACCAGCTAACCCAACCCCAATCTTCCAACTCAAAACCCCAAAAAATTAGGGTATTTTCAAATTCAAAACAAAATAAATCACAAATAAGAATAAAAAAAACACAAAAGTCTACCTGGTAGTGGTGGATGCTCGCTAAGGTAGGCTTGAAGGTGCGGTGCGGTCCGACATTCGTTGTCGTGCGTCCGATGCCGGGTGTGGTGCGAGGAGGAAGTCAGAACAAAAAGACGAGAGAGAGAGAGAGAGAGAGAGAGAGAGAGAGAGAGAGAGAGAGAGATTTAAAAAAATGGAGGGAGTAAAAGAGGGAAATGGGCAGCCAGGCAAGGGCGCAGCGGGCTGTGTGGGGTCGGGTGGGAGTAAAAAAGAAAAGAAAAGAAAAAGGTTGGGTGGTGTATTAGGGTTAGGTTTATATATATATATATATATATATATATATATATATAGGGAAATGGTACTATGAGGTCGACCTCATGGGAACTTCACATGAGGTCGAGCTGTGTGGGCCCCACTGTGATGTGTTTTGAACATCTACTATATTAGTTAGATGCACCATTCAATGGTGGGCCACATGCTAAAAAATCAGGTCAATCCATGACTTAGGTGGGACACACCACAGAAAACAGTTGGGAAGGGTTATCCACCCATTAAAATATTCACAATCGTTGATTTGGTCCACTGTGATGTGATTCACAAATCCAGCCCATCCAATATGTGTGTTCCACTTGTAAGAGGGGTCAGACCAGGTTTCAGGCACATCCAAAACTCAGGTGGGCCCCACCAAGTGATTTTATATATTTTAAGTATATCTTCACATGGTTTTAGATGGTATGGCCCACCTGAGTTCCCTATTCAGCTGATTTTTGGGATATCTCATAAACTAAAGAGGACCCATCAAATGCACGGTGTTGATGTGCGACACACATCACGGTGGGGCCCACACAGCTCGACCTCATGGGAAGTTCCCATGAGGTCGACCTCATAGTACCATTTCCCATATATATATATATATATATATATATATATATATATATATATATATATATATATATATATATATATCGAGCTCAAGTCGAGCCAAGGTCACTTGTACTCGAGCTTGGCTTGTTTTTTAGCGAGCTTCCAAAATCAAGCTTGAGCTTGATCAAATTAGCCTATGAGCCAAGTCAAGCCAAGCAAGCTTTTCGAGCTAGCTTGGCACATGTGCAGCTCTATCTACTGATCTCACCGGTCAAATAGTTTATCCATTGACAAAGATATAAGTACTTTGAAGTAATATGGACGTTTGGTGATGCATGTGGTATATTTTTGTTATGACTTGTTTTCTATAGTTGTTTTTGTTCAAACATTTTCTCCTGGATACCTGTGCTTTTATGTGGCGAGACTACCATAATGAACATTGTGTGAAGTCAAAATAAGGAAATTTGGACATGAAAATGGCATTCTTGGACATACTTGACTGATGTTTAACTCGTAAGATTTGGAGCAGACAAGCAAATCTCGTGAAAATTGTTGGGGAATTGCCATTTTGGGATGGGACTTTCTGATGGAGCCCTTACATCGGAATCTTAATAATGGAATTGATCAACAGCTACGTTGGTGGGATGTAATCAGAGATGATCTAAAATCTACCGTATCCATTACTAACTTGAAGCCCAGCCCCAGATTCATCATGTTGGTTAGGTATGATGGTGTAGACTCTTCAGCCCCTACCTCCGGATCCGGAGAGGAGGGAGCACAACGCAGTAACCTTAATAGATCTAATCATCATTTTGAATAATGTATTGGATTGATCTTACTTCCTATTGCTTATGCTTCAATAATGACACTTTCATTTGATGATTCTAACCATGTGATGTATGGCTTATAAATGATTGATCTTACTTCCTATTGGGTATGCTTCAATAATTAATAACACTTTCATTTGATGATTCTAACCATGTGATGTATGGCTTATAAACGACGTACGGCGCTCTCTCTCTCTCTCTCTCTCTCTCTCTCTCAGTGTGCGTGTGTGTGTGTGTGTGTGTGTGAGAAACCATGTTCAAAGGGTTCGAATCATTCAACCAGCATGATTCTTGCACCATCATGGCTTGTTTACAGTTGTATTATTGAATGAATCAGCATGATTCTTGCACCATGGCTTGTTCACAATTGTATTATTGAATGAATCATCCTGATTGATCATTGCATCTTGCACGTATCCTTCAGAAGGTTTAGAAACATTGCTAACATCACCAAAAAGGTGGGGATGTTAATGGTACACAAATACAAAGAAGTTGTATGGGGCCCACTGTGATGTGTTGATAAGATTCACTCCAACTATCTTGCATGCTATTCCTCATTTGACCTCTTGCATGCCATCCCTAATTTGACCATGGGCTAAAATTTCATGCTAATTCATGACTCATGCGCGCCTTGTGAGCATAAATAAATGGGAGATGGACTGATTTGCACTAGGGAATGTGTGTGTGTTTGGGGGAGGGGTTTCCTCAGGAAGGTCTCATCACGGTATTTTTGTGGAATCCACTCCAACGATTAGATGCATCAGTTCATATCATGTCCAAGGCCTAAAAATCAACAACATCCATGATTCAGGTGGGCCATACTAATGGAAACAATTTATATGTATAATCTACTTCAACCATCAATTGTGTCATCCATTTTTATACCTAGGGCCCAAAAATCAAGCTGATTGGTGATTTAGGTGGGCCACACCAAAGGAAACAGTTGGGAGAGTGACGTTCACCATTGACTTTTTACAAGGGTCATTGTGATGATTATGTGAAATCCACTTGAACCAATAGACTCCAAACAAAAGTTTATCCCCGGAGCCCAAAGATTAGGCCCATCCATGATTCACATGGGCCACACCAAGGGAAACAGTTTGGAAGGTGGTCGTCACCATACATTGTCTCCAATTGATTGATCCACCTAAATCACGAATTGGGGGTGCTTTTTGAGCCCTAGGCTTAAAATTGGATAACACATCTGATGGTTGGAGTGGGTTTTGAAAACACATCACCATGAGGCCTACCCAAGCCACCCACCCCTTTGCACGCATCCTAAGCACATTTAGGTCTCCTCACAAGAGACCAATCGGATATTCCTGCTCATATATATAGCCTGCATGACCTGGAATTAACACATTTTTTTTTTTAGCCCATAGTCAAATGAAGGATAGCATGCAAGAGGGTCGGAGTTGATGTTATTAATACATACTGGTGAGCCCCACACAACTTGTTTCCACTATGATTATAATGAAAATTATTGCACTAGATCATGCCGGTATAAATAGGGTGAGCCCTACCATAATGTGTTTCTCACACCGTAAATAGGGTGAAACAATGAAGAGGTGAATGCCCAACCTTCTCATTTGTTTCCATTGGTGTAGCCCACTTGAATAAGAGATTAGCCTGATTTCTTGCCTTAGGCTTAAAGCAGGGTGAAGCATATGATGGTTGGGCAGATGTCACATACATAAAAATTGGCAACTTAAGTCAAGGGCAGTCATCCCTCAAGTGGCAGACTAAGTGAAGATAGCCTCGTTTCAACACTGAGGTCATGGCATGGATTCTCATAGTGGGGTGGCTAACATTGTGATGTAACTAACAGGGGTGGGTGGGTGTAATAACAATGGGGTGTGTGAACACTGCAGTAGGTGAACACTACACTGGCAGTGCATATAACTTGAATAGTAGCTTGTAGACATTTTTACATGGTAATGAGTTCCGTAGGGCTGAAATCTTTCAATATTTAAAAGAAATGGTAGGGCATTTTAAAGGAAGTCAAGGGTATACATTAGGCACTGAAAATGTGGTTATTATTAGATGTATGGTTTAGATTTCATCAGCAAAAATTCCTGCTTAGATTTTACTAGTGTTTTTTTTTTTTATTTGATGCTAGTAATAGTTGATTAAAATTTCTCTTACAATTAATTAATTCAGAGGTACGGGCCTGTCACTCAGGATTAAATCAATGTACACCCGGGTCATTCGAACGGTGCACAGGCACGCAAACATCGGCCAGGGTCATATTTTTCACAAGGATCGTTTGAACAATAATTTGCCACCCCTGTCAATGCTCACTGGTCACTACAGGGGGCCAACAACTCAAACATGGTGTCCCATACTGCCATACTTGGCTTATGAGACTTGGTGAATTGAGTCGCAGTACAGTTTTAAGTGGATTATTCGTAATGGGAACGATGATATTCTAGATTTCATATAGCGTGATTCAACAATTAATATAAGAACGATTAATTCTGAATGAGACTTATTCAGTGGGCCCAGTGGATAACGATAAACCAACAGTGGCCACTGTCGGTCAACCATGTCCCACTTAGTCGATCGAATAAGTCTGTGACTGCCAACCCAATGACACGCAGTACACTAGTTCATACGGTTTTCAGATCTTAATCCAAAGCAACACTTAATCCATTATAAAAATAATTTAAATTATCAATTACATAATTATACAATACCCACTTGGCTCGACCGACTGGCCCGACTGATCCAAAAGACCCGGATGACACAGCCCGGAGAGCATAGTGTGTCACATACATCCACAAGCACAGATACATTACAATGTTGTAAATTCATATCATTCAGGTATTTCATCGAGCATGCTATTAACCAAATAACAACAGAATCAAGCAATTATTAACTAAAACTTGTAGGGAAAAGCTTGAGGGTAGATCTTCACCTTATAGTCGAAATTCTGCGATTCGGATGTAGCCCTATCAATTCAGATGTGACTATAGAGTCAGAAATTTGGGAAAACCTCAAATACATATGATTAAACACAAATCTAGCATTAATAACTTAAGATTCTATGCTAATTAACTTCTGATTAGGATTTAGGGTTTAAATACCTTTGATTTGGGAAAACTCCCAATTAATTCGACGAATTAGGGCCGGGAATCGGCGCACCACCTGAATCTCAACAGAGCCGAGCTCAACTTTGGCACCCACAATAGTGTGCGCCGCTCCCAACGACCAATAAAGGCTTAAGACCTAACATGAACAAACCCTGGAGTTAATGATTATTAAAAATAACGAAAATGAAAAGGGGGTTTCTAACCCCAATGGCTTAAAAGATAGAAACTGAAAGTAATGGATGGGAAGACAGGTAGGGAACCTCTCACCTAGCAAGGGGTGAAGAATCTGACCCAACATAGATGGATCTTGGCCAAGGAAGACGTGAAATTGAGCATGGATGTCAACGAAAATCTGAAAATCCAAGGATTCTAAAAGCCTATTGGAGGATTTGAAGAGGAATAGAGGTTTTGGAAGATAGGAAGAGGGTTAGGAGGGTTTATGGTTGCTTGGGGTAGAAAAGAGAGAAAGAAAGGAATAAGAGAGAGGGATGTCCGAATGGGATTCTAAAACACTTTTTGAAAACAAAACTTATTGGGTTCGGTGCACCGAAGGTCCACTTCGGTGCGACGAAGCCCCAAGACTTCGAAAAATCGAACTTGGACAGATTGCTTCGGCTTAGGCCGAAGGCCTCTAGACTGTTCTTCAACGTACCAAAGGTATTCCGTCGGTGCACCGAAGACACTATCCCCCCCCCCCCCCCCGGTACGATCTCGTTGGTTTATTCGAGACCGAAGGCATCCTTTGTCCCAAGAAGCCTTCTTCAGTGCACCGAAGCCTGTTGTTTTGGAATTTTTTTGTCTGCTCAGTTTTTCTGAAACTCCACATTCCACTGACCCCCTGGACAGTGTCTGCTTATTTACATGAAATAACATTTAAGTAGATGTTATGTTTATTTTTATATTTTCATTTACTTTAAGTTATTTCATGTAAATAAAGAAGTACCTTCCCCCCAATTTGGATTCAATAAAAAAATACAAAAAATCAAATTTCTAATGATAAAAATTTTAATTTTCCAATCCAATTACAAATCGTGAATTTTGGACATTTTTCAAAAAGTTTGACTTTTAAAAGAGATGGTTTTTGCCAAATCTAAACAGTACAAAAATTTTGAAATACCAAAATTAGGCTAAAACACTAAAGAATGGTAAAATATTCATCATGGTTATGTCGATTTATGAGTAGATTAGTAATTCAAACTTTTGCTTAGACTCTATGGACATAACGACATACCCGAGTCGAAAGGGTCATCGAAAAGCTCTTCCGACTATGAGTTTCTCCAACTCTTAAGTTAATTCCTTCCCCTCCTTGGACAAAATCACTTGTTTTGGTTCTAAAAAAGCGTGAACACACGTGCGAGCATGCACTATAAACGCCAAATAAAAGGTGACGCCCAAGGATTTTTGATTTCCAAGTTAGCAAAAATCTAATGCATCACAGTTGACCTAATCGACCCCTACCAAAGAGGTGTGCAGCGAGTCCAGCGCATGGCTACCTAATAGGGACCTGAAAGGCATCCAGCCATATCTCAGCTGAAAATCTCTCCTACCATTACGAGACATGACTCTCGTCCAATTATGACTCTCCAGTAATCCTAGATTAGCTCAGACACCTAATGCCTATCTGACCCTATAAATTGGGTTTGCCTCGGCAGAACTAGGTACGTAACCTAAGGCACTGTACCTACTACTTACCTTGCACCCAACAATCATCCCTAACCGACTTAAGCATTATAGAGTCCACAACCGGATACTGACACCTCCCCTGTGCCTAATCTCTTTGTCCGTTGTAGGTTTGATGATCACTATTATCACAAGGTTCCCTCATCTCAAGGGGGACAAGTGTACGAAATTCACGGGGTCTGGATTTACTGACCTTATCTATTATCCAAATCTAAGCGACATCAAACCTAATGTAGAATTATACATCTAATGGCTAATGGCCCATGTGAATTTCACGTACACATTAAGTGAGCCTCATTAAGAAAAAAAAAAAAAAAAAGAGAAGAAGATGGGCGGTCCCTGAAAGTTATTTTATCCAACGTATTTCATCCATGTCAGGGAGGGTTATTTCACACATCTTTTTTGGAAAATGGGGTATGGGGCTTGGGTGGGCTCCAACTTAGAGTTGATGTAAAATCCACCCATCCATAGCGTGTGTCAGACCATGTTAGGTCCATGGCCCAAAAAATCAGCCTCATTCAGAATTACAGTAGGCTATACCATTGGAAACATTAAGCAATATAAGGCTCACCCTTTGAACTATTTCCCTTCGTGTGGTTCACCTGAATCACATGTGGGCCTGATTTTTTAGCTTCATGCATAAATATTAGTGTGGAATCTAATGGTTGGATTGGATTTTATATAATCATCATGGTGGGCCCTGTAATAATCAAGGGTGGACGTCTCTCTCACAACTATTTACTTTGATGTGAACCATCTTCATCACAGCTAAGCCTGTGTTTTTCACCCTTGGCCTTGGCCACCGTGCTGCTTGGAGCCTTTTTCATTGGACCACGTTACACTGCATTGCATGATGTGTGTGTGATCAGGTTGTCTTGAGGATGTGACATGGTTGCAGACCGGTAAGATTTTTCTGCTTGAGCCAACAGAGGATCCGGACCTGAAGATCTGCAATTAGATACTCTCGCAGAGTGTAGCAGTTGATACTGAGGCATTCCACAACTCTACGTGTTTCGCGCGCGTGCAGAGACTGCCTTGTCATGCATTTCCTTTCAACCGTCTAATAAATATCCGCCGATCTTCCAGCTATGAAATTAATTCAGCGTATTGCTGGCCCCGTTGTCCACCACACAAATTAGACGGCTGAGTTACATGCCACGTCTACACCACCACACTCATACTCCGGGGGAGCAGGTTGCTGATCCGCAGGTACTTGCCATACACTAAATCGATTTAAACCGTTCAAATTGTAAGATCTACAGCCAATAGGTCATCGCTTCAAAGTAAGATGGAATGAACGATCAGAAGCTCCGATCATCATACATTTATTTGTTGAATTTGGGCCATTGAATAGTTCTCATCAGATCCGTTCATTAAATACTGATCAATTGCCCAGTTAAGGCATCAGATTATATCTAGATTAGAGCCATGGTTTGAACGGATTAATTTAAGTTTTTTTTTTTTCCCAATGCTGTGTGCATTTCTTAACGACTGGGTATCAACCATCACACTCTGCCGGAGTATCATAGTTTTTCAAATCGCTCCCCTCTAGATTCGTTTATTGCAAATACCTCCCCTCTGGCTCTGGTTTCCAGATTATTCTCCCACGCAGTTGGTCATCCCTGTTTTTGGAAAATTTATTATTTAACACCTAGTTATAGGCTGGTAGGCCTACTGAGTCAAACCCAAGTCTGATCACACTATTGACTCATGAGGTTTCTCATTTTCATGAGTCAATAAATCCGTCCATCAAGTGATCCACCTCATAAACTTGGGTTTCTTTGGTGGTTTAGGTCCATTAAGTGGCCCACCACATAACCTTGGATGCTTTTGATCGGATATGGCCCATCCGGTGATTGGATTCACCGGATTTTTGTGCATCGGTGAAGAGCCATGCTCACTTAAGACTAGACCCATATTTAGGGCTGTCAATGGGTCGGGCTCGGACCTGCAAAATCAGAATTTTAAATATGCCCGACCTGACGGCCCAACCATAACAGTTCAAAATCCTGGCCTAGAGTCTAGGACCAACCCTAGGCCCGGTTCGTAGACAGCCCTACCCATACTCTAGCAAAAGAGATAAATGCATTCTTGTAATTTGATGTAAATTCCTATGTTGACTATGGGGCCCACCTTGATGTATGCACCTTATGTCTAGGTGGTTCATCCATTTTGAAAACTCATTTTAGGGCATGATTAGGGCTATCGGTGGGCCGGGGCCGGGTACATCTCAACCTAGATTTTGAATTGTTTCGAGCCAGGTTATTGGGCTGGGCTTATTTAAAATTTTGATTTTTCAAGCCCAGCCTGGTCCATTGATCCTAAAAATGAAGTAAATCCAAATCTCAAGTGGACCATAGCTCAGGAAACAGTGGTAATTGACCGTTAAAACTTCTTGTGGGCCACAAAAGTTTTGGTTCAAGCTAATATTTGTGTGGTCTCTTCATCTAAGTCTTTGTGACCTTATCAATAGGTTGAATGTCAAATAAACATTCTTATGGCCTTCGTGATGTTCATAATAGTGGGGATTTAATCACAACGGTTTCCTATGGTATGATATGCCTAAGACTTGGATATGCTTCTTTTTTTAGGATTATACACTAAAATGAGCTGTAAAAAGGGATGGATGGTAAGGAACATACATCACAATGGGCCCCATAGTTAGGGATCCCTCGAAACCACGCCCCCCTATGATGTCTCCAAACATAAGGAGTGTAACTTGGGCGGGTTTAATCAAGTCAAGTACTTGAGGGCTAACCTGAGTTCAACCTAGTCCAAACCGATTAAAATTTCTACCAAGTTGTTGAACTTCAACTAGAGCTAAACATGAGCCAAGCTAGCTCCATTAAGGGGCTTGACGTGGCTCAAATAAGCTCAATTAGGCTCAGATAGGAAGCTAGGTTCAACCCAAGCTCGGCTTGACTCGATTCGACTTGGCTCAATTTTAAACCTTATATATATATATATATATATATATATATATATATATATATATATATATATATATATATATATATATATATATAAAAGAGTGCCCTAATTCCTCTCCTTAAAAAAATAAATAAATAAATAAATCAAATGAGTCCTCTTTTTTTGTTTTTTCACCCTAGCCAACTCAAACTCGGTTTGAAAGCTCGATCTCAAACTTGGCTCGAACTCAACTTGAGCTGCCCAAGTTGCTGATTAAACCGATCTAAGCTCACCAATCAAGCTCAAGGACTAAGCCGAGCCAAACTTGAGCTGAAGTAGGCAACTGGCCAAATCAAGCTAAGCGCTAAGGTCGAATCCATTTAGCTCGTGTATAACTCTAACTCGATCCAACCTGATGCCCTCTCTACTCAACTCTACCCACCTAGTTACATGCAAGTATTCCCAACCTCAACTAACCCTGCTCAAGTTTGGTCATCACAGGCTAAACCTAAATTCAAATTGGGTTCACATTTTTGAACCCGAACCTAATTTGTGGACAACCTGACCCAAACTTGGGTGGGTGCAATCGGTTTTGAGTTGATCCAAACCCAAGCTGCAACCCGAAGCTAAAGGGAGGCAGTTGCAATAATCCAAACCAAGGGAGAGGTGTTTACAATTATTCTAATATATTTATTCAAATAATGAAAACCAAGGGGGAGGTTTTTTCAAGTATCCCAGTCCATTTAATCAACGCGTCCTTCCTCAACAGATCCAGGGGGAGAGAAAAATGCGGGATTCAGAGAGTACGATCCCGGACGATCCGTATGCCTTCCTCAAGATCGTTTCAAATCCAGACGGTTCACTCACACGGCCCACTTTCATCCCTCTATCTCCACCACAAGCTGAAGCCCAGCAACCCCACGACGTTCTCTCCAAAGACGTACCCCTCAATCCCTCCAACAAGACGTGGATTCGGATATTTCGCCCCCATTTTTCGACTCCAACGTCCCCTCTCCCCATCATCATCTACTTCCACGGTGGCGGTTTCATCCTCTTCAGCGCTGCATCCGCCCCCTTCCACGCGTCATGCGAGCAAATGGCCAGTCACGTGCCCGCCATCATACTCTCGGTCGAGTACCGACTCGCGCCCGAGCACCCTCTCCCCGCCGCGTACGATGATGCGATCGATGCCGTTCGTTGGGTCCGAGACCAAGCCAGCTCAGATCTCAACCGCGACACGTGGATGGCCCCCGATCTAGCCGATTTCTCGCGTTGTTTCCTCATGGGCAGCAGCTCCGGCGGCAACATTGTCTACTTCGCGGCCCTGCGCGCGTTGGATCTGGACCCTCCGTTTAAGATCTCTGGGGCGATCCTGAACGAGCCCTACCTCGGTGGGGTCCAGAGGACAGAATCGGAGCTGAGGTTGGTCCGGGATCGGATCCTGCCCCTCCATGCCAACGACCTGATGTGGCAACTGGCATTGCCGGGTGGGGCCGACAGGGACCACGAGTTCTGCATCCCGATCAGGCCCGGGACCCACCACGATCGGGTCGGGTCGCTGCCGCCGTGCTTGGTGAGGGGGCAAGGCGGGGACCCGCTCGTGGACCGCCAGCGCGCGCTCGTCAGTATGCTGGAAGGACGTGGGGTCCACGTGGTGGGCCGATTCTATGAGGAAGGGTTCCATGCCATTGAGCTCTTTGATCCCCAGAAGGCCCAGATCCTCTTGATGGACATCAAAGATTTCATCTCGTCCGTCAGCAGTGAGCCGTGAGTCTCCCTACACCCAACGAACCATCAAAACGTTGTCTGGTCTAGGTCCGGTGGCCCACGATCACCTTTCCACTCGTGCGAACCATCAAAATCAGGACGGTCCGCTCATCAAGTGGGCCACTCCTTTCTGAGAACAGTGGACAGTTTTTTTTACAAGGCTAACTAACGGTCCGCATTCAATGTAAAGTGCGGTCCGCTTCATGAGTGGACCAGCCTTTTATTTTTCTTTTGGAGTCCGGATACTCTGTTGGCTTCCGAACAGGAAATAGCGCGGAGCTTTTTCATTGATCCACATTACACTGATGATATCATGTGACCAGGTTGTACTGAGGATATGACAGGGTTACACACCTATATAATGATGTGGACCTCCCAGCAAGGGTTTTCTGCTTGGAGGCCAACAGAGGATCTGAGTCTTTCCAAGTCCGGATCTCTCTTGAAATCGAGTAGAGAAACCCTGCTCGTCAGTTCTCTGATTGGTCTAGCTCATTTTGGCTGTATCTGTGTCAAAGCGTGACTATGTCAGAGCTGCTTTGACACAGTAAGAATGAGCTAGACTAATCACAGCAGCATAAGCAAAGGTTCACCTCTCGGTTTCAACAGTGGATCCGGATTCTTTCGATTGATCATCCACATGGTGGGTCCCTAAAAGTCCCAAAACCATGCTGTGTGAACGCGAACATATATGCACCGAGTCTTTCTACGCATGCACACGTGAGTGTCTCACACGCGTGATAGATCCTAGTAAAAAAAAAAAAGTCTCATCGGATCTCTGTGCCAGAGAGTGTGGGCCACCTAATAGAAAGCACGGATCTTGCACAAATGCCAAAATCCAACCCGTCCATTAGATGAGCCGTCCAATGTTAGGCATAAATGCCAAGATCCAGCCTGTTCATTAACTTAGGTGGACCAAGCCAAAGGAACTAATGACGAACTTCTAGATGGAATGTGGGGTCCTCCACTCATTAGATTCGCCACATCAAGAATAAGGGACCCACCTATAAGCCTATTTTCCTCATTTAGATATGGGCGCGGCTTCGCTGGATCCCTGGATCCACCAAGGTGGGTGGATCCCTTAGCGTGCCGTCCACTATTTGATGTGTGTATTACATCCATGCCGTCCATTCATTTTGAAAACTCATATTAGATCATGATTCAAAAAATAAAGTAGATCTAAATCTCAGGTTACCATAATACAGTAAACAATGGTACTCAACCTTTAAAAAGCTTCTCGTGGGTCACAAAAGTTTTGGGTCAAGCTGATATTTGTTAGGTATCTTCATCCAGGTCTTTGACCTTTTCAACAGGTTGGATGAAAAATAAACATTCCAGTGACCCTATGAAGTTTTTAATGGTGTGGATTCAATCACTACTATTTCAGGTGGTATGGTCCGCCTAAGATTCGGATCTGCCTCATTTTTGGGATAATGCCCTAAAATGAGCTTTCAAAATCTTAGACAGTGCAGATGTAAGGTACATACATGACAGTTGCCCCACAGTTGGGGATCCACCGACCTCAGTGAATCCGGGGATCCACCCAAACCGCGCCCTTTGGATATAGGCACTTTTACGGCATTTGATAAAATGATGATGATGCAGGACAACCGTTCAAACAAGTGGGACCAGGCTATGACGATGACTACGACTACGAACACCCATGTGACATCAAACCGAGGTGAAAGGCAGTGAAGGCACATGCAGCTCCTTAATAGGCAGCCACGTGAAGTATTTTATTTAGTAGGCAATCACATGAAGTTGAATTGTATTTTTTAATTTACTTTTGTGAAATAGTTAGTACTTTTTTTAAAAAATTATTTCTTCGTTGGCGAGAGATGGCAAAATTAGACCGTAAAATGCTATTTTAGTATGTAAAATAAGTCTCATCAAACACATCTACCTTAAATAAATTATAATAATATTATTATAGCTTTTGGGTGCTCTTTTTCTAAATGGATGATGCTACTTTTCGTGAATAGGTCATAATGGTACTTTAGCTTATGAGAAACTCAATTTGTTTTATTATGTTGAGTAAACTCTATGAGGCCTATAGTGGATGTGTGTCTTATCCACGCTGTTCATCCATTTTTTCAACTCATTTTAGGACATGAGTTGAAAATTGAAGCATATTCCAGTGATGTTTATGCCATCCTCATAAGGGCACATAGACATGGATCAGGGGAAAACACAAATATCAACTTGATCCAAAACTTTGTGGCCTCACTAGAAGTTTTCATCGATGTGTGTTCAATTCACATTGTTTCATGTGGCTTGGTCTGATTGCGCTTTGGAAATGCTCTAATTTTGGGCTCATGCCCTAAAATGAGGGGTAGACGGATGCACAGCAACGCAGAGAAGACACATACATTACAATGGACCCGCATAGTTTACTCAGTATGCTAAAGCATACTTAGTACATAATCTGCTTCTACCTCACCCAAGACGGTGCGACCCTTACTGTGGGGCCCACCTTGATTTATGTATTATACATCTCTACATTGGCCATCCATTTTTCTAGAATTAGTTTATGGCATGAGCCCAAAAATGAAGCAGACCCAAATCTCAAATGGACTATACTATAGGAAGTAGTGGTGGCCAGAAGACCCACCATTAAAAGCTTCCTAAGGCCTAGTTGAATGTTTATTTTCCATCCAATTTGTTGATAAAGTGGCAAAAAACTAGATGAAAGGAAAAAAAATATCAATTTGATACATAACTTTTTTAGCCCACAAGAAAATTTTAATAGTCAATCACTACCTTTTTCTATGGTATGCTCCACTTGAGATTTCGATCTACTTCATTCTTAGGCTAATACCTTCAAATGATTTGGCTAGATGGATGACATGCATATAAAATACATATTGTTATGGGGGACTTCGAACTACCCTTACAAACAAGAGAGAAAGCCCATAAGCCCAGAGGCCTAAAGTGATGTAGTAAGGGACATCACAAGGTTGATCACCGTCTTCCTCAAGGAATAATTAGTCCGAATCGACAGAGCTCTCTGGACTCCTCATAGAGCTTCCTCAAATCCACGAGGGATGAAAGTATGAATAATTCTTAATAAATTCGAAATAATTTGATTGATCATAAAAACGAAATTACAATTCTTTAAATACAAAACTTAACCCCTAAGCATGATCTTAAAAATGAAGCAAATCTAAATCTCAAGTGACCTTATCAATAGGTTGAATGGCAAATTAACATTCTCGTGGCCCTCATGATGTTTTTAATGGTGGGGATTCAATCACAATTGTTTCCTATGGTGTGATCTGCCCATGATTTGGATTTGCTTCTTTTTAGGATTATACCCTAAAATGAGCAGTAAAAATGGATGGATGGTGTGTAGGGAACGTACATCACAATGGGCCCCACAGTTAAGGATCCATCGAAATTGCTCCCCTATGACATCTTTAAACATAACGGGTCTAACTTGGGCGGGTTTAAGTCAGGTTGAGGGCCAACTTGAGCTCAATCTAGTCCAATCTTTCTCAAATTTTTACCAAGTTGTTAAACTCCAACTGCAGTTGAACACAAACCAAGCTAGCTCGGTTAACTTGCTCGACTTAGATCAAATAAGCTCGATTCAGCTTGGATCGAAAGCTAGATTCAAGTTGAGCCGACCTATTTTTTTGAGCTTGAAATAATTTCGAGCCAAGTTTGAGTTGACCTGAGCTCGCCTCGACTCAGGTCAACTCTCGGCTCAAACTTGAGTCGGTTCAACTCAACTTGACTCAGCTCAATTTTAAATACCTTAAATATATATAATATACATATAATATTGATTGAATTCCAGCACCCTAGTCCCTATCCTTTAAAAGAAAAAAAGCCTAAATCCTCTTCTTTTTTTTTTCCACCCTAGCCGATCCAAACTTAGCTTGAGCTGGCCCGAGTTACTGACCGAATCGAGCTGAGCTCGTTAGTCAGACTCGAAGATTGAGCTGAGCCGAACTCGAGCTGGTAGGATGCTAGCCGAACCGAGCTAAGATGCGCCAAGCTCAACTCGATTCGGATGCCCTCTCTTCTCAACCCAACCCAACCAACCTAGTTAGGTGTAAGTATTCCCAACCTCAGCTAACCCTGCTCTAGTTTGGTCATTTGGGTCTCAACCTAAATTCAAGTTGGGTTTGCATTTTTTAACCCGAACCTAACTTGAGAGCAAGACGACCCCAACTTGGGTTGGTGCAATCGGTTTTGACTTGATCCAAACCCAAGTTGCAACTCTAAGCTAAAGGCAGGCATTTGCAATAATTACAAGCAAGGGGAGGTTTTTGCACGTATCACAGTCCATTTATTCAACGCGTCTCCTTCCTCGACAGATCGAGAGAGAGAGATGGGGGATTCCGAGAGTACGAACCCGGACGATCCCTATGCCTTCCTCAAGATCGTTTCAAATCCAGACGGTTCGCTCACACGGCCAACTTTCATCCCTCTCTCTCCACCGCAAGCTGAAGCCCAGCAACCCCACGACGTTCTCTCCAAAGACGTACCCCTCAATCCCTCCAACAAGACGTGGATTCGGATATTTCGCCCCCATTTTTCGACTCCAACGGCCCCTCTCCCAATTATCATCTATTTCCATGGTGGCGGTTTCATCCTCTTCAGCGCTGCATCCGCCCCCTTCCACGCGTCATGCGAGCGAATGGCCAGTCACGTGCCCGCCATCGTACTCTCGATCGAGTACCGACTCGCGCCCGAGTACCCTCTCCCCGCCGCGTACAATGATGCAATCGATGCCGTTCGTTGGGTCCAAGACCAGGCCAGCTCCGATCTCCACCGCGACACGTGGATGGCCCCCGATCTAGCCGATTTCTCGCGTTGTTTTCTCATGGGCAACAGCTCCGGCGGCAACATCGTCTACCACGCGGCCCTGCGGGCACTGGATCTGGACCCTCCGTTCAAGATATCTGGGGCGATCCTGAACCAGCCCTACCTCGGTGGGGTCCAGAGGACGGAATCGGAGCTGAGGTTGACCCGAGATCGGATCCTGCCCCTCCATGCCAACGACCTTATGTGGCAACTGGCATTGCCGGGTGGGGCCGACAGGGATCACGAGTTCTGCAACCCGATCAGGCCCGGGTCCCACCAGGATCGGGTCGGGTCGCTGCCGCCGTGCTTGGTGGGGGGGCACGTCGGGGACCCGCTCGTGGACCGCCAGCGCGCGCTCGTCAGGATGCTGGAAGGGCGTGGGGTCCACGTGGTGGGCCGATTCTATGAGGAAGGGTTCCATGCCATTGAGCTCTTTGATCCCCAGAAGGCCCAGATCCTCTTGATGGACATCAAAGATTTCATCTCGTCCGTCAGCAGTGAGCCGTGAGTCTCCCTACACCCAACGCACCATCAAAACGTTGTCTGGTTGAGTTCCGGTGGGCCACGCGCACCTCTCCACTCGTTCGATCCTGGCGCGTGTGTGAGACATCTGAACCGTTCATAACATGTGCCGGATGTTGCAGATGACAGCTGGCCTGAAAATCAGGACGGTCCACTCATCAAGTGGGCCACTCCTGTCTGAGAACAACGGACAGTTTTTTTTTATTTTTATTTTTATTTTTATTTTTAAAAGCTAACTAACGGTCCGCATTCAATATAAAGTGTGGTCTGCTTCATGAGTGAACCATCCTTACTTTTGCGACAGATCATCCACATGGTGGGTCCCAAGATGTCCCACGCTCATTAGGGATGGGACGTCCAATCTAAGAACTTCTAGATGGAATGATATGAATATTCCATCCAATCCACTCATCAGATTCACCACATCACGAATAAGGGACCCACCTATTTTCCTCATTTAGATATGGAAACTTTTACGGCATTTGATAAAATGATGATGATGCAGGACAACCGTTCAAACAAGTGGGACTAGGCTATGATGATGACGAGGACTACAACCACCCATGTGACATCAAACGACGGTGAAAGGTATATGGAAGACACATGCAGCTTCTGAATTTTTAGCTCATGTATTTTATTTAATCGGCAGCCACGTGAAAGAAATATGCTATGTAGTAGGTAGTAAAGTGATGTTGAATTGTTTTTGTTGTGTGAAATAATTTGCCTTTTTTTTTTTTTTTATTTATTTATTTATTATATATATATATATATATATATATATATATATATAGATTTTATCAGTTCTTACTTGAAGTGACAAAGCAAAATTAGCTCTTAAGAACCTATTGTAAGGAGCTGTTTGGCATCTCCTTCAAAGAAAGGGGTGCATTTGATAAACTGAATAAAAGAAGTCTGAAATTAATTTAAGTACTGAATTTATTATATATTAAATTTTAAGTACTGATAAGTGGTGAAATGCTTGTCCGGTAAACTGTTGCTTAATATTGAAATTTAGAACCGAATTCAAAAAATTTCATTTGATAAAAATATTTGGAATTTAGCAATTTTATCAAATTGCCCATGTCCTAATCATAATATGGAAAAATGAATGAAGTAGGTGAATTTCTCACAAATATCACACTGGGCCACCTAACTTCCCCTGGTGGAAAGTTCCTGCTAAAGGCTTTGACTAGCAATCTGCATAGGATTAAGGGTTGCAGGCAACATGTGCAGTGGGTGTTGCCCTATCTGTAGGGCCCACCTTGATTTATGAGTTTACGTCCACGCTGTTCATTAGTTTTTACAGCTCATTTTATGCTATGATCCTAAAAATGAAGCAGATCCAAATCTCAAGTGGACCAAAGGGCAATGATTGAATGGCCATCAGGAAAAACTTTTTGTGGGCTACAAAAGCTTTGGATCAAGCTGATATTCATTTTTTTCCCTTCATCCTATTCTCCCTGACTTTATCAGCAGGTTAGATGTTTAATAAACATTACATTGGGCCTTGCTAACATTTTAATGACGAGCATTTAATGACCACCATTTCGTATAGTATAATCCACTTAGATTTGGATATGCTTAATTTTTGTGAGCATGGCCTAAAATAAATGGTAAAAACTAGTGGATGGCGTAGATAAATAACACATACATCAAGGTAGGCCTTGGTAAGCTTTTAATGGCGAGCGTTCAGTGGTATGGTTTATCTGAGATTTGAATCTATTTCATTTTTTGGACCATAACCAAGAATAATCCAAAGAAACTGGTGGACGACTTGGATATAAAGCATATACATCATGATGGGCCCTACAGTTAAGGCAGCACTCATTGATGGATGACTTGGATATAAAGCGTATACACCACGATGGGTCCTACAGTTAAGGCAGCACTCACTAACCTGTTGCCTGATTGGCCCATTACGATGCATGTGGTATATCCAAACTGTCTATCCATTTGGCAAGATCCTTTTAGGTCACGAGCCCAAATATGAGGCAATCTAAAGCTCAAGTGGACCACACCATAGAAAAGCAGTGGGGACAATAATTCCTAATATTGAAACCTTCCTAGGGCCCACCACGATGCTTATTTGTCATCCAACTTGTTCATGAGGTGTAGACACCCCACCTTCGGCTACACTGTTGGTAGAGATAGCTGGTTGAACGGAGGACCATACCCCCAAATCCCAAATCCAAACTCAGCCAAACTCACCCTTGTAAGCCCCATTCCATAGCCTAGTTCAAGCCTGAACCCAGTCAACCCAGTCCTAAAAATCACCCTGAAAAACCCCCCATAAAAAAGGCCAGTCAAAAAATCCCAAAAAAGTCAAACTCACTGAGTCAACCCGCTGAGTTAACCCGCTGAGTCAACCCGTCGAGTCAACCTGTCGAGTCAAAACACCGAGTCAACCCGTCGAGTCAAATCACCGAGTCGACCCGCTGAGTCAACTCACTGAGTCGACCAGCGAGTCCAACAGCAGCCCCGAGGGAACGGCCGTACTCGCTGGAAACCGAGGAGCGGCCGTACGGGCGGCCCATGGCAGGCCGCCCGGAAAAAATTACGAGAGTGCCCCTCTCTGCTGCTATAAATACCCCCCTCCCCTTCTCATTTCAACAAGCCATTCGAGTCCATTTCAGCCCGAGAGCTCTGAGTCCATCTCTCCACCCTTTAGCCCATTTTTCCACCAAGGAGAGCCCGAGTGAGGAGAGCCTAACCCTGGTCCAGCTTTGCCTGACCACTGGTCCAAGCCTCCCAAGCCATTCAAGTCCTGATCCAGCCACTCGAAGCCAACCCTTGCGACACCTCCGTCCATCCAGCTACTCTTTTTCCAGCATCATCTCATTTGCATCTAGCATAAGTGCAACATTTACTTTTCTTCCAACCCCCCTGCTTCACTGCAAGCACTTTGATTCGTCAAATACACTGCATATGTCTTTATATTAAGCACCTGTCAGTTCGAGCGTATGCTCTGGGCTTGCCCGTTGTTGGAACCTGCCCATCAGAAACTCTTACTGTTCAGACCTGCATTCACGTACATATCACTATAAGCACTTTGAATATTCAAGCACACAGCATGCATCATCTCGCATAAAGCACCTGTCAGTTCAAGCGTACGCTCTGGGCTTGCCCGTTGTTGGAACCTGCCCATCAGAAACTCTTACTGTTCAGACCCGCATTCATGCATCATGTCATCCATGAGAATATACGAGGATTAAACTAGACTTTCAAGTATTTGATCGATTCTGTGAAGTAGAGACCGTACTTCGGTATGGGCAGTGTGTGGGGTGCTTAACCTCTTCCCACCCTTTAACCGTGATCCCTTACCTTGAATCTCTGGCCGCAGATCAACAGGAGTCATTTTAGAGGAAAGGATCTTCGGATCCCCTTCTCTAACGTTTCTACGGGGTCTAGCCGACTGTAGATTCGAAGTAACTGGCTAGTGGCGACTCTGGTCTTATATAAACTCATTTAAACATATCCAGCTTAACACGGCAACCAAACGAAGCCCTCGAGAACGAGGCAAGCCAGTGGCACAAACGGCGATTTCGCACTCACGCATCCTCATCTCCTTCTTTTTCGAAAGGAAAGGGAAAGGGAGAAAAACGTCGTGTGGGAGCGCGGAAAAATCGGCGAGGGTCCACAGAATGGCGACTCTGCTGGGGATTAACTAGTCCCACTAGTCGTGATCCGACTTGAAAAACGGAATCCTTCCTATACTTGAAAGTCATTAGTCCTCATACAATCTCATCTGCATAGCATTCTACCAAAAACAAAAAAAATAGAAAATCCCAAAACCCAACAAAAAAGTAGTGCATACTTCTCACCATTACTCCTCCAAACTAAATCACCCTGCCACATCCAATACAAAATCGACATGGCTCTCCCATTCCCTATACCTGAGGCTTCCTCTCCACTGTTAAACTCGAGTGAATCCATGTCAATTCCTGGCATCCAAGAGCTACAACAAAGCATGAAGGCCATGCAGGAAATGCTTCTCCGATTCACACAAGCCCAGGCTTCAGCAGCCTGCAATCAAGCTGGTCCAGTTCAACAACCACAACAAGCATCTCTTCCAGCCTCCAGTTCATCTCAACCACAACTATCAGGGGTGGCGCAGGACTTTCGATACCCTCCTAATGAAGGTCCTCAATCAGGACAACTCTCGACCTCAGGGCATTTCTTCCAGTATCCTCCTGCAAACAAGAGCCATTTTCAGTCACATCCCGCAACCCAGAATCCCAGTCAATTCCAACAATCTCTCCCCAATGGAAATTTCAACCAATTTCAATATTCTTTTTGTGACTGGGATTTCTTCGCAGTCTCTCTTCTCAGCTCCAGTCCAACAAAGTCCCTACAATGGGAGTAATTATCAGGCCCAACCTTCTTCAAGCAGGAATTTTAGGAGCATCAATGACACCAATTATTATGAAAGGGGGCCATCTCAGTCAGGGGCAAGATCTCCTTCATCTGGTCCCTCCGAAATAGAGCAACTCCGAGAGCAGATGCAAGAGATGAAGAGAAAGTTGCAGAAGCAGCAAGGGGTGGATCTTCCATCCACTAAGTTCAAGGACCTTTGTCCATTTCCTGATGCAATGGTACCTCAAGGCTTTCAGGTACCAAAATTTAAAAGATATGATGGGACAGGGTGTCCTATAGACCACTTAAGATCATTTTGTGGGGAGCTAGATGCTGTGGCAAGCAATGACGGAGCGTTGATACGCCTGTTTCAAAAATCTCTGAAAGACGATGCCCTGGATTGGTACACATCATTGGACTATCATCGCATCAGGACTTGGGAGCAGCTCTCCCATGCTTTCGTCAACAGGTTCGCATACAATCTTAACATGGCACCCAGGAGAGCAGACCTCGCAGCTCTCAGGCAAAGAAGCGATGAAACATTGTCAGCTTACGTTGGACGGTGGCGGGCCATGGCCGCTAGAATGAAGACTCCCATCGACGACGAGGAGCAAATCTCCATGATCGTCCACTCGGCAAATCCAAGTATCTCTGGATACCTTGTCTCACATCCATATGCGAACTTCAACCAGCTCATCCGCGCCGGGGAACAAGTCGAAGCCGGAATAAGGGCTGGGATGATCTCCCCTTGGTGGCCTCATCAGGCTTCTCCAATTCAACCGATAGTGGAAGAAGAGCCTACTACTGAATACGAGAATGATAACGGAAGTGTCCTCATCTCCCATCCAATGGAAGAGGATGATCTTGTCGCCTCTACCGAAGGTGCACTATTCCTCCCTCAGCATGGACAACCGCAGCAACAGCAATAGTCAAGATGGAACTCACAGTTCCCTAATCAAGGTTGGCAAGGGGCACCCCTAACCAGTCAGGTTTCAGAACCCCTCATCCTGCAAGGGGCATCTCCAGTCGATCCAGTCTCCGCAATGCAAGGGGCACCTCCTGCCTATCCAGCTTTCACAAGCCAAGAAAAGCCTCCTCTCCAGTTTATTCGTGCCATCAACTCTAGTTCAGAGTTCGAACCTCTCATCCTGCAAGGGGCATCCTCAACTATTTCGATCCCAGAGCCCATCATCATGCAAGGGGCACCTTCAGTCGATTCAATCTTTGCACCCATTTCTAACCATGGGCACATTCAGCCCATCTCAGTCAACCAAGGGGACAATCTCCCTAACGCAGCATCAGCAAACCAGGGGCACAACCTGCTCGTCTCAGCAATAGTCAGTCAGGGGCACAGTTTGCCCACTCCAGCTTACCAGGGGCAAAGCCTGCCCGTTTCTCAAGCAAACAACCAGGGGCACAACTTGCCCACCGCACCTGTCTATTCGGCTTCTACTTCAGCCATCGTCCTCCAAGAAGAAGACCCTTCCTCGGACAGCATGCCACATGCCCTAGCAGAATTAGGGCCCAGCTTCAATTATGTGGCCACTATCGAGGAGGTCGAAGGGGAGATTGATGTCCAGGTTCTGATCGATCCAAAAACATCAACCATCACTCTCCAGGTCTTGGACATCTCAGCTTCATTCCATCTCCTTTCTGATCGGACCTGGTTTCACAGAATCGGTGCCATCTCTTCAAATCTTCACCGAAGGGTCAAGCACATCTTTGGAGATAGGGCGATCACCATCATTACCGATCCCGGACAATTTCCCAAGGTAGAAGCATCCAACCTCCGAGAGCCTACCATCCCAGCCATGGACGTATAACACTCTAATGGGGAGATCTCATACCATCACAATGCAAATTACTTCCCTCGCGCATGTCCCATCGGATCGAATTATGTCTTCCTTCCTGCCGAGCGTCAAACCTTTTACTATCAGCTCGAATATCAAGACTCGACCCGAACCATGGAGGTTCAAGAAGATATGGATAGGAGAGGACTACGATATCAGCCTACTCTGATTTAGAAACCAAAGCATAGAAGTATCAGAAGAAGATGGGGTCATCAAGAAGAAGGGAACCTCTGCATCGTCACACCAATCCAGTTCATCAACGCAAGGATTATCTATCCTGATGATGGGCTAGATTCCACCTTCGATGATCAAGCGAGCAGATTGAGTCTGATAGAGTTGCCCAAAGAAGACTCAAGCAAGGGGCAGAAATTTCCCCCGATCGACTGGACCACAGTCCTGGTCCCACCTCAGCCGGATGAACCTGAAGAGCTGCAATACATCGGGGATGAGCCAGGAGAAATCGCATCCGACACCGACTCGGAGCCCAATTCCATATCTGCCATGACGTTTGGGCACAACGATGAGGGTTGGCCTACTGATCCCTCTGGCCCTGCCTCCTGAGGGGAAGGAGTGCAAGGCAGTAACAGGTTTGTAATCCCCATGACGGCCAATAAAAGTCGACAGTGCTCGGCTCCCCGAGCCGAATCAAGCAACATCTGGTTCACATCGCCGTCTTGCTCGGGTCCTTTACAAAAAATTCAAAAAAAAAAAAAAATCAGAAGATTCAAAAACCCAAAACACCAAATATTTCAAAAAAAAAAAATTCAAAATTTCAGAAAGTCCAAAAAGTTAAAAAAAAAATCCAGATATTCACAAAATTCCAAAAAACCAGAAAATCTTTGAAAAAAAAAAACTTTTTCAATAAAAGTGTCAAGTCTGTCTGTCAAAGCACTTGAGTATGAAGCTGACTCATAAGATTTCGATCTAGAGTTGGACTTCAAACTCAAGGGTCTGGATAAAGACAAATGATGTGGAAAATGATGAGCTGACTCCCAAACTTAGAGGGTCTCCTCGAAAGTTCGAACCAAATGCCGATGTCATCTCAAAAATTTTCAAAATTATAAACTTAGGATCTCCTGAGACCTATAAGGAAGTGTGCATTGAGAATCCTTATCCCTGAAAAATAAGCAGAGAATGATCGAATTTTTGAAGTCATGACTTCCCAATCTTTGCGTCCTATGAAGACTTATCGATCAAAAACTCATCAAGCCTATCAAGAAGATGCTGCGAAGACTATGCTTGCATTCCATGCTGGAGTGTGCGACTTGACGAATGATCGAAGAAACCTCACGGCTCGATGAAGACAGATTGTTGCCAACATGTCAGAAAGCACTTCAAGTGTCAGCAACATGCACATCGGATCCATGTGTGTGCTTCGAAATTCTACAACATGATAATGCTCGAGCTATTCCCTGTACGAGGTATCTACATCAGCAGAAAGATCGACTCGGCATCATCTAGCAGTCATACACATATACTTGTGGCAGTCGATTACAGCACAAAGTGGATGGAGGTAATATTCTGATCTCGCACGATAATTCTCATGAAGAATGACATCATCAATTGTTAAGGGTTTCCACATGCTATCAACATTGGCAATGGGATGTCCTTCGAAATCTAAGGATGGAGGAGTTCCTCAAGAAGCTTAAAATCAGAAGACAGACTTACGAGTTCAACTCAAAATCCCGTCAACATGAGTGCTGATGAAGAATGAAGCCGAAAAAAGACAAGTCATATCGGGTTTACAACAAGCACTGCTGCATCTGTCAGACTCAAGGGGCAAGCCTCGAGAATCAAAGAAGTTCTTCTGGGAGGCACCGTTCTACTCACCAACTGAGGGGTAAGGATCTTCCATAGCCAATCAACGCCGACAACGTGAGAATCTCTCACAGGTAAGCCAATCCAACCTTATCAAGAGTTACATTAGTAGAGCTGAAGTCAAGAGGTCAAGGCTTAGACCTCTGAGAATCCCTTCCCGTCCACCAATAAGTGTTCCAAGTAAAGGGTTCAAAAGCCAAAAAAAAAAAAAAAAAGAGAAGAGAAAAAAAAAAGAATAGAGCAAAAAAAAAAAAAAAAGAAAAAAAGAAGAAGAAGAAGAAGAAAGAAAGAAAGAAAGAAAAAGAAAAAAAAAATCGACCCAAAAGAAACACATCTATCCATCCATCCACCTCAGAATGGTCTGTAGCTAAGACCGACAGCTCTGCCATTGTAACTTAGGATAAGGGCCGAAAGGTTACCATCGGCCGGCAACGACGGATTCCTGACTTCTGGTCGCCGCAGTTATCCAAAAAAAAAAAAGAGAAGAGATGTGTGCCTAAACAAAGAGGGCGGAGTGAAAACCCGAAAGGGCGCTCCGAGTAAAAACAGTGGGCACACAGCGGACTTGGTGAAAACTCGAAAGGGCGCCAAGGGTAAAAACAGCATAGCTGCCAAGGGGCAGGCAAGATCAAATACCCGGGACGTGGTGAAAATCCGAAAGGGCGCCACGGGCAAAAATGATGGGCAAGCCGGACGCAGCGAAAACCCGAAAGGGCGTTGCGGGTAATAATGGCTAAGAAAAAGAAAAAAAAAGAAAAAAAAAGTAGGTACATGAGAGATCCAAGCGACATGAAGATTCAATGAAAGCAAGGATGGCGGCTATGAGTCGAGAATTCTTTCAAGATCTGCCCAAATTCTAGGGGCAGGATACCATTGCGCACTATCTTAAGGGGACCAAGACCCTTGGTGAATATTTAAAAAAATCGAGTATGACATCAGGCTGAGTCAAATATTCTGATTCCTACATCTAAAAGCATAAATCCGAATCATGCATAGACAGACAAGCACTTGGCACAAATTTTCATTTCATGCATGATTTGCATACATATATTTAAAAACAAAAAACAAAATCATTTTTCCTTATTCATATATATGCAAAAAAAAAAAAATCTTACAGGGCTTTCAAAATAAACGTCCTTCAATCAGCTAATGGGGTACCTTCCGTGAGTGCATTTCTCCCGATCATCCCTCCCAGAAGGTAAGTATCTCTCTTCCTACTTTAATGCTTCAATCTTTTTGCTAAAGTGTTTTCTCTCTTCACAGGTACCAGAAGGCAATCTAAGATCAGCCCATCTATGTCCATCATACCCCCATCTCCACCATCAATCACATCATCTAGGTGGCCCACATTCAAGGGATGCATAGCCTTACCTATATCACATCTCCTCATCTCATCCATGCCATCCATTTCTCCCACAATCAAAGCCCCATTCAAATCTGAAATTCCAGCCATCCTACCATTAATGGAGCCATTCAAAGCTCCACCAACCACCAAGCTTAATTCATCATCAATACCCCCATTTAATGCTCCATCTCCACCATCAATCAAATGCACCTCATCATCTTTAAAGCCTTCATCAAGTGCTGAAGTGTGGGACCCACCAACCTCTCCCACAATGGCCCCCAAGCCATCATCAATGGCTGCCCAACAAGAGACCAAGAAAGAAAAAGACAAAAAGAGAAGAAAATGGGAGACAAAAGAGAGATTCATGGCTGGAATCGAATGATCCAGTGCAGAGCAGGTGGGGACAGCAGCAACAGGGACCAGGGAATGTCCGAGCACGAGCCAGCCCAGGCCGCTCAAGAGACAAGCCCTGGGCGGCCTGCTATGGGCCGCCTGCTATGGGCCGCCCGTACGGACACGGATCCCCTCTCTCCGCGGGATTGGCTCCAAGGTTCTTGGTAGGTGAGGCTGACAGTCCACGTTAGCAGATGGCACTCCGTGGGCCGCCCAAGGCTCCGATCCACTCCAGATTTCGATTGAGGCTGATCAAGATAATATAAAAGGTGCCCCACCGGTCCAATCACGAAGCAATGTGGCCAGAACATGGCTGATCAAGTCAAAGAGAAGGAAAGGTGGTCAAGTGGGGGCCACAAGCAATCCAAGCCGTTCAAAGACTAAATCATCAGGATCCAAACCATTGGAAGGATTACACAAGTCAGAAAGCAGCAAGATCAAAGGCATGATCATCAAGAGAGAAGGCCGGAATCCAAGATCCGATCATCAAATGGCCCGCAGGGCCAAATCAAGCAATTCGGACCACTCAAATCACAGTCAGCCCCGTCAGAAGCAAAAGAAAAACAAGGTAAGGGCGGAGGCGGGCAGAACTCCGCAATCATGTTCCTGTTGAACGCACCGTGATAGACAACCTTGATTTGGAAGTCGCTGTTGAAGCTGACGGATGTTCCCTGTTCCTAGAACTCATGAAGGGGATTAAGGCTGTTGGGAGGTGGAGCTCACCCTCACGGAATTGTGAGCAACGTAAGACCCCAAACTGGATTGACTAAGGGAAATGTGAGGATGTGGCTCATTTTGTGGTCGAAGGAGTCCGTCGGACGATACGTGGTCTATGTGCATTGCACATGAGGAACATGCAACTTTGTGGGTGTGTTGACTGAAAACCCTCAAAATCTCCTCATCCGAAGATGTAAAACTACGGCACTTGACTGTGTGAGACCCGTCTTGCTCGCTGACGTAAAATGGATCGGGTGCCTTACCAGCAGTAGAAGCTGGAAGTGGATGGAAATTCCACATCTTTTCCCTGCATTTCAGAAAAATCACAAAATACAGAAACATTGCAAAATCACCTCTTCAAAAATCACAAAAATATTTCCATCGCTTTCAAATCAAATATCTGCAAAAATCACAAAAATATTTCCCTTGCTTTCAATCAAAATATTGTCAAAAATCACAAAAATATTTCTCTTGCTTTTGAAGAAAATATCCTCAAAGATACAAAAATATTTACTGTGTTTTCAATAAACCAATCTCTACCCTCTCAGGTAAAGATTCGGACCACATATTTACAAAAATCACAAAAATTAGCATCCCCAGCACTACAATTCAGGAGTCTTGAACTCCGCTCACTTCACAGTATGGGATGACGGATCCAATCGCCCGCAAATTGGAATCTTGACCAAAACGGGCGACCAAACACCATCTCAATCACATGTATGCCCAGAAGAACCTCTTGAAGTCGGATAACATCCTCGTACATTCTCATTCGCAAAGAAACAGCATCTTGGGACGATGGACCTGATCGACCACGGGTCGGGATCTTGACCAACCTGCTGGCCAAACACCCGTGTAAAAAAGAAAAATCCCCAAGGGAGTACAACCCTGCAAGCAATAAGCTCAAAATTCTCTGCATCTCCAGCAAAAGCAAAATCATCAAACGAAAAGAGAATGAGCCAAACCATGCATTCATCATGCATCTCCATGCATCAGCATCCATCGCACCAATCATCATGTTTACCTGCTTTCAAAATAAAATTCGGTTAGCTAAAGACCCCACAGGCATCCCTAGTGGAAGCACATGCAAACCAGATTTTCATTTCAAAAAGACAAATAAAATATTTCTATTTGCAAATAAAAACCCCACGGAGTATCACTCCCCAGAGTGGGTATCTTTTCAAAATCCAAAAATATTTTCTCAGTAGAGCGTTCTGCCTCCAACACATCAGGAGATCTTCCATATCTCTGGGTAGGAGCCGACGCAAAAATCAAATAAGATCCGATGTCTCGCGGTTTCCCCGGAGACCATCGGATCCAATGCACTTAAAGTACGATCGAACTGAACTCCAGTGTCAGTGCGGTCGTGCCACATGCCAAGATACAAAAAAGATGAAAGCTAAAAGGCTCGGTCACAGAAACCATTTGAACAGGTGGAAATGATGAATTGTAACCCAAGTATCAAAATCAGCAGATTGGGTGGAAAGAGTTCACCCGCACATACCTAGGCGTGGATGCCTAAAGTACCTTGACTGAGTCCAAGTCGGCGTAGTAGAATCCCGTAAGACTATCTGACGCAGGGCGTCTAACCACTTTGACAGTCAAGCGAAACAAGTACTCCTGGAGTGATCTGGGAAAACATCAAACATCACACAATCAGTCTCAGGGTCAGCATCCTCGTAAGACTGTCGACGCAGAGGCTCTGCTGTACCTTCCCGATGTTAGTACCGGTCGGGAATGGAAGGGTTGCGATTGGGTACCCAGGTTGCAGCAAACTGCAGGGACAATCGCAACGTTTTCTCCAAACTCCCGCGGTATGTGCGAGTTATCAATTTCCAGACAATCAACTGACTCAGATACAAAGGACAACAAAGACTCCAGACCACAATTAAGGAAAGAATGAATTGCAAACCAAGCATCGAAACCAGCAGATCGGGTGGAAAAAGCCCACCCGCACATACCTAGGCGTGGATGCCTGAAGTACCTTGACTGAGTCCAAGTCGGCGTAGTAGAATCCCGTAAGACTATCGGACGCAGGGCGTCTAACCACTTTGACAGTCAAGCGAAATAAGTACTCCTGGAGTGATCTGGGAAAACATCAAACATACAATCAATCACAGGGTCAGTAACCTCGTAAGACTGTCGACGCAGAGGCTCTGCTGTACCTTTCCGATGTTAGTACCGATCAGGAATGGAAGGGTTGCGATTGGGTACCCAGGTTGCAGCAAACTGCAGGGACAATCGCAACGTTTTCTCCAAACTCTCGCGGTATGTGCGAGTGAGCGATCTCCAAACGATCAACTGGCACAGATGCAAAAGCAAGCAAAGATTTCAGACCATGATCTATGAATGACCGGGTCAGAAGTGGGGTGTCCACTCGCTTTGGCATTCGGTTGCATGCAACCTCTGCCAAAGAGGGGCATCTGTAGACACCCCACCTTCGGCTACACTGTTGGTAGAGATAGCTGGTTGAACGGAGGACCATACCCCCAAATCCCAAATCCAAACTCAGCCAAACTCACCCTTGTAAGCCCCATTCCATAGCCCAGTTCAAGCCTGAACCCAGTCAACCCAGTCCTAAAAATCACCCTGAAAAACCCCCCATAAAAAAGGCCAGTAAAAAAATCCCAAAAAAGTCAAACTCACTGAGTCAACCCGCTGAGTTAACCCGCTGAGTCAACCCGTTGAGTCAACCCGTCGAGTCAAAACACCGAGTCAACCCGTCGAGTCAACCCGTCGAGTCAAATCAGCGAGTCGACCCGCTGAGTCAACTCACTGAGTCGACCAGCGAGTCCAACAGCAGCCCCGAGGGAACGGCCGTACTCGCTGGAAACCGAGGAGCGGCCGTACGGGCGGCCCATAGCAGGCCGCCCGGAAAAAATTACGAGAGTGCCCCTCTCTGCTGCTATAAATACCCCCCTCCCCTTCTCATTTCAACAAGCCATTCGAGTCCATTTCAGCCCGAGAGCTCTGAGTCCATCTCTCCACCCTTTAGCCCATTTTTCCACCAAGGAGAGCCCGAGTGAGGAGAGCCTAACCCTGGTCCATCTTTGCCTGACCACTGGTCCAAGCCTCCCAAGCCATTCAAGTCCTGATCCAGCCACTCGAAGCCAACCCTTGCGACACCTCCGTCCATCCAGCTACTCTTTTTCCAGCATCATCTCATTTGCATCTAGCATAAGTGCAACATTTACTTTTCTTCCAACCCCCCTGCTTCACTGCAAGCACTTTGATTCGTCAAATACACTGCATATGTCTTTATATTAAGCACCTGTCAGTTCGAGCGTATGCTCTGGGCTTGCCCGTTGTTGGAACCTGCCCATCAGAAACTCTTACTGTTCAGACCTGCATTCACGTACATATCACTATAAGCACTTTGAATATTCAAGCACACAGCATGCATCATCTCGCATAAAGCACCTGTCAGTTCGAGCGTACGCTCTGGGCTTGCCCGTTGTTGGAACCTGCCCATCAGAAACTCTTACTGTTCAGACCCGCATTCATGCATCATGTCATCCATGAGAATATACGAGGATTAAACTAGACTTTCAAGTATTCGATCGATTCTGTGAAGTAGAGACCGTACTTCGGTATGGGCAATGTGTGGGGTGCTTAACCTCTTCCCACCCTGTAACCGTGATCCCTTACCTTGAATCTCTGGCCGCAGATCAACATGAGTCATTTTAGAGGAAAGGATCTTCGGATCCCCTTCTCTAACGTTTCTACGGGGTCTAGCCGACTGTAGATTCGAAGTAACTGGCTAGTGGCGACTCTGGTCTTATATAAACTCATTTAAACATATCCAGCTTAACACGGCAACCAAACGAAGCCCTCGAGAACGAGGCAAGCCAGTGGCACAAACGGCGATTTCGCACTCACGCATCCTCATCTCCTTCTTTTTCGAAAGGAAAGGGAAATGGAGAAAAACGTCGTGTGGGAGCGCGGAAAAATCGGCGAGGGTCCACATGAGGTTACACAGAACTGGATGAAAGGAAAAAGTAACAAATATCATATTGATCCAAAACTTCTACCACCCTAGAGAAGTTTCAATGGTAGATGTTCAATCCCCACTACCTTTGTGGTGTGTTTGACTTGAGCTTTATATCTGCCTCATTTTTGTGCCCATTCCATAAAATTGGTCTCGTAGAATGGATGGACGGTTAGATATGACGCATTATTATAGTGAATGACCTAAAAATTGAGGCAGAACCGAAGCTCAAGTGGACCACACCCCAAAAAATAGTGGGGTTGAATGTCTATAATTGAAAACTTCTTGGGGCTGCAAAAGTTTCCGATCAAGCTGATATTTGTGCTTTCAAAAAAAAAAAACATCATGGTGGCCCCCAAGAAGGTTTCAATGGTGGGCATCACTGTCCCCACAGCTTTTTGTGGTGTGGTCCCGCTTGAGCTTTGGTCTACGACTTTTTTAGTTTATGCCCTAAATTGACATGGAAAATGGATGGACTAGATGGATATAACACATGCATCATGATGGCTCCAGAGAGCTTTGCCACGTTAACTCAGCAGCTACTGAAAGCTTGTAAGGAAAGTTATTTAGACAATGTCACAGTTGTCATTTAGAAAAATGCTTAACTTCAAAATCACTTCCATGTTATTAAGTGTTAAGCCAAAGAAGAAAGGTTAAAAATTAACTCAAATTTTCAATGAAAATCCGAATTAAGAATTTAAAATTTTGGATTTATCAAACGGTTTGAATGATGAAAAATCACTGAAAAATGCTTATTTCAATAATAAGTGTTGAAATTAAGCTTTATCAAACAGGCCGTTATTCTCTATAAAAAAAAAAAAAAAACCTCTTATTTTAAAAATAGATTGTTGGGTAAAAATCTAATTTTAGACATTATATTTTTAAAAAGCAAAAAAGCTCTTAAAAAATTATTGATAAGGAGGTCACTTTTACCTTAAGAGCTTATTTGGGGTAGACATTTTTAGTTAATTTTTTGACAAATTTATTCTAAAACTTTTTGAAGTAATTTCCATCTTGCCCTCTTTCTTTTTCTTTACAATCTCTCTAATGTGGGCCCATATGATGAACAACCCATATTGAAGTTGGGGTTCCACATGATGAATGGTCCACATCAAGGTGGGCCCACATAATGCACTGTCACATCAAAAGATGGGCCCCACATGATGGATGACCCACATGTAAGGTGGGCCCATATGATGAATGACACATATTGAAGGTTGGGCCTCACATTTTGGATGATGAACATCAAAGGTTGTCGCGCATAATGGATGACCCACATTAAAATGTAGCCCTACATGGACTATCCACATCAAGTGGGCCCCACATGATGGACGGTCCATAGAAAAAGGTGAGACCCATCTAATGGTGGACATCAAAGGTGGGTTACATGATGAACAACCCATATTGAAAGTGAGCCCCACATGATGAATGGTCCACATCAAGGTGGGCCCACATAATGCATGGTTCACATTAAAGGTGGGCCCCACATGATGGACGGTCCATAGCAACAGGTGAGACCCATCTAATGGTGGACATCAAAGGTGGGTTACATGATGAACAACCCATATTGAAAGTGAGCCCCACATGATGAATGGTCCACGTCAAGGTGGGCCCACATAATGCATGGTTCACATTAAAGGTGGGCCCCACATGATGGATGACCCACACTAAAGTGTAGCCCAACATGATAGACCATTGATGTTAAGTGGGCCCCACTTGATGGATAGTCCACATCAAAGGTGGGACCCACATGAACAATTTGTATTGAAGGTGGGCGCCACATAACAATTGGTCTACATCAAGGTGGCCCACATAATGGACAGAATGGTGTAGCCCCTCGTGGGACAATCCACATCAAGTGGGCCCCACCTAATGGACAGTCCACATCTAAGGTCTTGCATGATGGACAACGTATATCCAAAGTGACCCAACATGATGGATGATAGACATGGGCGCAGCTTCGCTGGATCCCCGGATCCACCGAGGTGGGTGGATCCCTTACTGTGCCGTCCACTGTGTGATGTGTGTGTATTACATCCACGTCGTCCATTCATTTTAAAAACTTATTTTAGAGCATGATTCAAAAAATGAAGTAGATCTAAATCTCAGGTGGACCATAATATAGTAAAAAATGGTACTCAACTATTAAAAGCTTCTCATGGGTCACAAAAGTTTTGGGTCAAGCTTATATTTGTTTGGTATCTTCATCCAAGTCTTTGTGACCTTTTCAACCGGTTGGATGGAAAATAAACATTCAAGTGGCCCCCATGAAGTTTTTAATGGTGTGGATTGAATCACTACTATTTCATGTGGTCTGGTCCACCTAAGATTTGGATATGCTTCATTTTTAGGATAATGGCTTAAAATGAGCTTTCAAAATGCATGGACGGTGTAGATGTAAGGTACGTACATCACAGTGGCCCCACAATTGGGGATCCACCGACCTCAGTGGATCTGGGGATCCACCCAAACCGCACCCAATCAACATAGAAGGTCCACCCCACGGGCATTGGACATCAAAAGTGAGCCCCATTATCAATCCAAGTGGGGGGCAGTTAAGATTGCGGTGTGCCGAACAATGGGGGTGGGTGTACTAACAGTGAGGTGCGTTGCTAACCCAAAAAAAAAAAAAGTAAGCCCCACGTGATGGATAACTCACTATGAAGGTGGAGCCCACATAATGGACACATCAAATGTGGATTCCATGTCATAAGTAGTGGACATTGAGCGCCACATAAAGGACAATTAGCATTGATGGTGGGCCCCACATGAAAGAAGACAAGCATCAAGGTGGGACTAAGATAATGGATAGTTCAGGTTAAAGGTCAACCCCTAGTGAATGGTCCACATTCAAGACAAGTCTCGTATGATAGACAACCCACTTTGAAGGTTTGGTTGACATGATGGATTATCTACGTCAAAGGTGGGCTCGTAGGATGGAGGGTCCACATCTAATATTGGACATAATTAATGGCCCAAATGTCCTAAAAAATGAAGGTTGTAGCCACCCATTTTGTTGCGATTTGGGACATAACCTTTGCTCTTATAATAGAGTTGTTGTAATCTTTAAAAATGATATCAACTACCTCTAAAAAAGCTCTTCTTTCAACATCAAATGTGCTTGTTGCAAATAAGAACTTTTTATAATTTTCAAAACGTGATTTACTAAACGACTTTATTTAAAACAAGAGCTAGAATAAAATGAGCTTATTAAAATAACTCATTTATATTTTTAGAGGTTATTTTAGGTTAAGTGAGTAAATATTTTTAGTTAATTTTTTGACAGGATTGTTGTAAAACTTATCAAGTAATTTCCGTCTTGTCCCCCTCTTCTTTTTACAATCTTTTTAAGGTAGCCCCCAATCAAGTAATTTCGGCCAGTGAGGGGTCCAACCGGTTGGCAATTTCCTTTTTGGTCTAGGTTTGTTGCGCGGGTTTGTTGCACAGGGAGTTTCTAATTTCGGTTTTCCCTATTTAAGGGGATGTAATCCGAGATTAGGATAGCCGCCAATGGGCCAAGGGATTGAGAGGGTTCTATGGTGCGAGAAAGAGTTAGGGAGGAAGCTTGGAGTTCTCTGGGTTGAGGGAAAGGGCTGTGTTTGTCCTTCTCATGTGAGAATTAGTTTCGGGTAGCTTGGGATTTCTCTTGTGAGCTGTGATCCAGGGTATTCTTCTGTAATCTCTTGTAACTTCTGATTCATAGTGGATTGGTGTTGCTTTGTGCCATGGTTTTTTACCCGTAAGGTGTTTTTCCACGTAAAATTCGATTTGCCTTCTTGTGTGTGATGATTTGTTTGCTGATTGCCATTGTGGTGTGTTCCTTGCCTGCTTTGATTGCTTCTACTGCAGGGCTCCTAACCCCAACACACTGTTCATCCATTTTTCAAGATTAGTTTAGGGTATGAGCCCAAAAATGAAGCAAATCCAATCTTGGGTGGACCATGCTATTGGAAACAAGGGTAATTGACCAACGTGCCATTAAAAACTTCGTGGGACCCAACGTAATGTTTCGATAATATTTATTTTCCATCCAACCTTTTGAAAAAAAAAACTAGATGAACAAGAAAAAAAAATCAACTTGATCCAAAACTAATGGCCCAAGAAGTTTTTAATGGCCATTCACCATTGTTTCCTACAGTATTGGTCCACCTAAAATGATCCACCAAAACGGATGGACAGCATACAAGTAGATTACATACGTCAAGGTGGGCCCCTTACTGTCTTGGGTGAGGCTAGGGTGCACCTAATCCACTGGCCTTGGGGTGTGATACTCGAACCCAAGCCTGCCCCATTGACACCCCTAGGGGTTATTTCACAAGTCTTTTTGGTAAAGGGTGTGGCGGCTTGGGTGGGCTCCACTTTGGTGTTGATGTAAACTCCTCTCTATCCACCTAAAATGTCCATGGTCCAAACATCAGTCCGATTCGCAATTCAAGTGAGTCACATGATTGGAAATGATACACGAGGCAAGCCTCACCCCGAATTGCTTCCCTTGTTGCGGCCCACTGAATTAGAATGGGCCTGTTTTTTGGGCCCTATGCCTAAATATTGGTGTGACAAGGGTTGAAGTAGATTTTATATACTCATAATGGTGGGACCTGTAATAATCAAAGGTGGGACGTCTGTCTCGCAGCTAAAAAAGTAAGCTGAACCGTTTATAACATGCGGTGGGTTGCTGGAGGGGCACATAGCTAGAGACGGACGGTCATGTCAAGGCCTCTGTTGGGTCCACTGCAATCTATATGTTTTACCCACACTGTCCATCTACTTTGAATGATCATTTTAGGGCACGATACAAAAAGTATGCAAAAAGAAGGTGGATCGAAGGCCCAAGTGGAGCATGCCACATGAAGCAGTGGGGATTTAAAGTCTACCATTGATTACTTTTGGAGGGCTACAGAAGTTTTGGATCAAGCTGATATTTATATTTTCCCTTCGTACAGGTTTACCTGACCCTATGAACAGGTTGGATGGTAAATATACATTACAGTGGGATGTTTTCAATAATAAGAGTTCAATCCCCACTGCTTCATGTAGGGCTCTCAATGGAGCGGGTCAGACGTGATATCCAATTCACTCTGAATCCATATAATGCAGATTTGGATAGTAAAATAGGTCTGATTAGTTAAATGGACCGGATTTGGACCGGATTTGGATCATATTGAGTTTGATCTGAATCCGATTAAGATCGGACTCATTGTCACCTTACTGCATATGTTATATTCATGTTGGCCATCCGTTTTACAAATTATTTTGGGCCATGTCTCAAAATTGTGAGATGCCACTCTTAGGTTGATCATACCACAGTAAATAGTGGGATTTGCATTATTTTTCTACTAAATTAAATATATTATATATTATTTTAGATTTGTAATGGGGTGGATTCTGACCTAGATCCAACCCGAATCCAATGGTTATATGGATCTTGGATCGGAAATGGATCTAACAATTTATTAACGGTCGGATATGGATATCACCTTTTGGATCCGAGTTGGATCTAAATCCGATCCGAATCCATCTACCGATATACGAACTTGGAGCCGGATCCAACTGGATCCGACCCAGATCCGACCCATTGAGAGCCCTAGCTTCATGTGATGTGATCACTTGAGCCTTTGATCTGCCTAATTTTTTCGGTTCTTGCCGTAAAATGATCATTCAAAATATATGGACCGCGTGGATAAAATCTATAAATCACGGTGGACCCCAGGATCCCCGACATGACTATCCGTCTTAATCCGCGCCCGTGTTGCAGTGACAGGTGGGGTCGTCTGCTCATCAAGCGGGCCACTACTGTCTGAGAACAACGGACAGTTTTACAAAGCTAGCTAACGGTCCACATTCAATGTAAAGTGTGGTGCGCCTCATGAGTGGATCAGCCTTATTTCTGCGACAGATCATCCAAATGGTGGGTCCCAACTTATTCAAGGGCTAAGATGTCCCCAAAAGTATGCTGTGTGAACGCCAACATCTGCACCTACGTTTCCTGCTCGGGTCTGGAGCCCTGCCCTTGCTTGCACCCCTCATCATATGTTTGTGCCAGATGATCCGGCCACCTAAACAGAAACCACGGATCTTGCACACGTGTTCCAATCCGTTTGATATATGAGTACCATCCAACCCGTCCATTAGATTAGCCCTCCAATGTTAGGCATAAATGCCAAAATCCAGCCTCTTCATTAACTTAGGTGGACCACACCAAAGGGACTAATGAGGGACATGGGGGATTGGACGTCCAATCTAAAAACTTCTAGATGTAATGAGGGGTCCACCACGATGTGAATATGCCATCCGATCCACTCATCAGGTTCGCCACACCAAGACTGAGGGGCCCACCTGTATGCTTATTTTTTCTCATTTAGATATGCACGCTTTCTTTGCATTCAATCAGATGTTGATGATGTAGGATAACCGTTCAAAACAAGTGGGACCTGACTGTGGGGCCCACTTTGATGTATGTGTCTTATATCCATGTCATCCATGCGTTTCGCCAGGCCACACAAGTTTTGGATCAAGATGATATTTGTGTTCTCCCTTCATCCATGAGGTCCTTGTGACCATATTTACAGGTTGGATCGAAAATAAACATTCGAGTGCACCCAAGAAGTTTTTAATGGTGGGTGTTCAATCACCACTGTTTCCTCTAGTGTGGTCCACCTGAGATTTTGGATTGGCTGCATGCTTGGGATCCTGCCCTAAAATGAGCTGGCGAATATAAGATACATATATCATAGGGTCCCACAATCAGGGACCAGCCGAAGCCGCGCCCTGTAAAAGACATGCATCTTGTGAATTTTAGCTCTTGTATTTTTTTTTTTTTTTTTTTTTTTTTTGTAGGTAGTCACGCGTGAAGTATTTTATTTAGCAGGTAGTCACGAGAAGTTGAATTGTATCTTTTTAAGATGCCTCTTTATAAAACATGCCTAATCAAACGCATCTCTTTTAATAACCTATTGTTTACATGGTTCCATGGATCAATGTGTCAGTGCTATGTATGAATGACAGGTGAAATAAATTTCACTCGAGCACTGAAGATGTATTTTGATCCTTTTCCTTTACATGCAAAAGTCATCATGCATGGCTTAAAGATGTACACACGTCTGCTATCGAGAAAAGTGAGACATTGTGAGAAGAACATATGGTCTTCATAGAAGTAATAGGTGTGGTTGAGCATATTGCTCATGCTCATCAAGCTTATAAAGCCCTACTAATGTTGATCTTTCATAATTAAAATATGCATGGCAATGTCATCTCACACAATCATGCCTAAAAGGAAAGTTTCTCATGAATGATCAATGCTTTCAAGAAGACTACAAAGTGTCAAGAAACGGACTCTTTCTAAATTAGAAAGAAATTAAGTAGTGAGATGAGGAATCCAAATCTAACTAGGATACGATCCCATAACTTTCGAGGATCAAACATGGACTGGCAAGGAAACTCAAATATAATCACCACCCTTCCTAGTCTACATGAACAACATCCGATGAAGAGTTCGAGGCACCAACCGAGCCCTCACATACAACCTCTTTTACAACACAATGTTGTTCTATCTTAGTTTTAGCTAGCCTTTAGTTCCTCCACTTCCTTCCAATCCCCTACAACAAGTATGGAGTTTAACATAGCTTATATCTACTATTGTCCAGCGCCATCACTGCAAGACGCTTAGGAGTAGTGTAAATATTCATGACCTCAGTCATCAGATCCCCAATTAACTGAGTCTATACTTGGAAGATCATACCGGTCGGCGGTCACATCTTGCTGACTATTCACTTCAATTGTTTGTTCGCACAGATGATCGTGGGTAATCTATCTTTTATTTTTCTTTGCTTATTTTATGTTCTTACTGGTTGTAATGATCTTAATTCTAAATTAATAAAATCGGTGATTTAACCTTTATTTTGAATCTTATTTGTCCATTATTATATTACTAAGAAACTTGGGGACCACAATCATCGTTGAAAGAAAAGTCCTTAACTTAAGGCAAAAAGATCTCATTGAAGGACTAACTCTCCCATTCTAAATTGCCTAATCATTGCACATTGGTGGAAGGACAGTCAAGTTAATCTTCACAGATCTGATCTTATGGCTGATTTGGCACCTGAGGTCACAAGAGTTCAATTGATTTGAATCTAGTAGGGCTCTGGCACACTCGACACTTTCCTAATCGCATACACTTGACTGAACACGAGCTGCTCGTTAACATGGATGGCATCATGTTTAATCGAACAACAACAACAACTATATTGCTATTTTAGCTTCTTAGACGCTTTTTAGCCATGTTTAACTATTCAAGGAAAAAAGAAAAGATTAGATAAGATGATGTTCTCTGGCTCATTAATTGAATTGGTAAAGACTAGTATGAGTGTGTGAGTGATACATGTTTAAGTCTTAGTTGTCCTATCTTTATAAACATAACTATCTTGAAAAGAGAATATAGTGATATAGTGACAAATCTCATTCTTAATAATTTCTTGACTTGAAAATTGTTTGATAGTCTTCGGTGATTGTTTTTGCCTTGCTCCCCCTCCTGTTCTTCCCCTTCTTTTGTTCTCCAGTCTCCCTTACAGAATTTATGGTCTTTCGGCATTTTTGTGTCCTATGAGGAATGGGGAGAAAGAAGTCCCCAAATCAAAACTGTGTAATCATAATAATATAATGAACGGATCATCTATACATCAATAATGGAGATCGTAAATTGAAATCTCACATGCATACCTTGATAGGAAGTCATTCACAATATCGGCCGGATATCACCGAGAGAAGATGTTCGATCTTCCACACCTTACATCTTTATGAAAATCTTTTAATGGGACTGTTTTCTATCTATGTTGGTGAGGGGACCTAAACATGAATTTATAAAAAAAGATGAATGGACAAGCTTACCCATCAAACTTCTTTCCTCTAAAGTCTTCACATCTTAGATTTTCATATCCGTCTTAATAACCATATATAGGGACCATGGTTCAAGCATCCCTGCCCCAAATATATCCGTAATTACCACAATTGTAGTGTGGCTCCACTAGATTACTCAATATGAATAATTCAATGGTTAGATCAAAATCGATGATCATGTGTGGCCAACCTAATAAGGTCTTACAAACTGATTCTAGCCTCTCTAAATCTAGATGAGGAAGTCATTGAAGCTAATCTATGTCTTTGTAAAAACAATGAAAAAAGACTTCCATCTGTTGTAACTATCATCAAAGATGGAATTGAAAGGCTCTTGTCAACATCCTTCAGCAAGGACCTCTTCTTGTAGGCTAAATAAAGAATCCAAGAGGAAAGAAGTTCATTGCTATAACTTCAGACCTACTTAATGAGGACCAAGCATTCACTATCGACCTGGATGAATTCTCAACTATTAACTGACAGGAATAGGTCTAGATTATAATACATGCTATCATCAAATAGAAAGCATATCTTTTGTTAGTGGATATGAGCGCAAAACTGATGAATTGCTACTTGCCATCTTCTCCATGTCCAGAGGGGAAGCTCATTAGTGGCATGCTCTGCTGGAAAAATAGTGGCTCCTCAAAGATCTCTATGGTGCCTCAAGCTCCAACAGATATGCCAACTAAGATCTTAAATGCTCGCTAGAATTGGAAGACCGTTGCCGCCATAACATCAGAACCTGCATGTCGGGTCACCAAAAGCCAAACGCCAGTGCGTCCTACCTCCCTCGACCTTTTAGTGGCAACTCAAAATGCGCTCATTGACGCCAACAATTTTCTACATCCTCCAGCGGCCTCTTAGACTGATTCGCAAACTGCTATGAATCTAAAATGTCTTTTCTTTTATTTTAGTAATTACTCAAACCTTGGGATTAATTGTCAGAAAAGCACAATCAATTTCTCTAAGTCTTGTAACTTTAAGGATATCAGTACTAAGAGTACTATTCATAACATGGATGAAGGGCAATTACCTGTCAAATACCTGGGCCTTCCTCTCCATCCTACAACGCTTCACATTAGAGATTGTCAATATTTAATTGACAACCTTAAAGGAGGTTCGGAGGATAGAAAATTTTCTCTCTTTTGTTAACAAGCTTGAGCTCATCCAATTGACCCTCCCAAATCTCCATGTTTACTAGTCCCATGCTTTTCCACTCTACAAGGGTTGCATTGATATTCTGGAAAGAAGAATGAGAAACTTTCACTTAAGAGGCTCTTAAATCCACTCTATTAGATGATAGAAAATTTGCAAGTCTAAGTGGGTAGAGGCCTATAAGAAATATATTGGAGAAGAATTTTTATGGTAGATAAAAATCATTCTTTATGTGTTATGGGCTTGGTGCAATATTCTCGGTGTCAACAGTATTTCCAAGAGACATACTGCATTCTTGCATTGGTTTTGAAAATCTCACTTCTTTCTGGCATGACTCCTGGCTCGAAGATGGCAAGGGCTGGGCTTCTTTATTTGCTTCACCCCAACTTATAGAATCATATCGAGTGTCATGTCTATGATGGATAGTCAAGGGCCAAGCAATAAAAGTCTTGCTATCATATTATATGGTCTCGTGAGACTAACTTCCACTATGGTTGCAGATCTCATCCTCCAGCTCATAATGCGGATTGTCGGGTGGTGATCAAAAACCCTGTCGACTCTTCTTGGACCATGCACTTGTTCCTTGCATTCTCTGATAACGTCTCTCTAGGGGACGATACAGATTATTGGTGGATGGCTAGGCATAAGAGAGCTATTATCTCCAAGCTTGCTAGTGCCCTTTCAAATAGTTCTCCATGCATCGTAGGTTGGATTGAATTGGCCTTGCTTATTGCTTCTGATGTGGTTATCTAGTTTTAACTTCTTCTTTTTTCCTCCCAGGCTTGGCGAGTGGATTTTCTTCTCTCCTTTTCCCTTAACCTAGGGTGTGGGTCTTTTTGTCTTCTTGGGCTATACATCATTTGGAGGAAATAAGAATTTCATTTTACTTACCTTCCAAATAATAATAATAATAATAATAATAATAATAATAAAAGAATAGCATTGGACACACCCCATCCAACACCATAAAAAAACATCATGTCATGTGTGAGATCCTTGGTGAAAAAAAAGTAAAATTGTCATTTCATGTAAGGAATCTTTACTTTACTTTTTTTTTTTTTTTTTTTTGTTCCGCATATTCCACTCCATGCACACCTAAATGGTGTTGGGAATAATGTGTTGAAAACAGTAAATGAAATTAAAAAAAAATTAAATAAAAAAAGGATGAGTTATATGTTTGATTTGAGGTGTGACTGAGTCACTCGACTTGAAATTAAATCTGTCCTCCTTGGACTACTTCCAAAGTGAAACAATAATCTTGGATACTTGACCTCCAGAATACAATGACTATCGCCTGATCTCAATGTTGCACTCGTAGCACCATCACACAATCACGGCATGACTCGACATGTTGTAAAGAGACGGTCCAACCCAAATGGGTATTCCTCCATAGCCTTGATGCTTTTGGATATTAGGATAAGAGATATAAACACAAAACCCTTTTAAAAGGAGAAAAAACAAGGAGGGAAAACTTTGAATTTTGAAATAAAATTTGTTTTAAAACATTTAAAATCCAAGAAAGGGCACCTTTTCAGTGGCCCTAAGTCAGATGCACCTAGTACCCTGCTAGAACCAATCCACGTCCATCTTAGACTGCATTTGAGAACGACAAGATAACCCCATTTTGTTAATCAAGCTTTGCTAAGTACATGCATGTGCAATAAAGCTTACATATAAGCCACTCACGCGCCAACATGGCATGATAGGTCCAAGATCCAATTAGAACAAGACCATTATATTGATGCCCTAACTCAGAATTAGGTTTTGATCAGCTGGTCAGGTTGGTCACCATTTGCCAAAACAAATGCCCAGCTCTAGAAAACTAGAATGGAGTTTTATAACCTATCCACATATTACCAAAACTGGGGAGGTATTCACATTTATCCCAATGCATTAAAAATATTTTTTGTGGGACGGGTCCATTAAGTGATCCACATTTACTAAGATGTTTTTGGTCGCATATCGAAGATTAGATTTCCTTCATTTTTGTGCATTTAATATTTATGGTGGGGTAGGTGTTTACAATTATCTAAATCTATTTATTCAACACTTACTTGAGGAGATCCAGACAGAAAGACATGGGAGACTTAACTGAGAGTTCGATCCCGGACGATCCCTACGCCTTCCTCAACATCGTTTTAAATCCAGACGGTTCACTCACCCGGTCCACCTCCGTCCTTCTCTCTCCTCCACAAGCTGAGGCCCAGCAGCCCTACCACGTTCTCTCCAAAGACGTACCCCTCAATCCTTCCAACAAGACGTGGATTCGGATATTTCGCCCCCATTTTTTGACACCAACGGCCCCTCTCCCCATCATCATCTACTTCCACGCTGGCGGTTTCATCATCTTAAGCGCTGCATCTGCACCGTTCCACAAATCATGCGAGCGCATGGCCAGGCACGTGCCCGCCATCGTTCTCTCGGTCGAGTACCGACTCGCGCCCGAGTACCCTCTCCCCGCCTCGTACGATGATGCGATCGACGCCGTCTGTTGGGTTCGAGACCAGGCCATCTCCGATCTCCACCGCGACGCATGGATGGCCCCTGATCTCGCCGATTTCTCGCGTTGTTTCCTCATGGGTAGCAGCTCCGGCGGCAACATCGTCTACCACGCGGCCCTGCGGGCGTTGGATCTGGACCCTCCGTTCAAGATCTCTGGGGCGATCCTGAACCAGCCTTACTTGGGCGGGGTCCAGAGGACGGAATCGGAGCTGAGGTTGGCCCGGGATCGGATCCTGCCCCTCCATGCCAACGACCTGATGTGGCGCCTGGCGTTGCCGGGTGGGGCCCACAGGGACCACGAGTTCTGCAACCCGATCACGCCCGGGGCCCACCACGATCGGGTCGGGTCGCTACCGCCGTGCTTGGTGAGGGGGTACGGCGGGGACCCGCTCGTGGACCGCCAGCGATCTCTTGTCAGGATGCTGGAATGGCGTGGGGTCCACGTGGTGAGTCGGTTCGATGAGGAAGGATACCATGCCGTTGAGCTCTTTGAGCCGCAGAAAGACCAGGTGCTCTTGATGGACGTCAGGGATTTCATCTCGTCAGTCAGCAGTACTGGGCCGTGAGTCTACCAAGATCCAAGACCATGAAAACGTTTTAGTTGAGGTCTGCGGGCCCACTCGCACCTATCCACACTTGCCAACCTGGCGCTCATGTGGGACATCTCAACCGTTCATAATATGCACCGGATATTGCGGATGATAGTTGATCTGAAAATCAGGACGGCCCGCTCATCAAGCAGCCACTCCTATCTGAGAACAATGGCCAGTTTTACAAGGATGCAGATTGCCTACTGACACTACCAGTCTACTGGATGGTGCTCTGTGGGCCCCACCATGATGTATATTATTTAATCCACGCCGTCCAATCCGTTTCCCAAGTTCATTTTAAAATACCAGATAAAGAATGAAGCAGATCCAAATCTCAGGTGGACCACACCACAGGAAACTGTGATGATTGAACGCTCACCATTAACAACTTCCTGAGGGCCACAAAAGTTTTGGGCCTTCAATCACCACTGCTTTTCTGTGGTGTGGTCCACCTGAGAATTGGATCTGCCTCATTTGTGGGCTCATGCCCTGATCCAAAATGGATGGATGGCATGGATAAAATACATCCATCATTCTGGGCCCATAGAGCGCTTTCCACTAGAAAGGTGGCTACGGGCAGTTTCAGTATGCAATCCACAACTGTTTGATCCAAAACTTTTGTGCCCTAAAAAAGTTATTAATGGTGAGCGTTCAATCATCACTGTTTCCTATGTTATGGTCCACCTGCGATTTGGGTCTGCCTCATTATTTAGATCATGCCATAAAATGATCTTGGGAAATGGATGGACGGTGTGGATTAAATACATACATTAGATGTTTGATGCGGCCAATGAACAGAAACCATAGATCTTGGACATTTTCCTATCTGCTTGATGAATGGGTACCATCCAACCCGTCCATTAAATGAGCCCTCAAATATTAGGCATTTATACGAAAATCCAGCCTGGTCATTAACTTCGGTGGGCCACACTAAAACATTGGGTATGGGACGCCCAATCTAGAAACTTGCGGGTAAACCATGATGTGTAGATGCCATCTAACGGACGTGGTTTGGCTAGTGACCCCAACACCAACCAGCTAGGTGTCAAAGATCTGTAGGCCCACCATGATGTATGTGTTATATCCAGCCGTCCATCCATGTTACCATCTTACTTTAGGGAATGAGCTAAAACGAGGTAGATTCAAATCACAGGTGGACCACACCACAGGAAAATAATGTTGATTGAACGTATTTCATTAAAAACTTCCTAATATCCACTGTAATGTTTATTTTCCATCCAACCTGTTGATAAGGTCATAAAGACCTGGATGAAGGGAAAACACAAATATTCGTTTGATCCAAGGCTTCTGTAGCCCTTAAAATGTTTTCAACGTTTAGCATTCAATTTCCACTGTTTGCCTATGGTGCGGTCTACCTTAGATTTCAATCTGTCTCATTTTTGGGCTGGTGCCCCAAAATGAGCAAACAAAATGGATGGATGCCATGGATGAAAAACATACATCATGGTGATACACACATAGCTTTGACACCAGCTAACTAGCTAGTGTTGGGGTCACTAGCCAAACCGGTGTCCCCATCTAATCCACTCATCAGGTTAGCCCCACCAAGACTAAGGGACCCTCCTATATACCTATTTTCCTGATTTAGATATGTCCACTTTCTGTATTTAATTAGAATATCGATGATGTAAGACAGCGTATTAATCAGATAATGATAATGCTGGACAACCGTACGATTCAAACAAGTGGGACAAGCTCAAGTAGTAGACAGTGTTGATAACTTCTTTTTAACACTAAGGTCTTGGTATCGATTCCCAACGTACGGGTGGCTAACATTGTAGTGTGACTAACAATGGACCACAACGAACACCACCCACGCGGCTCACATATTTTAAGCAGTAGTCAGTCACCTAAGTTGTATCGTACTTCTTTTATGTACTTATTTTATGTGAAATAATTCGTCTTTTTGATCCATTAGAAATTTTTCTTCATTTTAATACTTAAATTAGATCTTAAAATTTAGTTTAAACACCTTTACTTAAAATAAATTTATTGATCTTAGGATATTATATTTAAAAATATGTACAATAAGTTGTTGAATAAATTTTAGGGAGTTAATTAAAAAAACTATGAAATTAATAAGGAATTTGCATTCTAGTACCTTTTTCAAAATAGTTTTCAAAAAGCCACATCATTAATCAATATACTACTTATCGTTCCATTGCCTTCCGTGGTGGGGTACTGGGTGGCTCATATGGACACCACTATGATGTTTATGTAAAATCCCTAGACCACTAGGTGAATCACCCTATTTTAGGCCAGAAGCCCAAAAATCAACTCCTGGGATTTAGGTGTTTTAGGTGGACCACATTGATTGGACACCATGTGCAGGACAATGCTCCCCCTCCAAAACTGCTTCCATAAACATTAGGTCCCACATGAATCATGGATGAATATAATTTTTTAGACACATGCCTAAACTTTTGTGTTGATTGGATTGATTTTCATATAATTATTATGATAGGCCCAGGTAAAAATCAAAGTGGGTGTCCGACTCCTAACAACTAGTTTTCTTAGGTGGGGTCCATCAAAATCACAAATCAGCCTGATTTTTTTGCCTTCTGCTCCATACGGTGGTAAATTTCTAATAGTTGAAGTGGTTCTTATATAAACATCATGGTGAGCCCCATCAAAATTGATTTTTGGAGGGGCCTATGTGATGTCTATGCAAGGTCTACTCCAATCATTCGATGCATAGTCCTTGATTAGGCTTAGATGGACTTGGTTGGCCATACGGGCTTCTGGGCTTGGCCCACCTCAGGCTAGGCTTGGACCGAAGTTCTTGGCCCGTGGATTGGGTTTGGTCTTTGAGCTTGAGCCTAATTCTCAACCAGGCCCGGCTTAGACTTGCATGCCTAAAGCCCGAAGACCAGCATGGCCCGACATTTTTTAAAATACTTAAAATTTTTCCTTTCCATCTTTCCTCCTCTCTCTCTTTAATTTTTTACACCAACCATTCTCCATAGTATATATCCTCTCTCTCTCTCTCTCTCTCTCTCTCTCTCTCTATTAGTGTAATTGCTATTATCAAGGTACATCATCTCGCTCTCTACATTCACTGTTTTGATCAGGTAAGCACACATGGCTCTTTTTTTTTTTTTTTGTCTTTGTTTGATAAGGAATAGTTGAGCTCTTTCAGAACACCCGAATGAGGATGTGAAGCTCGATCTTTGTTATTTTCTCGTTATTGATTGCTAACCGGTTGGGTCGTACTCTAGTTGTGAATTTTAAGATCATTTAAGTGCTTTTTTAGTGACTGTGTTGATTTGGCTATTAGATTAGTTGTGAATTTAGGAATTGGTTCAAGTCTTATTTTGACTTTTTTAAGAGAGTTGGATTCCCCCCCCCCCCCCCCCCCCCCCCCCCCTAATTCCCGACCCGTACCTATACCACGATCCATACCGAGTTGGATCCTCTCTCTCTCTCTCTCTCTCTCTCTCTCTCTCTCTCTCTCTCTCTCTCTTCATTTTTGTTTATTATTATTATTTTTTCTAAAAGAGAGAAGCAAAGAAACTCTGTAAGTCTTCTTCTTTTTTTTACAATCCTTATAGTGAGTGTTGGACAAGGCTGAAAAATGAAAAAAGTTTTGGGCTTGGGTTAGGGTTGGGCTCAAACCGGGCGTTGTATAACCAATATAGGCCAAGCATGGGTTGGACTATCTTGGTCGGTCACTGGCCCTGGTTGGGTTTGGACTAAGGTTGGAATTTGCGGGCTGGGTTTGAGCAGAACTTGGCCCAGCCCTAACTCGGCCTATTGACACCCCTAATGACTTGTCGTTCAAATGGGCTAGACCAAAGAAAACAGGAGGGAGAGATAAGTCCCCCTTCGATTTTTATAGGGCCCACTGTGATAATTTTATGAAATCCACTCCAACCATTAGATATTACACAAATATTTAGGCATGTGGCTTAAAAGTCAGGCCCATCCGTGATTCAAGTAGGCCATACTAAGGGAAACAATTTGGAGGGTGATCATTGCCCTATACATTATTTTCAATCATGTGGTCTACCTATATTATAGATAGAGCTTATTTTTTAGCCCTTAGCCTAACATGAGGTGACACACCTAGTGGTCAAGATAGATTTTACATAACCATCATGGTGGGATCCACCCAAGTAGCTAACCCATTTGCTTGTGCGCGCACCCAACGGCCATTAAAAAATGTAAAAGGAAAGGGAGCAATTCCACAATAATATAATTAATGAAGCAGATGTTTGAAAACCTTTTCGGAGAAGGTACCAAAATGTAAAATCCGTATTAATTGAGTAGTTCTTCGTAAAATTTCTTAAATTTTAATACAAACAAACGTGTGTGTATGTATATATATATATATATATATATATATATATATATATATATATATATATATATATATATATATGCCCAAGAGTGAGTGGATCAAAGTTTGCAAAACAAGCAGACAGCTATGTAAAACTTGGCTGAAGCTTTGTAAGTCCATCCACGTGTTTCTAATATTGGGGCCCATATGCTGAGTGGACTAAGATAACTCTTGGGAAATCATGCTCATGGTTGGACCAACCTGATGGATGCATTGCTTGCACCTATGTGCTATGCTAGCACATGTGTGGCTTGTACATGAGATTTATTGCGCATGCATTTGCGCATGGAAAAGCTCATGATATCTTCTCTGCTCCAGGTTCATAGTCCCCATATCTTATGCTTAGCATTTGCACTTTCTAACCTTTCAAGGTCTCCTCACCACCACACCTGCATCAGCCCCTGTTCACCCCAAGCTTTTTTGCAGCTAAGATTTCGGCACAACCAATGCAAGTGATTTCAAATTTAAAAAATAAAAAGAGAATGAGAACCAAGTAACGTTGACATAAAAAGAGAGATTTATAACTATATTGCACAAAGAAACAGATACCTTAGCTAATTTGAAGAATCCTTAGTCTCACTTTACTCTCCAAAGATCCTTAGCAAGTGCATAAGCTATTTTTCACTATGTTCCTTTGGACACAAACTTCACAGCCCAAATCACTTGTAAAAAATAGAAAATGAGATATAAAACACTAAATTTGCATTAAACAAAAGGCTAATTGTTTGATCGAAATTTAGTTTGTTATTATTTTTTGTATTTATTTATTTTTGCAGTTCCAACCTCACTCAACTGAGTCGATTTAGTTTTGCTGACTTGTTCAGGTTTCAGTCATCGGTGTATCACCTGGTTCCTTCATGATAACTAGAAGAAGTTAGTCTTGGATGGAGGTGGATTGGGTCTAGCAAAGCAGATGCACCCCATCCTACACCAATGAAAAAATGCCATGTGTGCATGTTAGGTGTGAGATTGGCAATAGTATTGGGAATAGGCGACTACCTTGGGCTGCACCCCATTCAAAGCTCCCATCCCATAACATCTCTCTCTCTCTGTCTCTCTCTCTCTCTCTCTCTCTAATGATAATTCCCATTGATAGGGTGTTCCTCCTCATGAGGAGAGGAGAGAGTGCAGTTCGAGGTCATCAGGCGCCCGACCAGTTTTGATCGAGCGACCAAAATTCACCCTGGATTATCTGTCAGTCGATGGACAATTTTGGAGATAGTCGGGCGATCAACGTTTGGTGATGGGCATCCGAAGCCCTGATCAGGTGTCCAATCAGGTTCGGCCGGGCAGCTGAAATTTGGATGATTTTTCTTATAACTCTCTGGACAGTTTTTTATCATTATTGGGCGCCCGACAATGTCTGGTCGGCCGCCTGACAGAGGTGCGGACTGTGAAACTTAGTTTTCCGTTTTAGCTCTATCTCTTGCGAAATGCTATATAATTACTTTCAAATTGAAATTATGGTATTCTAATAGGTGTTCTACATGTCCAAGGTAAGAGAGAGAAAGAAAATAAAAAGAGAAGAGGAGAAGAAGAGAGAGAGCGAGAAAGATTGTAGAGAAAAGGTGTTTGCTCATGACACTTCATTCACGCAACAAACGATATCTCAATTTCTCCTATGTCCTTGGATATGGTGAGATCTCTCAGTTTTCAGTTTTCTTTGACTGTTATTCACCCTTGTGGGTGAAGATTGATTAAATACAAGCGGGTTGTGCTTGTGACCACTGTATAATAGCCTTTTATATGGTGGATTGTTCAGTTGGACGAGGTCCCATGATTTTTACCTCTATTTGAGGGTTTTCCATGTAAAAACTCTTTTGTATTCGTGTGATTGATTGTTGATTATATTTTTGCATTATCATATCCCATAATTCACGATAGTTGAAGTGCGAGATCCTAAATTTTTGTGCATTGCCTCCAATACCCATCTCTCTCTAAATATAGCTTTGTAAGAGGAGAAAAGATAATGATATACTTTTTCTTTGTTTATGAGATCTCTAGATCATTTTTTAGAGTGAGTCTTCTCTTGGTGTTTGGAGAGAGAGTCCCCAAGGCATTTATGATATTTTGTCACTTCAATTTTTAATTAAGCAATTATTTTCTTCTTCTTCTTTCTCTACCTCTTGCTTGAGCTTTTTTTTTTTTTTTTTTTTTTTCCCTTGCTTGCTTGTTGGATCCGCATTAAGAAACCATAGTGAAAAGGGAAAAATCATCATTTCATATAGAGAATCTTTAAGGAGTGTTTGATTTTCAAATTACATTGTAAATGGAGTATATATAAGTAATTATTACTTTTTACATGTAGTTGGAAGAAAGGGATTTATGGTGTAACTGGCCTAAAGCTTGCAACATAAATACGGTAAAATTTGTGGGGCCCTCCATTATGTATATGTTTGATCCAAGCCATCCATATCTATTCAAAGCTCATTTTAGGGTATGATCTAAAAAAAGAAAAGAGGTAGATTCAAAGCACAAGTGGACCATACCACGGGGAACTGAACGCCTACCATTGAAAGTTAAAATGAGCTTAGGGCCCACCACAATATATATCTATCATCCAACCCATTCTTTACTTCACACAGATAGATGAAGGAAAAATACAAATATCAGCTTGATCCAAAACTTTTGTGGCCCACAAAAAGAATTGAATAGTAAGAGTTCAATTCTCCTTGTTTCCTGTGGTGTGGTCCACTTGAGCTGCCTCATTTTTGGGCTCATGCCCTAAAATGAGCAGGAAAACAGATGGACAGTGTGGATCAAACGTATCCATAATAGTGGGCACTATAGCTAATCATCCAATAAAAATATTCTTTTTCGATTTTAGGTAATTGGGTTCAAGTCAAGCCAAATCAAGTAACTACTATAAATGCGAGGGTAGTACTAATTACCCATTTTTATGTTGTAAATTGGAAAACAAACAAGCACTTACTTTTTTAGTGTGAGTCCAGCCATGCATTACAAGCGCAAATGTCACTTTTTCGTTGGCCCTGAATGTGGTGCGTCTAACACCTTGCTAAATGCAATCTACATCTGTCATGAATTGCATTCAAGAATAACAAGATGAGCCCATTTTATTGTTCGAGCTTTGCTAAGCATTCACATGCAATTAAGTTGACATACAAGCCATATGTGCAGGCATAGCATGATAAATCCAAGATCTAATCCATGCGATCAGAACAACCACTATATTGATGCGCTATAGCCCAAGAATCAGGTTGATCAGTTAGTCATGTTGGCCCCAGTTTGCCAAAGAAAAAAAAATGCACAGCTCCGAAAAAAACTAGCTGAAGTTATATAATCCCTACCAGTTTCCAATCTTGAGTAGGTGTTTATAATTAACTATTTATTAAAAAAGGATTTGTTGGGATGGGTCCATCAGGTCACCTACCACATAAACTCCCATGTTTTTCGTGGGGTGTACTAGATTCCCTGGACTTTTCGTGGTATTCAACAAGTAAAAGTGTTTTTATTTATTTATTTATTTATTTATTGTTGGCTTAGTACACACACCCCAGTGTTAGTCATGCCGCAATGTTAGCCACCCCTACTTGGGAATTGATACCAAGACCTCAATAATGAAATAAGGTCATCTGCACTCAGTCTACCACTTGAGCTCTGAATAGGGGTCTAAGTAGAAGGGCTGCAACTCGGGTGGGTATGGTCAATTTAGGTTGAATGTCAACTGGAGCCCAACCCAACTGCAAGAGGACCCTACCTGCCCTCCGAACGGCCCAAATTTCAACCCAAGGTGTTGAACCCAAATCCAACCTGTAAGTCATCTGTACTCAACGCCACCCAACTAAGTTATATATGAATATTCCCAACTTGGACTAACCCGGCTCGAATTCTTTCAATCCAAGCCCACCCAAAATTCAATTTTGGCGTGTCTTCCCACCTGAACCCAAACCCAACTTGAGGACCTTGACAACCCAACCCGACCTGACCCGACCCGACCCGACCCGACCCAAACTCAAGTTGGTTCAATCAGTTTTGAATGGATCTAAACCCAAGTTTAGCCCTAAGCTAAAGGGAGGTATTTGCAATAATTCAAACATAGGGGCAGATGTTTACAATTATCCTAATTTATTTGTCTAAATATTCCAAACCAAGAGGAGGTTAGAGAAAATCGTGTTGGAATCCAAAATTGCATAAACTGAAAACCCAAATTCCATCTGGAATTGCATAAACTGAATTGGAAACCCAAATTCCCTGTGTGGTTGAAAACTATGTAATCCAAATTCTATTTGAATCCAAATTCTATTTGAATGAAAACTGTGTAATCTAATTGTTGCTTGCAGCATGGCCCACTTGGACTTCAGATCTACCTGAGGGCTTGACCGGTGGCCTATAGTAGTCCCACAAGACAGATGGTCGGGTTGGATGGCAAATAAACATTATAGTGGGCCCTAAGAAATTTTAATGGTGGACATTCAATCAACACTATTTTCTTGTAGTGTGGTCCATTTGAGATTTAGATTAGCCTCATTTTTTATTTAATGCCTTTAATTGAGCTCTCAAAAAAGATGGACCGTGTGCAAGCTGGGCACCATTGTAGGGGTATTATTGTCAATATTGAATGGCAGTCACTTTCGCACTCTTTTTCCTCCACTTAATCCCTATTCCAGCTAATTTAGGTTTCTAGTTAGAATTCTGTTGAGCTGGAATTCGCAGCCAAGCACTTAAGTTAAAATTAGATTTCGCTATAAGCCCGCTTAACCAAACAGGCCCTTGACAATTATCCGAAATCCCAATCTATTTATTCAGTGCCTCCTTCCGGGAGAGAGAGATGGGAGATTTTAGCGAGAGTTCAGTCGCAGACGAGTCGTACGCCTTACTCGACATCGTCTTAAATCCAGACGGTTCACTCACCCGCCCCACATCCGTCCATCTCTCTCCTCCACAAGCGGAGCCTCAGCAACCCCACAACGTTCTCTCCAAAGACGTACCCCTTAATCCCTCCAACAACACATGGATTCGGATATTTCGCCCCCATTTTTTGATACCAACGGCCCCTCTCCCCATCATCATCTACTTCCACGGTGGCGGTTTCATCGTCTTCAGCGCTGCATCTGCCTCCTTCCACGTGGCATGCGAGCACATGGCCCGCCACGTGCCTGCCATCGTCCTCTCGGTCGAGTACCGACTCGCGCCCGAGCACCCTCTCCCCGCCGCGTACGATGATGCGATCGACGCCATCCGTTGGGTCCGAGACCAGGCCATCTCATATCTCCACCGTGACACGTGGATGGCTCCTGATATCGCCGATTTCTCTCGTTGTTTCCTCATGGGCAACAGCGCCGGCAGCAACATCGTGTACCAGGTGGCCCCGCGGGCGTTGGATCTGGACCCTCCGTTCAAGATCGCTGGGTTGATCCTAAACCAGCCCTTCTTCGGTGGGGTCCAGAGGACGGAGTCGGAGCTGAGGATGGCCCGGGATCCCATCCTGCCCCTCCATATCAACGACCTGATGTGGCGCTTGGCCTTGCCGGGTGGGTCCGACAGGGACCATGAGTTCTGCAACCCGATGACGGCCGGGACACACCACGATCGGGTCGGGTCTCTGCCGCCGTGCTTGGTGAAGGGCTACGGCCGAGACCCACTCGTGGACCGCCAGCTTGCTCTCGTCAGGATGCTGGAAGGGCGTGGGGTCCACGTGGTGGGCCGGTTCGATGAGGATGGGTACCATGCCGTTGAGCTCTTTGATCCGAAGAAGGCCCAGGACTTATTTACAGACGTCAGGGATTTCATCTCGTCAGTCAGCGGCGGTGGACCGTGAGTCTAGTTACATAACCATCAAAACAGTTGTCTGGTTCTGCTAGCCCATGTGCCAACCTGACACGTGTGTGAGACATCTGAACCGTTCATAACATGCGCCGGATGTTGCAGATGATAGATGGCCTGAAAATTAGGTAGGTCTGCTCATAAGCGGGGGCCACTCCTGTCTCAGATTAATGGACAGTTTTACAAAGCTAGCTAACGGTCCATATTCAAAGCAGAGAATTTTGCAGATTACTGCCTCATTGATTTGATATTTACATCCAATAAGTTACCCGTAGGTTTAAGTAATTATCATCCCGCTGCCTTCCGTTTGAGGTAGGCAGTTCAGGTAGTTATGTGAAATTCATTCCAACTAACATGTTTGGCCCAGGCCCAAAAATTAACCCCATTCATAATTCACGTGGACTACACAATTAGAATCATTGCGGGGGAAATGCTTACCATCCAAACTATTATCCTTTATCTGGCCTACCTGAACATGGATAGGTCTAAATTTTGGTTTGAAATCGAATAGTTGGAATCGTTTTTATATAATCATCACAATGCGCCTGGTAAATATCAAGAGTAGACATCTCTATTCCAATTGTTTTCTTTGGTGTGGCCCACCTGAAATCACAAGCAACCCAATTTTTTTTTATACTCTGACTCACATGGAGTTACACATCTTATTACAGTCAGAGTGATTTCACATATGCATTAAAGTAAATACCTTAAAATGATCTTGTGCCTCCTTGATTGGACAACGTCAAGCTGATGTGGACCAATCAGGTCGGCAAGAGCAGGGTTTCTCTGCTTGGTTCAAACAGAGAATCCGGATCACCCTTAAAAAAATCAATGATAGGCCTGGCAATAGGTCGTGTTGAGCTGTGTTCATGTCGTGTCAAAAATTTGCTCACCTAAACCCGGCCTGTTAACTAACAGGTTGAAATCTAGAAACCCAAACTCATTCTTTAATTTTACGTGTTACCTGCAACCCAACCCATTTAACCCGTTAAATAAATGGGCCGTTTCGAGTTGGGTACAGGCTACCCTATAAACCCGTCACAAAATGAACCCATTTGACATTGGGTAGGGAGATAGAGAAGGGTTTGGGGTGTGACCACGAAGAAATCTTCATGAGAGAGTCTTGCAATCGTCGCAACGTTAGCCATGGGTAGAGAGATGGGGATTAGAGAAGGGTTTAGGGTGTGGCCATGGAGAAATCTCCCTAAGAGAGAGAGAGAGAGAGAGAGAGAGAGAGGCGTGAGAGACAGAAGGATTGAGGGTAAGGCGTGAGGGAGAGAGAGAGAGAGAGGGGGATTGAGAGATAGTGAGAGTTGAGAGAAGGTGTTAGCTAAGGCCTTAGGGTTTTCCCACATTAAATATAATTATCAAAATGCCCTAAGTTCATAATTGGTTACACGGGTTTCGCGGGTGAAACAATGAAATGGCCCGTTATCTGAACGGGTCTTAATGAGTCAACCCATTAGTGACTCGACATGATAAGGGTGGACTCGAACACTGTTTTTTTTCGTGCGGGTTAACGAGTTGTGTGGAATTTTAACAGGCTTAATCAATGGTAGGAGATCTTTGAACTGCAGCTGATAAAAAAGAAGTCTCTAGTACAACAGTTGGACCATAAATTAGGATCCATATAAAAGATACCTTTCAACCTTTCATATGATTGCAACATCTAGTTTGTCCAATACGTTCAAATCACCCCATAAAAATGAGTCTTATCTTTCCTGGCCTCACGTGTATTTTGCTATTTATCAATGGTAGATTTTGTTTTCTAAAGTTTGGCCCACCAAATTATTAGATGGGGCTGATTTTTCAATAGGTGATCCTTATTGTGGGGCCAACCTATTGGAAGGGTGGGATCTTGTATTCTATTAATAGGTTTGAAGTTATCCACTAGGTGGACCATAATTAATGATTCAATTAGTTGGACTTAACACATTCTATGAAGAGGCCTTGATTTTTTATGGGGTGAGCTTCGATCTGTTAGATGTGTAATCTTACAATAGTCCTGGGACAAAAAATCAGACAGTGTGGAGGGTGAGCGTTGCCTAGTACATTTTATTTTTTTTAATTGTGTGGTCTATTTGAATCATGGATGTAGCTAATTTTTTGGCCTTGGGCCTAACACGGGATGACACATGTGGTGGTCGGAGTGGATTTCATTTAAACAAGCCCAGGCTTACCTTAAAAATAAAGGTAGTCAAATGATAATTACTTAAATTAATTAATGGAGTAATTTATTAAAAACATTTTTGAAAAATGTCGCAGGATGTAAATACTGAATTAAAGAGGTAGTAATTTGTAATAATAATAATAATAATAAAAAAAAAGCAAGCTGGTAAACTCTGTTATTATTAACTCAAGGCAAATCCTTAAAAAAGATACAAAAGAAGGGCGAAGCCCTTACATATCAAAGAAGGAGAAATAACTAAAAGAACAAAATAGAGGAAATACCCATAACCCGGGTGAAGGAGAGAAAAGGGAGGGGAAAGCAAATAAATAGTGGGTAGACCAGCCTTATTTCTGCTACAGATCATGTCTATGGGGGTCCCAACTTATCCTAGGGCTAAGAAGTCCCCAAATTATGCTGTGTGAACCTCGAACATTGCATCTGGGTTCGCTGCTTGCGTGTAGAGAGGCCTGCATGTCCACGCTCATGCACACGCGAGTATCTCACACGTGTGAAAGACACTAGTTAAAAAAAAAAAAACGGTCGCATCATATGTTTGGGCCGGTTGATGCTGCCATCTAATTGAACACTCACGTGAACAAGTACCCTAGTGAAATAAATAAATAAATAAAAATGGTACCATCATATGTTTGGGCTGGCTGATGTGGCCACCTAACAGAAAGCCAGATCTTGCAGGCGGACTGGGATTATGCAGTAACTCTCCCTGCTATGGCATGTTGGGTAAATTTTGTGGGGCCCATCATAATGCATGTGTTATTGTCCATGCTATGGGAATAATGAACAATTTTTTTTTTTTTTTTGTTAGTCATGCAACGCTGCGCAATGCACCCACCACCAACGAGTAAAGTTAGTGCGTCTCCTTAGCATTTTGAACCTGAGACCTACTGTTGAAATGTTTAGGCATCTTCTAACTGAGCTAGCAGGCGAGACAGACACAAGTGGATAAAACACATATATCACAATAGTCCTTGCAGAGTTTCCTCATCACGCTGTAGAATCCCCGTTCCATGTAGATGGATGATGAAGAATTTTCAGCGAGGAAACTCTATGGAGCACACAGTAGCGGTGTATTTGTCATTATCCATTCTTTCCATATTTTTTTCCCTTACTCATTAAAGGTACGATCTCAAAATTCAAACTTAAGTGGGCCACACCACAAAATAATGAGGACAGTATGTACTGATGAAACCTTCTTGGGGCCTACAAAGATGTTTATTTGTCATCCAACTTGTTCATAAGGTCACATAGACATGAATGAAGGGAGTACAAATATCAGCTTCATCCAAAACTTTTCAGGCCCCCTAGAAGCTTTCAATGGCCAGCGTTTAACTACCATTATTTCTTTTGGTGCGGTCCACTTGAGCTTTGTATATTCTTGAATTTTGGGCTTATGCTCTAACCTAAGGTAAAGAAAAATTGAATATACAGTGTGGATAAAACACATACACCATAGTGGGCCCACAGAGTGTGGCGATTTAATACACAATCTACATTCCCAGCATATGTGTTCCATCTGCTTGATGAATGGGTACCATCCAACTGGTCCATTAGATGAGCCCTCCGTAATTACGCATAAATGCCAAAATCTTGCTAGAGTATTAACTTAGGTGGGTCACACCAAAGGAACTAATGAAGGACATTGGGATGGGATGCCCAATCTAGAAACTTCTAGATGGAATGTTAGGTCTGGGTCCACCTTGATGTGTATGTGCCATCTAATCCACTCATCAGGCTAGCCTCACCAAGACTAAAAGACCAACCTATTTGCCTTTTTTCCATACTTAGATGTGTTAACATTTTCTGCATTTAATCAGATAATGATGATGCTGGACAGCCGTTCAAATAAGTGGGACAAGGCTAGGATGAAGACAACCACGACGATCACCACCCATACGACATAAAACCACGTTGTCGTATTTTGTAGTAGTCAATCACGTGGAGATGTATGGTATTTCTTTAATGTATTTATTAATTGAATGTGAAATAACGTCCTTTTGAAGCCATTGGTACACATTTTTATTCAATAGACTATATTATTATTCTGGTGTTTGCTTAAATGCTTGATGGCCATGTGAGTATTCAAAAGAAAATAGAAAAGAAAAGAAAAGATAACATTCTTTGGCTCATTAATTAAAATGGTACAGACTTGTGTGAGTGATTCCTGATTGTCTTACTTTTGTGAACTTTACCACCTTGGATTATGGACATATTGACAAATCTCATTCTCATCAATTTCTTTCTTCAGAAGATTTTCAAATCTGGAGGTTTTCTTAAGGATATTATCAGGAAAATCTCGCCAAAAATAAAATATTTAAAAATATGTATTGTAAATTGTTAAATAAATTTTAATATATATATATAATATCAGGAAAATCTCGCCCAAAATAAAATATTTAGAAATATGTACTCTAAATTGTTAAATAAATTTTAATATATATAAATAATATCAGGAAAATCTCGCCCAAAATAAAAAATTTACAAATACGTATTTTAAATTCTTAAAAAAATTTCGATATATATAAGCTCAAGAGTCACGGGGTCGAACTGGTTAAGTAGGCCACAGTTTGGAAAACAAATGTACAGCTATGAAAAACTTGACTGAAGCGTTGTAATTCCATCCACTTGTTTCCAATATTGGGGCCCATATGCCGAGTGGACCAGGATAGCTCTTGGGAAAACATGTATATGGTTGGACCTAGCTGATGGATGCATTGCAATTGCACCTATGTATCATGCTAGTACAGGTGTGGCATACACATATTACTCATGCATGTGCACTTGGAAAAACTCATCATACCTCTACGGCTCCTTCTTGCCATTAGCACTTTCTAACATTTCTAAACAGTCTTCCCACAGCTACACCTGCGTCGGCTCCTACTTCACACCAAGCTTTGTGCTACGAAGATTTCAGCACTACCTCATTAGTGAGATTTCAAGTTCAAAAAGAAAAAAAGAAAGAAAAAGAAAATAAGAACCCAGTAGCCTTAACATAGAAAGAGTGATTTACAAGTATAATGCATGAAGAAACGGATACTCACCTTTACTTGCAAGTCAATTCGCCTAACCTGAAGAATCCTCAGTCTCAACTTGCTTTCTGAACATCCTTAGCACAAGTGTGTAAACTACTTTTCTTTTCACAGATGTTCCTTAGACACCAACTTCACTGCCTAAATCAGCCGGCAAGGACATACGTCTGATTCAAAGAAATAGAAAACGAGACATGAAACACTAAATTTGCATCAAATAAAAGGCTAACCATTTGATCAAAATTTGGTTATTATTATTATTATTATTATTATTATTATTATTATTATTATTATTATTATTAGTATATTGCTATTCGATTTGGTTTTGCTGACTTGTTCAGGTTTCATTCTTGGGTGAATCACCTAATTCCTTGGTAATAACTAGAAGTCAGTCTTGGAAAGATGTGGATTGCGTCTGGCCGAGAGCACTGGACACACCCAATCCACCACCAATAAAAAAATGCCATGCGTGCGTGTCAAGTATGGGATTGGCAGTAGCATTGGGAGCGGGCCCAATGGTTACCTTGGGCCCCACCCCATTTATTCAAAGCTCTCCTCCCCTAATGGCTCTCTATCTCTCAATCTTTTTCCAATGATAATTCTCAATTTCTATAAATATTAGTCTAGTGAGAGGAGAAAAGAGAAGGGTGTATTTTTACTTTTTTTTTTTTTTTTTTTTTAAAATGAGATGTTGAGATTATATTTTAGAGTGAGTGAGTCTTCTCTTGCATCGGGGTGAGTGATTATCCACGGCATCTATAGTGTATTATCACCTCCATTTTCAATTAAGCAATTATCTTCTTCTTTTTTATCCTTTCTTATTTATTGGATTGGCATCAGTTTTTCATTGGCCTTGAATAGGATGTGCCTAGCACCCTGGTGGACACAATCCACATCCGTCCTTTATCACATTTAAGAATAGACGGCCCATTTGATTATTTGAGCTTTGCTAAGTGCATACATATGTGCAATAAAGCTCACATATGTGCTAACATTGCATGAAAGGCCTGAGATCCAATCTATGCATTAGAACAACACCACTATATTGATGCCCTAGCCCAAGCATTAGGTTGATTAGTTGGTCAAGTTGGCCACAGTTTGCAAAAACAAATGCACTGCTTTGAAAATCTTGGTTGATGCATGTTTTATAACCCATCCACCTGTTTCCAATATTGGGGAAGTGTTTACAATTAGCCCAATGCATTAAATATATTTTTGGTGGGATGGACCCATCAGGTGGCCCATCACATAAATTTGGATGTTTTTGGTTGAATGTATTGGATCTGCTTGATTTTTGGTGCATTCAATATTTACTATGGAGAGGCCCTGATGGACATGTTGGAAACAATTTCACTCAGTGATGAGGAGATACTAATTATGCAAAAGAAGACTTGCCTTCAAGGAAGAGGTTGCTTGAAAAGTATTTTCAATTTTAAGGTCTCTGCGTTCTAACACCCACCTTTAACTACTCTCCTCTCAGGTTAATGTAAGAGTGGGTCTTTATCCATGCCTCACTACTTTCAGGAGTTTCAATAGGAGGCCTGGGGTTTGAGTGCCCATAGGTGGTAAAACCCCCCTATGGTGTGAGTGTGTGGGGTGTATGTACGGGCACGTGTGTGTAAAAGAGTTGTCCCATGCAGTGGCAAAAGAGCTCCTTAGACAAAGATATTTTTGTCATTTAGTATAGATTCCTCCAATCTCCAAGGAGAAGGGATGTAACTCGGGTGGGTCTAGTTGAGTTAGGTTGAGAACCAAGTCGAGCTTAACCTGACCTCAAGAGGACCCAACCTGCTATCCAAACAGGCCCAAATTTCAACCTATGGTGTTGAATCCAAATCCAACCAGAAGTTCTCCATACTCAACGTGACACCACCCCACTGGACTAACCCAACCAAACCAGGTTATAAGTGAATATTCCCAACTTTAACTGACCAAACTCTTTTCTCTTTTTTATTATTCTTTCTTTTTTTTATTTTATTTTATTTTACTTTACATACACTCACACCCATACACCACAACGGGTACTTGAGGGTGGATATTTCATTATTGATGGGTTTCGAGATTGAGACCCTTTGTTAAAACTCTACAGAGTCTACCAACGAGGCAAGGCCCCAAACCCAAGGGTGTGCTTTCCATCACAAACCTAACTTGACAACCCGACCCAAACTCGCAATCAATTTCAGGTTTATCCAAACCAAAGTGGAGGTTTTAGCCTTAGGGAGGTATTTGCAATAATCCAAAAGAAAGGGGGGGGTGCATACAAGTATCTCAAACTATTTATTCAACGGTCCTTCCCAGAGAGAGAGAGAGAGAGAGAGAGAGATGGGAGATCTTACTGAGAGTTCAATCGCAGACGATCCGTACGTCTTCCTCAACATGGTCTTAAATCCAGACGGTTCACTCACCCGCCCCACCATCCCTCTCTCTCCTCCACAAGCGGAGCCTCAGCAACCCCACAACGTTCTCTCCAAAGACGTACCCCTTAATCCCTCCAACAACACCTGGATTCGGATATTTCACCCCCATTCTTTGACACCAACAGCCCCTCTCCCCATCATCATCTACTTCCACGGTGGCGGTTTCATCTACTGCAGCGCTGCAAATGTCCCATACCACGTCGCATGCGAGCACATGGCCAGTCTTGTGCCTGCCATCGTCCTCTCGGTCGAGTACCGACTTGCGCCCGAGCACCTTCTCCCCGCCGCCTACGATGATGGGATCGAGGCCGTCCGTTGGGTCCGAGACCAGGCGATCTCCGATCTCCACCGCGACACGTGGATGGCCCCTGATCTCGCCGATTTCTCTCGTTGTTTCCTCATGGGCAGCAGCGCCGGCAGCAACATCGTGTACCACGCGGCCCTGCGGGCGTTGGATCTGGACCCTCCGTTCAAGATCGCTGGGGCGATCATGAACCAGCCATTCTTCGGTGGGGTCCAGAGGACGGAGTCGGAGCTGAGGATGGCTCGGGCTCCGATCCTGCCCCTCCATGTCAACGACCTGATGTGGCGCCTGGCCTTGCCGGGTGGGGCCGACAGGGACCACGAGTTCTGCAACCCGATGACGCCGGGGGCCCACCACGATCGGATCAGGTCGCTGCCGCCGTGCTTGGTGAAGGGGAACGGTGGGGACCCGCTCGTGGACCGCCAGCGCGCATTCTTCAGGATGCTAGAAGGGTTTGGGGTCCACGTGGTGGGCCAGTTCGATGATGAAGGGTGCCATGGCGCTGAGTTGTTTGATCCGCATAAGGCCCAGGCCCTCTTGATGGACGTCAAGGATTTCATCTCGTCAATCAGCAGTGGACCCTGAGTCTCCCAACATCCAACAGACCATCACAGCTTGAAGTCTGGTTAGCCATGTGTAGGCGCACCCCTCCGTTCGTGCCAATAAGGCGCGCGTGTGAGACGTCTGCGGATTGCCTGTGACCCGGTCCAGGGCTGTGTGGGGTCTACAGAGATGTCCTTGATAAAATCCACACCGTTCATCTGTTTTGAAAAAGACCGCATAGGACAGGATTCTAAAAATAAAGCAGATCAAAAACTCAGGTTGACCACACCAACAAAACAGTAGGAATATCAACGTCCACCGTTTAAACCTTCATGGAGCTGACCAATGGCGGTTTTATGCCATCCAAACCGTTCATTGAATTATTACCACTGAGATAAACAGTAGAAACAAATATCATCCTGATTCAAGACTTCTGTCACCATGAGGCGTTCAATCCTCACTGTTTCATGTGGTATGGCCCACATGAGTTTTGGATCTGCCTGATTTTTAGAATCCTGTCCTATTGTAGTCTTTCAAAACAGATGGACGGAGTAGATTTGTCACGAACATCTCTATGGGCCCGATATCTACCGTTAATAACAAGCGCTGGTAATTGTAATGCATTGGAATCTTTCAATATATTCTTAAATTCACGTTAATTTCGATTAACTAAATCAACTTTAATATTACAAATTAACAAAATTAGTATAGTTATTTAATATTGAGGCACTTTCAAGTCCAACCAGTTATACGTCCAACCGGCTGCCTCATTGGGTCTACGGCCCAAAAATCAGCCTCATTTTTTAATGAGGTGGACCACACAAATAGAAGCAGTGTGCAGGTCAAGCTTAATGTGGCCCACTTGAGTCACCAATGAGAATGATTTTTTGGCCCCAATATAAAGTAAATTTAATATAATAATCACGGTGGGCCCTGTAAAAATCAAGGGTAGCCACTTATTTAATGAACCATATATACTTGTGTTTCACTATTTACCAAGGTCGAGATGATACTTTATATGGTGTGGCCTAGTTAACGGGCAGGTAGGAATGAACAATGCACTAGATCATCCTGCTAGTGGGCCCAACTTTATGGAAGAGTTGGATATCACATGCACTTAATAATTTTGAAGTTATCATATGGGATTACTATAGCTTGTGGCCAAAAGGAACAGTTGTGCAAACCTTGATTTTTCAGGGAGTCCATTATAATGTGTATGTAAGGTCCATACTGTCGCTTAGATATGTAATCACATTTTAGACCCAGATTTAAAAAGTCAGGCTGACTAGGGATTTAAGTGGGCCACAACAATGGAAACAATTAGGAAAAAGACATTCACCATTAATTTTTACAGGGTCCACTGCAATGATTGTATTGAATCCACTCCAACTATTGATTGGATGCCACACTGAAATAGAGTCTTGGCGCCCAAAAATTAGGCTCATTAGTGATTTAGTGGGCCGCACCATGGGAAACAGTTTAAAGTGTAAGCTTTGACCTATACATTATTTCTAACTATGTGATCCACCTCTATCATCGATGAGGCTCATTTTTTGAGTCCCAGTCTTAGCATGGAGTAACACACATGGCAATTAGGTTGATTGTACATAAACACCACGGTGTGGTCCACCCAAGTCAAGGCTAAAACTCAACTTGAGAGAGCCAATGTTCAGACCTATCCTGCGACGCGGTCTCTCACGATGGGTCCTACACAGAACACTATGCTGCCCAAGGGGAAGGAACCAATAGGGGTGTCCTCAACCTCCTATGGTCGCAAACCGTGAAACGGGAAGCGACCATTCAAGACTCCATAGTGACAATGGGGGCAGGTCTAAGCAAAATCTCGAACCCTTATGGTTGGCCAAGGCTAGACCATTATTTTCGATGTGGCCAGTCGGGTTACTTCTCCAACACATGTCTTCAATGCCCCGCAGCCACTTAGCCATCAATGATGGGGGCGCTGAAGATGTGGAAGAGGATCCGAAATTCGTTAAAACGGAACAAATGGCCGACCAGGAAGTAGAAGAAGGAACTTGGGTGGCCGAAGATCACGGCGAGGCCTTAGTCATGAGGCGACTCTTACACACTCCAAGGAAGGAGATACACCCATAGCGGCACAACATATTCTGTATGCGGTGTACCGTAAACGGCAAGGTTTGTAATGTAATCATAGATGGTGATAGCAACGAAAACATCGTCTCGAGAGTGATAGTGGAGAAATTACGGCTGAAGACAGAGAAGCACCTTGCTCTATACTTGATTGGCTAGATCAAGAAAGTGAATGATACTAAGGTAATGAAACAGTGCATCGTCTCATTTTCTATTGGTAGAAATTACAAGAATTAAGTGGTTTGTAACGTGGTCAACATGAAAGCTTGTCACATGTTACTTGGTTGGCCATGACAATCGGACCGTGATGCGACCCACTGAGGACGAAACAATGTCTATATCTTCGTCAAAGATGGTCGTAAAATGATCCTCGTCCCTATGGCATCGGAAGCACACCCCGAAGCTTTTAAAGTGGAGGGGAGTTCTCTCCTAACCATTCAGGATTTTGTTGAGGAATCCAAGGAAATGGGAGAGATGTATGCCTTAGTTGTAAAGGGCAAAGATGTAGAGCCCACGAACATTCCCACAAATTTAAAACCATTGTCGGACAAGTTTAGGAAAATATGGCCCGAAGATTTACCCGATGGGTGCCCCCCATGCGGGACATTTAGCACAATATATACCTTGTCCTAGGGGCTAGCTTGCCCAACTGCCCTCATTATCGGATGAGTCCGAATGAGTGCGAAATCCTTCAAGGACAAGTGGAAGAGTTGATTCGTAAGGGTCTGGTGTGAGAGAGCAAGAGTCCATACATCGTTCCGGCATTGTTAACTCCTAAGAAGGATGGGAGTTGGCGCATTTGTGTTGACAACTGAGTGATTAATAAAATCAACATAAAATACAAATTTTCCATACCTCGGCTGGATGACATGCTGGACATGCTTAAGGGAGCCAAGTTATTTTCCAAGTTGGAGTTGTGAAGCGTGACTATCATCAGATTTGAATACGGCTGGGCGACGAGTGAAAAAACTGCTTTCAAGACCAAGGATGGTTTGTATGAATGGTTGGGTCATGCTCTTCAGTCTTTTGAACACGCTAAGTACTTTCATGCGATTAAAGAACCAGGTTTTAAAGCCGTTTATAGGGCAGTTTGTCGTGGTTTATTTCGACGATATATTGATTTACAGTCAAAATGAAAACAAACCATGTGGAACATCTCAGGAAGGTTTTACAGGTCCTGGCAGAGAACAAGTTGTACCTCAACTTGAAGAAGTTCAACTTCTTGACTGAAAGCCTATTGTTCTTAGGCTTTGTAGTGACATCCATGGGCATTTGGGTGGATGAAGATAAAGTGTAAGCCATCAAGGAATGACCGGTTTTAACGAACATCCATGAGGTGCAGAGTTTTCATGGGTTAGCAACATTCTACAATTTCATGGGTTAGTGACATTTTATCGCTAGTTCGTGTGGAATTTCAACACTATTATAGCGTTGATCATAGACTGTATGAAGAAGGGGTCATTCTAGTGGACTGAAGAAGTTGACAGACGCTTTGCCAAAATTAAATACAAATTGTCCACGACCCCAATTTTGGTGCTTCCTAGTTTTGACAAGTTGTTCAAAATTCATGAGTACAACACCTCTTATGTTGAGATTAGAAGAGTTTTGTCTCAGAAGGCAGGTCGGTAGCCTTCTATAAATAGAAGCTCAATAACACATGCAAAAAGTGGTCGACATATGAGCTATAACTATACGCAGTGGTTAAGGTGCTACGACACTAACAACATTATCTAATTAAGAAAGAGTTTGTTCTCTATACTGATCATTAAGCCTTGAAATTTATAAATAGTTAAAGTAACATGAACCATGTGCATGCTAGATGGATCTCTTTTCTGTAGGAGTTCACGTTCGTTCTGAAACACAAAGTAGGGCAGCAGAATAGAGTGGTTGATGCATTGAGTCATTGTGCAACATTACTGGTCATTATGAGTAATGAGGTTGTTGGGTTTGACAGCCTCAAAGATTTGTATGTTGAAGACGAGGACTTCAAGGAGGCATGGATGAGATGTTAGGAGAGTCATCCCAATGACCTCCACATTCACGATGACTTCCTATTCAAGGAGAATCAATTGTGCATTTCGCGGAGTTCCTTGAGGGAACATATCATCAAAGAGCTACATGGAGGTGGCCTCAGTGGCTATCTAAAGCGAGACAAGACTAGAGCTCTTGTGGAGGAACGATATTAATGGCTCCAGTTGATACGAGGCATGAAAAGAGAAGTGCAGCGATGTCATACATGCCAGTCTTCCATGGGACGGTCTCATAATACGGGTCTCTACACTCCGTTGCCCATACCTGATGGCCCTTGTGAACACCTATCGATGGACTTCGTTCTTTGTTTGCCGCGAACTCAGCGAGGCATGGATTTCGTATTCGTGGTAGTGGACCAATTTTTCAAGATGTCATACTTCATCCCATGCAAGAAGACCCTTGACGCGATGCACATTGCAAATCTATTTTTTCGAGAGGTCGTGCGGTTACATGGGGTCACCAAATCCATTACTTCCGATCGTGACAGGAAGTTCGTCAACCATTTTGGAGAACTTTGTGGAAGTGGTTCGATACATGGCTTCGATTCAGCAGTGTCTACCACCCACATACAAATGGGCAAACCAAAGCTCTAAATCGTACATTGGGGAACCTCATTCGATTCATCTCTAGCGATAAACCGAAGTAGTGGGACTTGGCGTTGGCTCAAGCATAGTTTGCATTTAATAATATGCCAAACCGTTCCATATGAAAATCACCATTTAAGATCATGTATGGATGAGTGCCTAGGCATACACTTGATTTGGTTCCATTGCTTAAGCTACCGGGCACGAGTGTTGCTGCTGAGCATATGGCTGACCGGATCATGGACATTCATCTAGATGTTTGAGCCAAGTTACAAGTTTCAAATGACGAATACAAGGAGCGAGCTGAAAAACATTAACGGTTAAAGACGTTTGAAGTGGGTGACAACATGATGGTTCATTTACGCAAAGGGTGATTTCCAACCGGGATGTACAACAAACCGAGAAACAAGAAGATTGGACCAGTACTGATCCTTTATAAGATTAATGGCAATGCCTATGCCGTTGATCTTTCGAAAGATATGGAGATCTCGCATACGTTCAACATTGCAGACCTGTTCGAGTATCACAAATCAAAGCCTAAAGATAACTCGAGAACAAGTTCTTTTGAAGTGGAGGGGACTGATGTAGAACAGGATGCGGACGTGTTCATGGCTTGGATGGATCAGAGAAAGGAACCTTAGAGAAGACAGTAGACATTAGCATACTTCGGTCGACTGACCAATTTTCGTCAGTCGCCCGAAATTACGCCAGACAATTTGGAAGCTTGCTAGACAGTTTTGGACATTTTCATTCTACCGATCGAGCCCTCGTCGGTCGCCCGACATTCTCCTAGATCACAGGCTTAGTCTATGGACAATTTTGGAGTCTGCCGGTGGTCGACTAGCTCCATCGGTCAATCGACCGATTGCCCAAACTCTCGGGTCGGTCGACCAACCATGATCGAGGACTGACGCAGATTTGCGTGAACTTGTGCGTTTTTTTAGGCCTGGCAAAATTCCACATAACCCGCCAACCTGCATGAAACCCGCACGAAAAATTAGTATTCGGGTTTGACCTTATTGTGTCGTGTCACTAACGGGTTGGCCCATCAAGACCCGTTAAGATAACAGATTGGGTCAATGTTTTACCTGTGAAACCCGTTTAACCCATTAGTGAGGGTATTTTGATAATTATTTTTAGTGTGGTAAGAAATCCCTAAGAAGCAAAGACAACCTATAAGACTCTCTCTCTCTCCCCCCCCCCCCCCCCCCCCCCACACACACACACACTCAGGAGTTTTCTCCATCTTTCCGCCAACGGCCCCACATGGCCACATTCCAAAATCTCTGTCGAATCGAGCCCATTTCCCATATCTCTGCCCACGAAAGCACGGCCTGTTTATTTAACGGGTCGGGTTGTTGGTTGTCCATTAAATTAATGAATGGGTTTGGGTTTCTAGATTTTGACCCGTTAGTTAACAGGTTGGGTTTGGGTGAGGGCATTTTTGACATAACATGAATACAACACAACACAAGCACAGTTCAACGCGACCCGTTGTCAGGCCTAGTTTTTTTTTTTCCTCTCTTTGTTAGGGCTCTTGCTAATTATATTTTAAAGTTTTCTTTCATTATTTTAACACTCTTTAATTTGTTTTTAGGGAAGCTTTCATATTATCAATACAAATTTTCGACTCTTGACATTTTCTCTGTCTTATGGATTTGAGATTTCCCTCGTGGATTTGAGGAAGCCCTTGTCGATTCAAGGTACCTCATCACGTCCCTCCCTGCCCAGAACCAAACCTCAAGTGAACCACACCAGATGAAAATAGTAGTGATTGAAGCCCACCATTAAAAACTTTCTAAGGCCTACTGTAATGTTTATTTGGCATCCAACCTGTTGACAAGGTCACACAAACCCGGATGAAGGGCAAACAGAAATAGCAGCTCGATTCAAAACTTTTGTGGCCCGTAAGAGGTTTTAATGGTAGGAGTTCAATCCCTACTGTGTGGGTCACCTGAGATCTATATCTACCTCATTTTTTTGGATCGTGCCTTGAAATGCGCTGGAAAAATGATGGCCGACATGGATATACAACACATACATCAAGGTGGCCCCACAGTCAGGGCCCTCACTTACGCTGCTGCTGCCTCTGCCTCACCTAATCTGCGTTACCCCTGCTTTACCTAATCGGCTAATCCCGGTCCCATTCCAACTTGGGTGTCAACGAGCCAAGTTAGGGCCAAGTCAAGCTCTGTCCAAGCTCGACCCATCTTCTTTAATACATGCCCAAACCCAGCGCAGACTCTGTGATGTGCCAAAATAAGCCAGCCCAAGCCCAGCTTAATAAACATTTGCATTGGCTCGAGCCCGAGCCCGAACCCATCCATTCTGAGTGAGTGAGTGAGTGAGAGAGAGAGAGAGAGAGAGAGAGAGGAAATGGGTAAGTAATATCTTACTGCTTCCCGATCGATTTTGTAAACAAGCAGCTAGCTTCCGTCGTTCGCAACATTTGATATTGTACGTAACAACTACATGGCCCGCTGCCAAGATCAACGAACACAATGACATGGCCTCCATGGCCCACGACTCCACTGGAAGATAGCCCTGTTGAAATCTCATCAACACAAATTTCCCACCGTCAATGAATGGCTGAAAGGCCCACCCGTGAGAGAGAGAGAGAGAGAGAGAGAGAGAGTCATCGATCTCAGAGGGAGAGACAAGAGGGCTGTCAGACAGACTTGTACTTCTGGTCGCTGTTCAATAGCCCGCTGTTGTGAGAGAGCCTTCGTGAAGGCACTTCCTACTGCATTTTCCCACCAAAAATCAAATAAAAAATAGAGATTTCCATTTTCACAGATAAGGAGAGAGAGAGAGAGAGAGAGAGAGAGAGAGAGAGAGACCAAAAAAGAAAATAATAATAAGAAGAAACAGAGATTTCCATTTAGTAAATAGGGTGGCTTAAATTTTAAAGTGTTAACGGGCTGGGGCGGGCTGACAAGTTTTCGAAAAGGTAAGTCCAAGCCAGGGCTGCTTCAGAAAGCCCGTCAGTGGAGCTCTACCAATTGACAGCCCTAATTCCAACCGGATGGACTTCCAAGGCTATTGTTGTTAATAAATGGGAAGGAGAGAAGGGGTTGCGGGCTTGGGTGGGTCCCACCATGGTGTTTATGTGAAATCTTTCGTGACCATCATGTTATGCGCAGGGACAAAATAATCAGTCTCATCGACCACATAATTGAAAATAGTGTACAAGGCAATAATCACCCACCAAACTATTTTCTTTCATATGGCCCACTTAAATAACTGGATGGAGCTGATGTTTGGGCCCAGGCCTAAGTTTTGGTGTGGTACCTAATTGTTGGAGTGGATATTATATAATCATTGCAATGGCCCGTGTAAATATCAAGGGTGGATGTCTCTCTCCCAACTTCCTCCCTTGGTGTGGCCTACCTGAATCATGAGTCAGCCTGGTTTTTTTTGCTGTGCTTAATGTAAAATTACACATCTAATGGTCGAAGTAAATCTCACGTACACATCAAGGTGGGCCTACTAAAAATAAAAGGTGGGCATTAAGTTATTTTAGGGAAGGGTTATTTCACACGTCTTTTTGAAAAAGGGGTGGTGGCTTGACTAGGGTCCACCTTGGTGTTATTGTAAAATTCACCCTATCCATAAGTTGTGTCACACCATGTTAGGTCCATGGCCCAAAAACCAGCCCCCATTGGTAATTCAAGTGGGCTACATGATTGGAAACAATATTATAAGGGGAAAAGGCTCACCCTTGGAACTGTTTTACTTGGTGTGGCTCCCCTAAATCATGGATGGGCCTGATTCCTGGGCCCCATGCCTAAATATCGGTTGGCATCTAATGGTTGGGGTGTATATTATACAATCATCACAGTGGGCCCAACAATAATCAAGGGTGCGTCTCTCTCACAGTTGTTTCCTTTGGTGTGGCCCACTTTAATCACAACTAAGCTTAATCTTTTCGCCCTTAGCCTAACATAGGATTACACATATATATAATGATTAGAATAGATCTCACATACACATTGCGGTCGACCCCTTAAAAAATCAAAGGTGTGCATTCTTTATTTTTCAAAATTTGTTTCTGGCTGTTCGGGCTTGTGCCAGATCCTGTATAAAAATTCCGTGTTGGGCTCAAGCTGGACATTTTTCAGCCTGTCATGGGCTAGAGCCAGATTTGAGCAGGTCAAAAGATGCGATATGGGCTTGGATAGAGCTTGATGGGCCCTAACTTAGCCAGTTTACACACCTACTTGTATTCAACCATAAAGAAAAGAAAAGATGACATACAAGTCTCCAAATGGATGTACGGTGTGCATACAACACATACATTATGGTGAGGCTCACAGAGCTAATTAATTGGTGACCTCACTTCAGTAGCGAGATAGCTACTGAGGCCGTCAGTAGTTAATCCGCGTTCTCTTAGTTACCTTTACTTTCGTAAACATTACCACCTTGAAAAAAGGACTGACAAATCTCATTCTCGACAGTTTCTTGGCCTGAAAATTAATGGGAAGATTTTTAAATATTAAGGTTTTTCTTAGAAAATCTCACGGAAATTAAAATATTTAAAAATATGTATTGTAAACTATTAAATACATTTAATATATAAGGCCAAGAATCAGTTTGATCAATTAGTTAAGTGGGCCACAGTTTGCCAAAAATAGTATGGCCCTCAATAACTTTGTAGAAGTTCTGAAATCCGTCCCACCTATTTCCAATATCGAGGTCCATATGTTAAATGGACCAGCATTATTCTGGACATGGATTGTGTCCTACCCCGCCTGTCTCTATCAGTACCTTGGGGGTCATCATGATGTATCTGTTTATCCAAGCCATCCATCCCTTTTCTCAAATCATTTTAAGATATGAGCCCAAAAATGAGGCAGATCCAACGCTCAAGTGGACCACACCAGTTGGATGGATTGCTCGCACCTATGTGCCGTGTTAGCACATGCGTGGCTTGTTCACGAGCTTTTATTATTACAAACGCATGTGCGCATAGCAAAGCTCATACCTATAATACCCCTTCTGCTGGCTCCAGCTATAGTGAGTGCAGGTGAGATTTCAAATCTTAAAAGTTCTTGACAATGGAGAATCTACAGTCTTGCTGGTTCTGGGTTGTAAGAATATAGATAAATAGTACTAAAACAAAAAATAGAATGTGAATAAATCTGTTTGAAAACAAATAAGAGAGGAGTTTATAAGAAATTAAAATGAAAGAACTTATCGTATAGTCAAAGCATAATCAATGATCACTCAACTTGAAGTTGTTATTATCCTCCCTTAGATGATTTCTTTAGTGCAACAAGATCAATGGACAGCCAACCTCTAAGAAACAATGATTGTTGCTTGGTCACAAGGTTGCATTCTGTATTCAGGCCGCCCTTTGTAGGTTTAACCTGAAGAAGAACATCGATTGCAATTTTCAAAAAGACGAGAGCAAAGATAATTTTTCGAATGAGTAAAACGGAGGCTACAGAAAGTCATTTTATAGACTTCAAACCCATATGACTTAAGCATCAGAGGGCTAACGGCCGGATCCCAACCACCCCCCTTAGCTCTTCTTTGTACTCTACAGGACATCAAGTCCAGATCTAGTTTGCACGCTTGGAGGAGATCAACAGTATCTATCAATCCAAGGTGGAATTCAAATCATCTCATTTGTTGTCTAATTTTCAGCAACAACACAAGGCATCTATAGTGTATTATTACCTCCCTTTTCAATTAAGCAATTATCATCACCTTCGTCTTTTCTTTCTCATTCATTAGATCAATATTAGTTTTTCATTGGCCTTGAATGGGCCAGGTGCGCCTAGCACCTTGGCGGACACAATCTATATCCATCCTAGTTCTGATGTAGAACGGGTCGCTAATTATTTCATGGCCCAGATGGAGCAAAAGAAGACCATTCGGGGTCGAAAGTGATCCAGACCGTCAGGACCGTAAATTGGTTGTATCTCACAATCCGGGATGAGTTACGGGACGTATAATATATCAATTTGGGGTAGCTCGAGCTACTTTAGCCAACCAACCCCGCTATGCCTGGTTGCCCAACCCGGAATCGCGAGAATCGACCGTATCGACGGTCATTAGGCTAATTTATTTTCAATTTTACTATTTATAGTAAGTTTTAATTCGATCATAACTTTGCATCCGTATGGTTTTAGAGTTAGTGCCCAACATGAAAAGGGCTTAGAATATTTAGTAGAACAGCGTGGTTGAGGCCGTTTGATAACTTTCTATTTTTGGCCGAAAACCAAGAGTTCTAGTAAGATTGAAGGACTTCTATAAATAGTAAGTTTACTATTTATAGTAAGCTGCGTTTTTTAGTAGTTTTAGTTGGAGTTGGATTCTAATACTTCACCTAGGGTTTAGTTTCCTATTTATATGCATTGTAATTCCGTTTTTATTCATTCAATCATCAATAAATCAATTATTTGGAATTTATTTCCTCTTTTATCTTTTTTTTCTTCTCGTGGATTCGAGAACTATCGGTTAGGGAGACGGTGATCGACCTACCACGTCCCCCTGCGTCAAGTTCGCATTTACGAATAACCATTTGATTATTTGAGCTTTGCTAAGTGTACACATGTGTGCAACAAAGCTCACATACATGCCACATATGTGCCAGCATCACATGAAAGGCCCAAGATCCACGCATTGGAACAACACCACTATATTGATGCCATAGCCAAAGAATTAGGTCGATTAGTTTGTCAAGTTGGCCAGAGTTCGCTAAAACAAATACACAGCTCTGAAAATCTTGGTTGATGTTTTATAATCCATGCAGCTGTTCCCGATATTGGGGAGGTGTTTACAATTAGCCCCAATGCATTAAATATATTTTTGGTGGGGATGCGCCCATCAGGTGGCCCACCACATAAAGTTGGATGTTTTTGGTTGAGCGTATTGAATTTGATTGATTTTTCATGCATTCAATATTTACAGTGGAGAGACCCTGATGGACATGTGGAAACAACTTCACTCAGTGATGAGGAGACAATGACAAATTATCCATGAGAAGAACCGCCTTCAATTTAGAGGATGCTTGAAAAGTATTTTCAATTTCAATGTCTTTGTTCTAATAAGTAAAAATTGGAGAATACCCACCTATAACCAGGCTCGTCGGGTCTTTTGTCCTTGACTCAGGTAGCAGCTATTTCCAAGAGTTCCAACATGAGGTCGAGGATGAGTACCAATAGGAGATAGGAGATAAATTCCCACTATGACGTGAGTGTATGGGGTGTGTGCATGTGAGTGGTGTGGGGGTGCGTGTGTGTGTAGGTGTTGGGCCATGGGCTAAAAAAATCACGTCAATCATGACTTAGGTGGGCCACACCACAGAGAACAATTGGGAGGGGTTATCTGCCCATTAAAACCTTCATGATCATTGATTGGGCCCACCGAGTTGTGGTTCACAAAATCAGGCCATCCATTATGTGTGTTCCACTTGTACGAGGGGTCAGACCAGGTTTCAGGTACATCCAAAACACAGGTGGCCCCACCAAGTGATTTTAGATATTTTAGGCATGTCTTCACATGGTTTTAAATGGTTTGGCCTACCTGAGTTCCCTATATGGCTGATTTTTGGGGTATGCCATAAACTAAAGGGACCCATCAAATGCACCATGTTGATGTCCGACACACATCACAGTGGGGCCTACACAGCTCAACCTCATGGGAAGTTCTCGTAGGTCACCTCATAATACCATTTTCCACACACACACACACACACACACACACACATATATATATATATATAGGGATCCTATGCTGTTGCAAAGAGCCCCTTTGACAGAGGCTTTTTCTGTCATTCAGTGTAGATTCCTCTTACATCTCTAACGAGAAGGGATTTAACTTAGGTGGGTCTAGTGGAGTTAGGTTGACAGTCAACTTGGGCCTAACCCGCCCTCAAGAAGACCCAACCTGCTATCCAAACGCACCCAAATTTCAACCCAAGGTGTTGAACCAAATCCAACCTCAAGTCCTCCATACTCAACATGACTCTACCAAAGTGACCCGGCCAGACCAGGTTACATGTGCTTCAACTAACCAAACTTTTTTTTTTTTTTTTTTTCACACATTTACACCTAAAACACCACAATGGATACTTGAACCTATGACCTCTCTATTGAAACTCTTGTGAGTCTACCATTGAGTCATATGAGTAGGAACCTAACTAATCTGGCTCGAATGAATTCATTCGAGCCAAGTCCAACCCAAATTTGGTGTGTTTTCCCTCCCAACCCCAACTTGAGGACCTTGACAACCCCACCCAAACTCAGGTCGGTTCAATCAATTTCAGGTTTATCAAAACCTAAGTTTAGCACAAAGTTTTAGGGAGGTATTAGAAATAATCCAAACGGAGGGGTAGGCGTCTACAATTATCTCAGTCCATTTATTCAACGCTCCTTTCCAGACACACAGAGATAGAGAGAGAGATGGAAGATTTTACAAAGAGCTCAACCGCGGACGATCCGTACGCCGTCCTCAACATCGTTTTAAATCCAGACGGTTCACTCACTCGACCCACCATCCCTCTCTCTCATCCTCAATCAGAGGCACAACAACCCCACCAAGTTCTCTCCAAAGACGTACCCCTCAATCCCTCCAACAACACGTGGATTCGGATATTTCGCCCCCATTTTTTTACACCAACAGCCCCTCTCCCCATCATTATCTACTTCCACGGTGGCGGTTTCATCTTCTGCAGCGCTGCATCTGCCCCCTTCCACGTGGCATGCGAGCACATGGCCAGTCTCGTGCCTGCCATCGTCCTCTCGGTCGAGTACCGACTCGCGCCCGAGCACCCTCTCCCCGCCGCCTACGATGATGCGATCGAGGCCGTCCGTTGGGTCCGAGACCAGGCCATCTCCGATCTCCACCGCGACACGTGGATGGCCCCTGATCTCGCCGATTTCTCTCGTTGTTTCCTCATGGGCAGCAGCGCCGGCAGCAACATCGTGTACCACGTGGCCCTGCGGGCGTTGGATCTGGACCCTCCGTTCAAGATCGCTGGGGCGATCGTGAACCAGCCCTTCTTCGGTGGGGCCCAGAGGACGGAGTCGGAGCTGAGGATGGCCCGGGATCCGATCCTGCCCCTCCATGTCAACGACCATCTGTGGCGCCTGGCCTTGCCGGGTGGGGCCGACAGGGACCACGAGTTCTGCAACCCGATGACGCCTGGGGCCCACCACGATCGGATCGGGTCGCTGCCGCCGTGCTTGGTGAAGGGGTATGGCGGGGACCCGCTCGTGGACCGCCAGCGAGCGCTCTTCAGGATGCTGGAAGGGCGTGGAATCCGTGTGGTGGGCCAGTTCGATGAGGAAGGGTGCCATGGCTCTGAGTTCTTTGGTCCGCAAAAGGCCCATGCCCTCTTGATGGACGTCAAGGATTTCATCTCGTCAATCAGCAGTGGACCGTGAGTCTTCCTACATCCAACAGACCATCACAGCTTTAAGTCTGGCCATGTGCTGGCGCACCCCTTCACACGTGCCAATATGGCGCGCGTGTGAGACGTCTGAACCGTTAATAACGGGAGCGGATTGCCTGTGACCTGGCCCAGTGCTGTGTGGGGTCCACAGAGATGTCCGTGACAAATCCACTCCGTTCATCTGTTCTGAAAAGACCACATAGGACAGGATTCTAAAAATAAAGCAGATCAAAGACTCAGGTTGTCCACACCAACAAAACAGTGAGAACAGCAACGTCCACAGTTGAAATCTTCCTGGAGCTGACCATGATTTTTATATGCCATCCAAACCGTTCATAGAATTATTACCACTGAGATAAACGGTAGAAACAAATATCATCCTGATTCAAGACTTTTGTCACCATGAGTCATTTGAATCTTCACTGTTTCGTGTGTTATGATCCACATGAGTTTTACATCTGCCTGATTTTTTTGAATCCTGTCCTATTGTAGTCTTTAAAAACAGACGGACAGAGTAGATTTGTGGTGAATATCTCTATGAGCTCCCATTAATAACAATTAATAACATGCGCTGGATGTTGCAGATGACAGTTGGACTGAGGCAACTCCTGTGTGAGAACAATAGCACGGTTGCCTGTAACTGTAACGTATTGGAATCTCTCAGTGTATTCACGTATTCACATTATCTTAATTTCGATTAACTAAATCAACTTTAATATTACAAATTAATAAAATTAGTATAGGTATTTAATATTGGGGTACTTTCAAGTCCAACCGCTGCGTCATTTGGTATACGGCCCAAAAATCAGCCTCATTTGTAATTGAGGTGGACCACACAAATAGAAACAGTGTACATGTCAAATCATAATGTGGCCCACTTGAGTCACCAATAAGCATGATTTTTGAGCCCCAACATAGAGTGAATTTAATATAATAATCACAATGGGCTATGTAAAAGTCAAGGGTAAATGTCTCTCTCCCAGCTGCTTCTATTGTTGTGATCCAGTTCTTGAATCACAACATTGCATAAGATTTTAGATATGGGCCTAAAATGTTATTATACATCCAATGTTAGTATAGATTTTACATACACATCACGGTGGACCCTATAAAAAATCATAAGGAGGGCTTCGGTGCAACTCACTACAGAGGCAATGAGAAGATTTAAGGTCCAATTAGTTGCGATATACGTTAAGGCTCAACTAGAGATAACTTTCAACCTTTCATATATGTGCAAAATATAAGCCGGGTAATAAGTTAGTCTTGTCATGATCATTATTTTTTAAAACAAAAAAACCAATAATAGCCACTTATTTAGTGAACCATACTTGTGTTTCTCTATTTACCAGTGTCTAGATGATATTGTATATGGTGTGGCCTAGTTAGCGTGCAGGTAGGAATGAGCAATGCACTAGATCATCCTGGTAGTGAGCCCAACTTTATGGAAGGGTTTGATATCACATGCACTTAATAATTTTGAAGTTATCATATGGGTGTACAATAGCTTGTGGACAAAAGGGACAGTAGCTCAAACCTTGATTTTTCACTAAGTCCATTATAATATGTATGTGAGATCCATATTGTCCATTAGATGTGTAATCCCATTTTAGACCTAGATTTAAAAACTCTAGCGGATAGGGATTCAAGTGGGCCACAACAATGGAAACAGTTAAGAAAGAGACATGCACCATTGATTTTTACAGGGTCCATTGCAATGATTATATTGAATCCACTCCAACTATTGGATGCCACACTAAAATAGTCTCGACGTCCAAAAATCAAGCTCATTAGTGATTTAGGTGGGCCACACCAAGGGAAAGAATATAAGGGGTAAGCTTTGACCTATATATTATTTCTAACTGTGTGATCCACCTCTATCACCGATGAGGCTCATTTTTTGGGTCCTAGGCCTAACATGGAATAACACACGTGGAAGTCGGGTGGATTGTACATAAACACCATGGTGTGGACCACCCAAGTCAGGGATGAAACTCAACTTGAGAGAGTCAATGTTTGGACCTATCCTGCAACACGGGCTCCCACAGTGGGTCCTATATAGAACGTTATGTTGGCCAAGGGGAATGAACCAATAGGGGGCTTCCTCAACCTCCTATAGTCACAAATCGTGAAATGAGGAACGGCCCTACGATACCCCAATGTGTAGTGACAATGGCAACAGGTCCAAGTAAATTTTCGAACCCTTATAGTTGGCCGAGGTCAAATCATTGTTTTCGATGTGGCCAGCTGATCAAGTCACTTCTCCAACACGTGTTCTCAACATCCCGCAACCACTTAGCCAATAATGAAAGGGGGTGTTGAAGATGTGGAAAAAGATCCAAAATTCATTGAAACAGAACAAACAGTCGATGAGGAAACAAAAGAAGCAACTTAGGTGGCCGAAGATCACGACGAGTCCCTAGTCATGAGGCAACTCTTATACACTCCGAGGAAGGGGGTACACCCACAATGGTACAATATATTTTGAATGCGGTGTATCATGAATGGCAAGGTATGTGATGAAATCATAGACGGTGGCAGCAACGAGAGCATCGTCTTGAGAGTGATGGCGGAGAAATTACGGCTGAAGACAGAGAAACACCTTGCCCCATACTTAATCACCTGGATTAAGAAGGTGAATAAGATTAAGGTAACGGAATAGTGTATCATCTCATTTTCTGTTGGTAGTAATTACAAGAATCAAGTGGTTTATGACATGGTCAACATGGAAGCTTGTCACAAGTTACTTGGTTGGCCATGGCAATAGGATCGTGACGCGACCCATTGAGGATGAGACAATGTTTATATATTCGTTAAGGACGGTCATAAAATGATCATCGCCCTTATGGCACCAGAAGCACACCTTGAAGCTTTTAAAGTGGTGGGGAGTTCTCTCCTAACCATTCGAGATTTTGTTGAGGAATCCAAGGAAATAGGAGAGGTGTATGCCTCAGTTGTGACGGGTGAAGACGTAGAGCCCACGAACACTCTCGTAAATTTAACATCGTTGTCAAAGAAGTTTAGAAAAATATGGCCCAAAGATTTACTCGATGGGTTACCCCCCCATGCGGGATATTCAGCACCATATAAACCTTATCCTAATGGCTAGCTTGCCCAACCGCCCTCACTATCTGATGAGTCTAAAGGAGTGCGAGATCCTTCAGTGACAAGTGGAGGAGCTGAATCGTAAGGGTCTGGTGTGAGAGAGCATGAGTCTATGCACCATTATGACATTGTAAACTCCTAAGAAGGTTATATAGATTTTTCATTCCTCGGCTGGATGACATGTTGGACATGCTTGAGGAAGCCAAGTTATTTTTCAAGTTGGACTTGCGAAGCGGCTATCATCATATTCGAATATGGTCAGGCGATGAATGAAAAACTGCTTTCAAGACCAATGAGGGGTTGTATGAATGGTTGGCCATGCCCATCGATCTTTCGAACAATCAAGCAGTTTCATGCAGTTGATGAACCAGATTCTGAAGCCATTTATAGGGCGGTTCATCATGGTTTACTTCGACGATGTATTGATCTACAGTTAGAATGAAACATACAACGTGGAACATCTCAGGTAGGTTTTACAGGTCTTAATAGAGAAGAAGTTGTACCTCAACTCGAAGAATTGTAATTTCCTAACTAAAAGCCTACTATTCTTAGGCTTTGTAGTGACATCTATAGGCATTCAAGTGAATGAAAAGAAAATGCGAGCCATTGGGGAATGGCAGGTTCCAATGAACATCCATGATGTGTGGAGTTTTCACGGGTTAGCGACATTTTATTCCCAATTTATGCAGAATTTCAGCACTATTGTGGCGCCGATCATGGATTGTATGAACAAAGGGCCATTCCAGTGGATGGAAGAAGCTGATAGAAGCTTCGTCGAAATTAAATACAGATAATTCACGACCCCAGTTTTGGTGCTTCCTAGTTTTGACAAGCTGTTCGAAGTTGAGTGCGACTCCTCTTATATTGGGATTGGAGGAGTTTTATCTCAGTAAGGCAAACTAGTAGCCTTTTATAGTAAGAAGCTCAGCGAGGCACGCAAAAAGTGGTGAACATATGAGCTTGAGCTATATGCAGTGGTTCAGGTGTTGCGACATTGGTGACATTATCTGATTTAGAGAGAGTTTGTTCTCTATATTAATTCTCAAACCATGAAATTTATTCAATAGTTAAACTAACATAAACCGTGTGTATGCTAGATGGATATCTTTTATGTAGAAATTCACGTTCGTTCTGAAACACAAAGCAGGGCAACAAAAAAAAGTGGCTAATACACTGAGTCGTCATGCAATGTTATTGGTCACTGTGAGTAATGAAGTTGTTGGGTTTTACAGCCTCTAAGATTTGTATGTTGAAGAAGAGAACTTCAATGAGGCATGAACGAGATGTCAGGAGGGTCATCCTAGTGACCTCCACATTCAGGATGACTTCTTATTCAAGGGGAATCAGTTGTACATTCCGCGAAGTTCCTTGAGGGAACGTATCATCTACGAGCTACATGGAGGTGGCTTTAGTGGTCATATAGGGCGAGACAAGACCAAAGCTCTTGTGGAGGAATGGTATTGCTAGCCGCAGTTGATACGAGACGTGAGAAGAGCAGTGCAATGATGTCATACATGCTAGTCTTTCAAGGGACATTCTCAGAATATGGGTCTCTACACTCGGTTGCCCATACCCGATGGCCCTTGAGAAAACCTATCAATGGACTTTGTTCTTAGTTTACCGTGGACTCAGCGAGGCATGGATTCCGTATTTGTGGTAGTGAACCGATTTTTCAAGATGACACACTTCATCCCATGCAAGAAGACCTTCGATGCGATACACATTTCAAATATATTTTTTAAGAGGTCGTGTGGTTACACGGGGTTCCCAAATTCATTACTTTCGATCATGACACGAAGTTTGTCAGCCATTTCTAGAGAACTTTGTGGATGTGGTTCAATACACGGCTTCAGTTCAGTAGTGCCTACCACCCACAGATAGATGGAAAAATTGAAGTTGTAAATCGTACATTAGGAAACCTCATTCAGTGCATCTCTAGTGATAAACTAAAGTAGTGGGACTTGGCGTTGGCTCAAGCATAGTTTGCATTCAATAATATGCCAAACCATTCCACAGGCAAATCACCATTTGAGATCATGTATGGCCGAGTGCCTAAGCATACACTTGATTTGGTTCTATTGCTTAAGCTACCGGGCATGAGTGTTGCTGCTGAGCATATGGTGGACCGGATATGGTCATTCATGCAGATGTTCGAGCAAGTTACAAGTTTCAAATGACAGATACAAGGAGCAAGCTGACAAGCATTAGCAGTTAAAGACGTTTAAAGTGGGTGACAAGGTGATGGTTCATTTACGCAAAGAGAGATTTCCAACCGGAACGTATAACAAACTAAACAATAAGAAAATTGGACTAGTATCGTCCTCTGTAAGATCTATGACAACGCTTACATCGCTAATCTTCTAGAAGAGATGGAGATCTCGTGTACGTTCAATGTTGCGGACCTATTCGAATATTATGAACCAAAGCCTGAAGATGACTTGAGGATGAGTTCTCTTCAAGTTGAGGGGATTGATGTAGAACGGGTCGTGGACGCGTTCATGGCTCAAATGGATCAGAGGAAGAAGCCCAAGAAAAGATAGAAGATTTCAACATAGTTCGGTCGACCAACTGATTTTCGTTGGTTGCTCGAAATTACGCGAGATAGTCAAGAAGCTTGTTGGACAGTTTTGGACATTTTCAGTCTACCGATCAAGCCCTTGTCGGTCGCCTGATATTCGCCTGGATCACAGGCTTAGTCTTTGGACAATTTTTGGAGTCCGTCGGTCGCCCGATATTCGCCTGGATCTCAAGCTTAGTCTCTGGAGAACTTTTGGAGTTCGTCGATCGCTCGACCAACTCCATCGGTCGACCAACCACAATTGAGGGCCGATGTAGATTTACATAAACTTATGCATTTATTTTTTTTGTTTTCTTTCATTTTTTGGTTAGGACTCTTGTTAATTACGTTTTAAGATTTTCTTTCAATATTTAAGTACTCTTTAATTCGTTGCTAGGGAAACTTTCATATTATTAATACAAATTTTCGACTCTTGTTGTTTTCTTCGTCTAGTGGAAACGAGATTTCCCTCATATATATGAGAAAGCCCTTTTGGATTCAAGGGAGCCGTGTGGATTTAAGGTAATTATCCTTACGAGAAATTGAACTTTTAGTAAAAATATGCACACCTGGGGCTATTGCAGTAAAAATCTCTACCCTTTTACTCCAATTTCAGCGTGACGTTTAAATGACCTCTTACCGTACCACTGGTGGAGCGACTGTGATGTTTGTGAGAAATTCACTCCTTCCATCCGTTTAGGCGACTCATACTATGACATGAGCCAACAAATCATGGGGATTCGAAACTCAAGTGGGCTACGCAGTGGGAAACAGTGGAAAGGGATTGCATACCATTCAGACCTTTTTGGGCTCCACTATGATGTTTGTATGCAATCCAACCCATTCATAAAGCTGCCCAATCGTTAATAAAGTCATTCCCATTGGGATGAACAAAAAAACCAAAAATATTAGCTGGATATAAAGCTTTTGTGGTCCCCCGAATGTTTTAACGGTGGGCATACAATCTCCACTCTTTTCTATTGTGTGGCCCACTTGAGCTATAAATCTGCCTCGTTTTTAGATTCATAACCTAAACTGATTTAAAATAAAGTATGGACAGGGTGGATTTCTCACAAACACGATGGTGGCCCCACCTAGCTTCGGACTCCTATAGGACTGACAAGCCCTCTCTGTCGTGGTTCAATGTTCCACGGAGGGCAATTCTGATTGTATACAATCAAAACAGATATCATGGCAGGTGTTAGGAAACCTTAAGGCCATGTTTGAAGGGAGCGGATTGGCTAGTGTACGACTCGGCTGGTGTGGGTACGTGGTGCCTGAAGATGAGCTCATCAGTCCTCGAACATCCAAAGAAGATCAAGTTTCTATGAGCCCCACAGTAGTGTATTTAATATATCTATACCGTCCATCCATTTGCTGAGATCATTTTAGGGCATGATCCAAAAAATGAGTCATATCCAAATCCCAAATGGACCACACCATAAAAAGCAATGAGACAATGATTCTCACCGTTAAAACATTCTTAGGGCCCGCCATGATGTTTATTTTCCATCCAAACTTTTCACAAGGTCACATGGCCTGGATGAAGGGTAAAAACAATTATCAGATTGATCAAAAACTTCTGTGACCCCAAGAAGGTTTCAATGGTAGATGTTCAATCTCCCAAGGCTTTCTACAGTGTGTTCCACTTGATCTTTGGATTTCTCTTATTTTTGGGGCTCAACCCTTATAATGTCGCCAAATGGACGGATGGTTTGGATATAACACGCACCTCATGGTGGGGCCCACAAAACTTGGTGACGTCAATACACTAGCTAGGTCGCCGGGGGTAACATGTATTTTCTTTCACATCAATAAATGCAAGCACTACTGTGTTTAAAAGTGAGGACTTCAAAGCCAAAGCTTCGTGTTTTATCCATGCCATCCATTCATTAACAGAGATCATTTTATGAGGGCAGTAAAAAACATGAGGCAGATTTAAAGCTCAAGTGGACTACATTAGAAAATAGTAAAAATTGAACGCTAACCATTTAAATGTTTTTCTTGTGATGTGGTCTACTTGAGTTTTGGATTTGTGTCATTTTTGGAGGCATATTGTAAAAAGATATGGCCAAATGAATGGACGGCATGGATAAAACATTTACGTCATGGTAGGACCCACAAAGTCGCATCTCATTTTGTGTATCAAAAAGTTGTGGCCATGGACCCTCCAAGTTACCTTTGGTAAATAATAAATGCAGAAAAAATGCAAAATATATTACAACTACCAAGAAATACATCATTTCAAACTAGCCCTAAGCGGTTTGCTTTAATTATTTAGAGAAATAGCTTAAGGGCGTGTTTGAAATTATGTTTCCTTGTTTATAAAATCCAGAATCATGGGAAATGAGGGGAAATTGAATTTCCCACATAGTCAATTTTCCATCAAAATCGTCCTCTTATTTTCTCACATAAATTTACGAGAAACGATATTTCCTTTCCTACGTTTTCTCCATGGCTAATTAGGTACTGCCCGCCTCACCTAAGATGGTGCGACCCTTGCCATGGGCCCACCTTGATGTACGCATCCTATATCCATGTCGTTCAGCCATTTTTCTAGATCATTTTAGTGCACAAATCCAAAAATGAGGTAAATCCAAATTTTAGGTAGACCATACTATAAGAAACAGTCATGATTGAATGCCCCACATTGAAAACTTCTTAAGGCCCACCGCAGTGTTTTCTTTATGTTTATTTTCCATCTAAACTTTTTATAAGGTCACACAATTGTGGATGAAGATTAAAAACAATATGTCATCATGATCCAAAAAGTTTATGGCTCACAAGAAGTTTCTAACGATCAATCATCATTATTTCCAATGGTATGGTCCACTTGAGATTTAGATTCATGCTTTGGATCATGCAATAAAATGATCTGGAAAAAAAAATAGAGGGATGGAATGGATATAGAATAACATTAAGGTAGGCCCCATGGTAAAGGACATCTTGGGTGAGGCCGATGCCGCCATTGAACGGCTACCTTTATTTCTCAAAATTGGATTGGTAGTGACCCCTATGCGCACACGTCTTGCAAGTTAGTACTTGAAAAGCTTTATGGCCCATTATGATATGTGCATTATATCCACGCCGTTCATCCATTTTTCCCGCTCATTTAAGGCATAAGCCCAAAACTGAGGTAGATCCAAATCTCAGGTGTACCACACCATGGGAAACCTTATTGGTTGAATGCCAACCATTAAAAAAAATTATTGGGGCCATGAAGGTTTGGATCGAGCTGATATTTGTGTTTTCCCTTCCTACATGTCTGTGTGACCCAATCAACAAGTTAGATGGCAACTAAACATTATAGTAGCCCAATAAACTTTTTAACATTGGGCATTAAACCACCATTGTTTTACATGATACGGTCCAACTGAGCTTTGAATATGCTTTTTTTTTCTTTTTCTTTTTTTTCTTTTTTTTCCAGTGTCTTAAAATGAGCTGGCAAATTGGATGGACCGCGTGGATAAAACAAACACATCATTGTTAATGATGGCACAAATCTTTTCCAGCACTGCCGTGGAAATGAAAGGGTTTGTCCCTAACCCATTAATTGCTGCTCCGACCTCATGAAGACACTGCAGCACTGCGGGACCACCTTGTTGTATGTATTCTACGTTCACCCCATCCATCCGTTTTCATAAATCATTTTAGGGTATGTGTGTAAGTTTTCTATATAGTGGGCTGACTGATCAATGATCCAGATTTGAATACAGATACAGATTCATGTGTGGACTGATCAGTGGACCCCACTACAGTCGTGATCTACAGAATTAAGAGGGGTTGCGCGTCTACACTGCCTGTGGCAGTATTGTAGTTGAACATGGATTCCTGATAGCCAAATTCGTGTGGAGCAAGGGTGGCAGTGTTTTGGTGGGTTTCAAACACTGCCACACCCACTACAAACCCTATTTAAAGGGTGCTGGGTCCCCAATCCGGGATTACACTGAAAACAAGCCCCATCTAAGGTTTTCTCTACAGCAATCCCAGGAGAGGAAGATCCAGATCTCTAATTCGAGATGGCCCACCAGACAGGTATGTGTTTATTCAGTTTATTAGATCTACATATCCGATGCACAGCAAGGTCCTATGTATTCCGCAATATAGAGTTTCTTACAATGTGCACATAAATGAAGCATATTCAAATCTCCGGTGGACCATACCATGGGAAACAATGGTGGTTAAATGCCCCATCATTAAAAACCTTTTAGGGCCCACCGTAATGTTTTGGTAATATTCATTTGCCATCCTTGATAAGGTCAAATAAACTTGGATTGTTCCCACCATGTTCTCTATGTAAAATCCACTCTGTACATTAGGATGATCCTTAGTGTTAGGGACGGACAAAGAATCATTCTAAGCTACAACTTTATTGGACATGTCCCTAAGAATTTATGTGGATATGACGAACATAAGATTGTATGTGGACACCTGATATCCAATCTAAGTCATTGATTAAGTGCTATTAAAGTAAGGCTCACATTGCTTCTAGCCCAAGTAACGCAGGAAAGAGGTAGTGACGAAGATCAGCGTCCACCTCAGGTGTATAAAAAAAACCATGAATTGACAATGGTATTTTTTTGAATCCACGAGAGAAGAAGAAGAAGAAAATAAATAAATAAAATAAAATAAAATTTGAGTTTTTTATTAAATAATTTGTAATTTTTTTTTTATTTTTCCATTACATCACTAGTAAATAAATAAGATAACCATAATTCGTACTTACAAAAAATATCAAAGTTCTAACCTTAGTAAAAGTCATAATCCAAATAAAATATAACTTGCCAAAAATAGTAAATTTTTTTAAAAAATAAAAATTCTAAATTATTCTTATTAAAGGAGTCCTAACATGATTAGGAGAAATTTCTAAAACGAGAGAAATTTAAAATTTTAAAAATAAAGAAATACTACAAAAAATTTGAAATTACTAAAAATAGTAAATTATTCCTAAAATCTTGATTTTGAGTTGTAACCACGCGTTTTCTTGCAAAATAAATAAACGCGACACGGTAAATATTGATAAGTTGTACATCTTGTAACGATACTCGAATCAAAAGTTATGACTGATTCATGGTTTGCACTCTTTTGATTCAACCATACGAGGAATGCATGTGTCACATCCTATATTTAGATGAGCCCTCCATAATTAGGCATAAATGTTAAAACCCAGCCCAATTATTAACATAGGGGATGGGATGCCCAATCTAGAAACTTCTAAATGGAATGTTGGGTCTGGGTTCACCATGCGTACATGCCATCTAATCCACTCATCAGACTAGCCCCACCAAGACTAAAGGACCAACCTATATGCCTATTTTCCACATTTAGATATATATACATTTTCTGCATTTAATCAGATAATGATGATGCTGGGCAGCCGTTGAAATAAGTGGGACAAGGCTACGGCGAGGACAACCACTACAACCACCACCCATACGACATAAACCATACACGACGTTCTCCTATTTAACGTAGTAATCATGTCACGTGAAGATGTATTGTATTTCTTTTATGTATTTATTTAATGTGAAATAATGTGTTTTTGAAGATATTGGGACACACTTTTCTTAAATAGACTATATTATTATTCTGGTACTGTTTACTTAAATGCTCTGTTGCCATGTTTGAAAAGTTGATTATTCAAGAAAAGAGAAGATAAGATAATAGTCTTCCGCTCGTTAATTAAACTGGTAGAGACTTGTGTGAGTGATTCCTTATTGTCTTACTTTTGAGAACTTTATCACCTTGGATTATTTAGTGAGTGACAAATCTCATTCTCATCAATTTCTTTCTTATGAAGATTTTCAAATCTCGAGGTTTTCTTAAGATGTTATCACGAAAATCTCGCCAAAAATAAAATATTTAAAAATATGTATCATAAATTGTCATATAATTTTAATATATGATATCAGGAAAATCTTGCTGAAAATAAAATATTTACAAATAAATACTCTAAATTCTTAAATAAATTTTAACATATATAAGCTCAAGAGTCAGTGGATGGTTAAGTGGGCCACAGTTTGGAAAACAAATGTATAACTATGAAAAACTTGACTGAAGCTTTGTAAATCCATCTACTTATTTCCAATATTGGGGCCTGTTGCTGCCTAAATTTGGTCAGGTCCGCAATGTAGGGGATGAGGTGTTGTCCTTGATGAGTGTGGCTCCAGCGATGGTCTTCTACATGAGATCATGATTGTGGATGAGCTTGGGATCCTTCATTCATAGGCCTTGCAGAACATAAAGGAGGTAAGCAAGGGGGTGCTTCTGTGCGGTTGGGGACCCTTCAATGCTTAAGTTAGGTCGGGTCTTAAGTCAGGCAATAATTCAGCTAGGGTATCAGAAGTTGCGTACATTAGTCATGTGTGGTGGGGGTATTTATAGGCTGAAACCCCCACCAATGCCTAGGTCTGATGGGACAAGTTGGGTGGTAAGGACTCCTGCTATCATTGTCATCATTAAAGTGTGGGAGGCCATGCTGGTGTCAGGCCTAGTGGCGTGGTAGGGCAAGTACAGGGGCCATGCCTCCTCTTGCCATTTCCATCATTGAAGTGTGGGAGGTCATGCTGGTGTCAAGCCTAGCCTGGTGGCGTGATAAGGCAACTATATAGGCCATGCTTCTTGCTGCATTTATGAGGGACATGTGTAAGCCCTACTCCACCATACCCACCGCATTTATTACGGGCAGGACCAGGCTCAGACCTTGGCCTCATCTCTCTTCAGCTCGGCAAGAAGGGTCGGCCTCCTCTAGTAGTGGTTGTAGTGGTCGGCCTCAGTGCTAAGCTCAGCTTGGACCTCGGCCTCGTCTCTATTCAGCTCGGTGAGGAGGGTCAGCCTCCTCTAGTAATGGTCGACTTCAGTGCTCAGCTCGGCCTCATTGCTCAGCTCGACTTAGACCTCGACTTCGGTGCTCGGACCTCGGCCTTAATGCTCAGCTTGGGATTGGTCCTCACCCCCTTTTCTTGTCATAGTCGTTCGTCGTCCTGACGTCAGTGCGTGAGCTTGAGGACCTGTGCCTAAGCCCATGATTTTGTGGGCTTTTCTCATGACCTAAGGTTAGCTCAGATTTACCCACAACAGGGCCCATATGCTGAGTGGACCACAGCGACGGTGGGCCCCACAATTAGGGAATTTAATTGAAAATCCCAAATTAGGGGTTTTAATTTTGAAATCCCTAATTAGGGATTTACTAAAACAATGTTCCCCACCACAATGTGGACGACGACGGTGGGCCCCACAAGCAGTGGACGTCGACTGTGGGGCCCAGAAGCAATGGGCAACGACGGTGGGCACCACAAACATTGGACAATGACGGTAGGTAGGAATGAGAGAGAGAGAGAGAGAGAGAGAGAGAGAGAGAGAGGGGTTACCGGAGGTGATGACCGAAAATTCCGTGCGGCGTGCGGCGGTGACGACTGGAGATGGCTTGGTGCGGACGACAGTGGCTTGGTGCGGACGGAGGTGACGGCCGGAGAGAGAGAGAGAGAGAGAGAGAGAGAGAGAGATGGGTGGGCGCCGTAGTCGTTTTGACTTAAAATATTACCTTATTACCGACAAAAATTTTCGTCGGTAATAGTTTTGATAAATCGTCGGTATACAGATTCAATGATATTTGGGCCCACCCGTGCTCTATCAACCCCATCCACTCCGTATATACATACGCTTTTAAATACACTTATTAGTTACATTAAAAAAAATTATAAATCCACATCTATGATCGACCACACAATGTAAAATAATATGTCCACTGTTCATTTTTATCGACAATGTATCTATTTCGTCGGAAAAAATTTCTTTACTGATGAATATTTTAGTCGGCAAAAGGCTTTTTACCAACAAAACTATATATCGTTGGTAAAAATAGCCTCCCCGTCGTTACAAAAGGCCACCAAGGGTAAGGCTATAAACCTTGTACCAACGAAATTAATATTTCATCGGTAAAAAATATATGTACCGACAATAATAGTCATCGGCAAAAGGCTTTTCACTGACGACTTCTAATATCATCGGTAAAAGTATACTTCCCATCATTATAATTGGTGACAGGAACATATTTGGTGAAAGCGGGAAGGATGTGGAACTATTAACGATGAACTATTTAATTCATCGGTGATAATGATATGTACCGATGAAATACCTTTCGTCGGAAAAAAATTCGTTGGTAAAGAACCAATTTCTTGTAGTGAGGTTAATTCTTCGGAAAACATGTACATGATTGGACCAATCTGATGGATGCATTGCTTGCACCTATGTGCTATGCTAGTACTTGTATGGCGGACACATATTACACATGCATGTGTGCTTGGAAAAGCTCTTTTCTTCTTCTTCTTCTTCTTCTATTTTTTTATTTGTTTGTTTGTTCACATCAAGCTTTGTGAAGCTAGGATTTCAACACCACCTCATTAGTGAGATTTCAAGTTTAAAAAAGAAAAAAGAAAAAGAAAATAAGAACCAAGTAACCTTGACGTAGAAAGAGAGATTTACAACTATAATGCATGAAGAAATGGATACTCACCTTTACTAGCAAGTCAATTAACCTAGCTTGAAGCATCCTCAGTCTCAACTTGCTTTCTGAACATCCTTAGTGTAGCTGTGCAAGTGCATAAACTACTTTACTTTTCACAGATGTTCCTTCTGCCTAAATCAGCCAGCAAGAACGTCTTGTTCAGAGAAAAAAAGAAAATGAGACATAAAACACTAAATTTGCATTAAATAAAAGGCTAACCATTTTATCAAAATTATTATTATTATTATTATTATTATTATTATTATATCTCCACCGTTAAAGGGGTTGCTGCTTTCTGATCTTGAGGTCCAGCTGTTAGCCTTCTGATCTTAAGTCAGGCCATAGAATTGGAAGAGTAAATGTAGGTTGCTTAAGGAGATTGTGCGTACCTATGCTTGTAGGAGAGTCCTTTATTTATAGTACAATCAAAGAGATTATGGAGAGTTATGGTCATGGGCATTAAGCCAATAATGGTCGTCATGATTCCCGGCTATGTGGATCACGACCGTAATCATTGAAAATGTGCCCAATTTATTCGGGCTTGTCATTGAACTGTCACGCGCCTTTATGGCGATAGTAGGCCAGGTCGGCCTAGGGGTGGAGCTCATTGGCCGAGCTCCCTAACTTGAAAGTATTTTGAATTGGAGTCATTGGTTGTAGCTAAGGTTGAGGACTGAGTTGAGGACCTGGTAGTTTGAGGCCTGAGGACCGAGCGTATCGTGTGGTGATCGAGTTCAATAAAACAACTCAGTTTGAATTGTTTGATATTATATTTAAAATGACATTAATAAATACCGAACTAGTATCGTAGTCGTCGTCCTCGTTCTCATCTTTCTTCCTGGGGAAGATCAGCCACCTAGTGTCTAAGGTCTCCCTGTTCGAAGAGACCTTCCTGAGCTAAGGACTAGTACTTGGGCCCATGGGCTGATGGGCTTACTCGCACTTTACTCATCTTGAAATATATGCACAACGGTGACCATATCCTAAAATAAGCTTAAAAAAAAAAAAGAAGAAAAAAAAGGAAGTACAACACGGCTTACAATGCATACATTGAGGTGGGCCCCTGTGGTAAAGTCTCACCCACATCGCTGGTTCCGAGGTTGCAGCCAAGACGTGCTCCTGCAACTCGGGTGGGTATAGCCGAGTTAAGTTTCAGTGTCAACTTGAGCCCAACCCAACCTCAAAAGGACCCAACCTACCCTCCAAACCGGCCCAAATTTTAACCCAAGGTATTGAACCTAAATTAAACCCACACCTTTGTGACAGCGGCAGACTGAGTGAAGATAACCTCGTTACAACACTGAGGTCCTGGTATCCTAACCCAACGTGGGGGTGGCTAACATTGGAGTGTGACTTACGTCAACTAACCCGACTCGAATTTGTTCAATCCAAGACCACCTTAATTTCAATTTTGGTGTGATTTCCAACCCGAACCCAACTTGAGAACCTTAACAACCCGGCCCAAATTTAGGTTGGTTCAATGAGTTTGGGGTTAATCCAAACCCAAGTTTACCCCCAAGCCAAAGGAAGGTATTTGTAATAATCCGAACGTAGGGGGAGGTCTTTGCAATTATCCCAATTTATTTGTCTAAATAATCCAAACTAAGGGGAGGTGCCTACAATTATCCTAATCTATTTGTTGGGCGCCTCCTTCCACTAGATACACAGAGAGAGAGAGAGAGAGAGAGAGAGAGAGAGAGAGATATGGGAGATTTTACGAAGAGTTCAATCGCGGACGATCCGTTCGACCTCCTCAAGATCATTTTAAATCCAGACGGTTCAATCACGAGGCCCACCACCATCCCTCTCTCTCCTCCACAAGCGGAGCCTCAGCAACCCCACAACGTTCTCTCCAAAGACGTACCCCTTAATCCCTCCAACAACACCTGGATTCGGATATTTCGCCCCCATCTTTTGACACCAACGGCCCCTCTCCCAATCATCATCAACTTCCACGGTGGTGGTTTCATCGTCTTCAGCGCTGCATCTACCCCCTTCCACGTGGCATGCGAGCACATTGCCCGTCACGTGCCTGCCATCGTCCTCTCGGTCGAGTACCGACTCGCACCCGAGCACCCTCTCCCCGCCGCGTACGATGATGCGATCGACGCCGTCCGTTGGGTCCGAGACCAGGGTATCTCCGATCTCCACCGTGACACGTGGATGGCCCCCTATCTCGCCGATTTCTCTCGTTGTTTCCTCATGGGCAGCAGCGCTGGAGGCAACATCGTGTACCACGTGGCCCAGCGGGCATTGGATCTGGATCCTCCGTTCAAGATTGCTGGGGCGATCCTGAACCAGCCCTTCTTCGGTGGGGTCCAGAAGACGGAGTCAGAGCTGAGGATGGCCCAGGATCGGGTCCTGCCCCTCAATGTCATCGACCTGATGTGGCGCCTGTCCTTGCCGAGTGGGGCCGACAGGGACCATGAGTTCTGCAACCCGATGACGCCCGGGGCCTACCACGATCGGATCGGGTCGCTGCCGCCGTGCTTGGTGAAGGGCGACGGCGGCGACCCGCTCGTGGACAGCCAACGAGCTCTTGTCAAGATGCTGGAAGGGCGTGGGGTCCACGTGGTGGGCCAGTTCGAAGAGGATGGGTGCCATTGCGTTGAGTTCTTTGATCCGCAGAAGGCCAAGGACTTCTTTACGGACATCAGGGATTTCATCTCGTCAGTCAGCAATGGGCCGTAAGTCTTACCTCCATCCAACCAACCATCAAAAAACAGTTGTCTGGTTCTCTTGACACACGCACAGCTATCCACACGTGCCAACCTGCCCCGTGCAGAAGGCAACGCTCACCATCCAAAATCACAGGCCTCCTCGGCCTATATATCATGTGATTACGCATATCTAATGATGAAAGTGGATTTCACATATACATTTAAGGTAAGTCCATTAAAAAAATCAATGGGAAGAGATCTCTCAACTGTTGCTGATAAAAAGAGGTCTGAGTCCAACAGTTGGACCATAAATTCGGATCCATCCTTCCAACCTTTCATATGGGGGTTACGTTGATTTTTCAATTGGTGATTCTTAGGGCCCGTTTGGATGCCACCAAATAAGTTGCTTTTTCTACTTACAGCAGTAGATAAGTAATTTATTTTAGATAAGTAAGTTTGGTTTATGATGATTTTTTTTACTTAAAAGTAAGTAATCACTTCAGCTAATATTTTTAGCTTTTTAACTTTTTCACGAGTTGCTGTAGAGAGAAATAGGAGAGGTGAAAGAGAGAAAAATGATAAGCAGTTGTTTACCATCAAGGCAGGCCCCACGTGAATAGGCAGGGTTGGTGTGCAAGGTGGGTGCATGTGATGGGCAGTGAATATTGAAGGTAGGTCCCACATGATGGATAATGAGGATGGCCTATATCCAAGGTGGGCGCTACATGATGGGCCATATCAAAGGTTGGCTCCACATTGAAGGTGGGGCCCACATGATGGGCAGTCCACATCAAAGGTGGACTCCACATGATGGATAATTCACATCAAGGTGGGCCCCACGGAATGGACGGTCCACATCGAAGGTCAGGCTAATGAGAATGACCCATATCCAAGGTGGGCTCCGCATGATGGACAACCCACATGGGAGGTAGACCCAGATGATGGATGGTCCACATCAAAGGTAGACACCACATGATGGGCGGTGGATATTGAAGGTGGGTCCCACATGATGGATATCACACATTAGTGGGGCCACATAATGAATGATCAACATCAAAGGTTGGCCCCACATAATGGACAACGGATGTGAGGGGGACCAAATAGACTTGAGGGATGATTACTTATGATGTTGGAAACCAAACATGCTTAATTTTCTACTTTTTTTTTTTTAATGATAACTATATTATTTGCCAAACATGCTTATTTGCTAATTAAGTATAAACCAAGATAAGTTACTTATCAAATAAGTAGCTTAAGTAACTTACAATCCAAAAGGGCCCTTATTGTGTGGCCAACCTATTGGAAGGGTGGGATTTTGCGTTTGGTAAATAGGTTGGAAGTTATCCACTTGCTGGACAATAACTCGTGGTCCAACCAATTGGACTTGAAAGCATTCTCTGAAAAAGGGGCACACACATTCATGTTAGATGTGGAATCCGTGATAGTCCTCTCAACAAAAAACCACACTGACTTATGATTCAGGTGGACCACACCAAAGAAAGTAGTTGGGTGAGAGACAACCACCCTTGACAACCACCCTTGATTTTTACCAGGCCTACCATGACAATTATATGAAATTCACTCCAACCATTAAATTCCACACCAAAGTTTAGGAGGGCCCAAAAATCAAACGTATTTGTGATTCAAGTGGGCTACCCTAAGGAAAACGGTGTGGAAGGTGAGTATTGCCGTGGTCCGGCTGAATCATAGATGCAGCTGATTTTTGAGCCCTGGGTTAATGAAGTAATTTATTAAAAACATTTTTGAAAGAGGTATAAATAGGAAAATAATGAGGTAGTAATTTGTAAAATTCCCTTCAATGTAGAGTGTGGTCCGCCTTATGAGTGGACCAGCCTTATTTCTGCGATAGATCATCCACATGGTGGGTCCCAACTTAATCAAGGGCTAAGATGTCCCCAAACTATGTTGTGTGACCCGCGAACATCTGCACCTGGGTTTGCTGCTCAGGTCTCACACGCATGAAAGACAGGTTCCAGATGGAATCCTGTTTGGCTGGGCTCATGCACACGTGAGTGTCTCACACGCATGAAAGACTATTGAAACAGAAATGGCATGCGGCTACCTAACAAAGCACAGATCTTACACACGGACACGGATTGTGCAGTAACTCTCCCGTCGTGGGTCCACCATGATATATGTGTCATTATTCACTCACGCCGTCCATCCATTTTTCTAGCTTATTTTGGGACATGAGCCCAAAATTGAAGCATATCAAACAGGGAGAATAATAACATCCACGGTTGAAACCATTCTAGAGCCCACAGTGACTTTTAGCCTGTTCAAAAGGTCACACAGATATGGATGAAGGGAAAACATGTTTTTAATGGTAAGCATTCAATTTTCACTGTTTTACATGGTGTGGTCCATTTGAGCTAACATGCTTCAATTCTGGGCTCATGCGTTAAAACGAGCTGAAAATGCAGATGTACAGAGTGAATAAAACACATACATTACGGTACTCCTCACAGAGTTTACTCATCACGCTATACAATCGGTAGTCCATGTAGATGGGTGATGCAGATTTTGTAGTAAAGGCCTGATGGTTGCATAATCTAAGTTCTAGAGAAAAGGCCTGATGGTTGCAGAAATGGAACCGGAAGCCTAGATTCCATATGGAACTCATTGTTTGGTTGAAAAAATAGTAATCCAGATTCTGTTTGGTAGAAAACTGTGTAATCCAATTGTTGCTTGCCGCATGGCCCACTTGGGCTTCAGATCTGCCTAAGAACTTGACCCCTGGCCTATAGTAGCCCCGCAAGACAGATGGCCGGGTTGGATGGCAAATATACATTATAGTGGGCCCTAAGAAGTTTTTAATGGTGGACGTTCAATCAACACTGTTTTTCCTATGGTGTGGTCCACTTGAGATTTAGATCTGCCTCATTTTTTTGTCTAATGCCCTTAATTGAGCTCTCAAAATGAATGGACCTTGAGGATATAAAACACATACATCATAGATATACAACGCATGCATCAAAGTGGGCACAACCCTAGGGGTATTATCATCAATATTGAATGATCCTCACTTCAGCCTCTTTTCATCCCTTCGTAAAAATGGTCCCCCCACACCGTTTCCACTAATCCCAATTCCAGCTAATTTAGGTCTCCAAATGGAATCATGTTTGGCTGTTATTTTCTGTCAAATACACCGTTAAAATTAGATTTGGCTGGAATTCAGATTTAAGTTGGAAACAGGTTTCCTGATCCCAACCGAACAGGCCCCAAGTAAACTCTATTGTGCCCAGTGTGGTGTATTTGTTATTATCCATGCTATCAATCATTTTTCCAAACGCATTTTAGGGTATGAACTCAAAATTGAAACTTAAAAATTAATGAGGCCAGTGACACCCACCATTGAAACCTTCCTATGCCAGCCAGGCAGTAATGTTTTTTGTCATCTAACTTATTCCTAGGCTCCCACAAACACGGATGAAGGGAACACAAATATCATCTTAATCCAAAACTTTTGTGGCCCTTAAGTTTTTTACAGCAGGCGTTCAATTCCCATTATTTCCTGTTCGTGTCGTCTACTTGAGGTTTGGATATTCTTAAATTTTGGGCTCATGACCTAATCTAAACTGAGCTGGAAAAACGGATGGACAGCAGAGATAAAACATATACATGGGCTCACAGAGCATGGTGAGTTACTACACAATACATGTCCCTTGCATACGTTCCTATCAGCTTGATGAATGAGTACCATGTCCAACTGGTCCATTAGATGAGCCCCCCTTCATTAGGCATAAATGCCAAAATCCAGCCTGATCATTAACTTAAGTGGGCCACACCGAAGGAACTAATGAGGGACATTGGGGATGGGATGCCCAATCTAGAAACTTCTAGATGGAATGCTGGGTCCACCATGATGTGTATATGCCGTATATCTAATCCGCTCATCAGGTTATCCCCACCAAGACTAGGGCCAACCTATATGCCTATTTTCCACATTTAAATGTGTACACTTTTTTTTTTTTTTTTTTGCATTTAAACAGATAAAGATGATGCTGGACAACCGTTCAAATAAGTGGTTCAAAGCTACGACGATGACAACCGCGAAGACCATCACACATATGACATAAACTATAGTAAATGGTAGCTGAGGCACAAGCTGTTCTGGTATTTTCCGATAGTAGTCAATCACATGATGTTGTATTGCATTTCTTTAATGCTCTAAAAAAAATGTTGTATTGCATTTCTTTAATGCTCTAAAAAAAATGTTGTATTGCATTTCTTTAATGCTCCAAAAAGCTGTTGTATTGCATTTCTTTAATGCTTCAAAAACTTAAAAAATGGGTGTGTCATGCGTATGTCAGTGAGAGTGAGAGTGAGAGATAGCAGTGAGGGAGGACAAGAAGAGCAGATAGAATGAGAGGGAGAGGCAGGATTTTTACTGGAGGAGGAAAAGAGATGAGAGGAGTGAGAGAGAGAGAGAGAACATAAAAGTGAGAGGGAGAGGCCGAGGCATCATAAAGTAGAGTAGAGAAGGAGTTTTGCTCTCCTATGCAAGGCCGGGTGCGACTTGGCTAAGAGTAGCGATGTGGGTGGGACTCTGACCGTGGGGCCCACCTTGATGCATGCGTTGTATATCTATATCGTCCATCCGTTTTCCTAAATCATTTTCTTGCATGGTTCTAAAAATGAAGCAGATACCAATATTAGGTGGACCACACCATAGGAAATAGTGGTCATTGAATGCCCGCCATTAGAAACTTCCTAACACCATAATGTTTATTAGCTATCCAACCCGTTGATAAGGTCACACGGACCTAGATGAAGGGAAAACACAAATATCAGCTTGATTCAAAACTTTTGTGGCCCATAAAAAGTTTTTAATGGTCATTCCGTATTCGCCATTGTTTGTTATGGTGTGGACCACCTAAGATTTGGATCTATTTAATTCTTAAGCCCATGCTAGAAAATGATCTAAGAAAACAGATGGACGACGTAGATATATAACGCATGCATATAGGTGGGCCCCACGATCAGCATTCCACCCATGTCGCTGAGTCATTGTTTTCAAGGGTCCTATATGTGTGGCACCCTCGTGTGCATGGGTTCGCACAACGGGTTCGTGCAAACTTCTAACACGTGAAGTGGTCTTAAAATTCAGACCGTCCATGTAGTGCGTCACCTCATGAAACCTCTAACACTAAGTTCTTGGCCTGATCCAAAAATTCGATGGGCCATAGCAAGGTGAGAGACAAATGTAGGTTTTAAGTGAAATTTTTTGAAAATCACTCTCTCTCTCTCTCTACACGCGCGCGCGCACACACACACACACAGAGAGAGAGAGAGAGAGAGAGATTTGATTTTCGATTCGAATCGAGTAATCGATTCAATTTGATACCAAACCATTCAATTTTTTATTCAATTGGATCAATCGAAACTGAAAATTGAAATTGAATTTAGAAAAAATGAATCGAATTGATCTTCTAGAGCGATTTGATTTGATTCGATTTGATAAATCTAGCGCCTTGTTATCCAAGATTGACTTATTCTAGTTATTATTAAGGAATCAGGTGATTCACATAGAACTGAACAAGTAAGCAAAACCAAAATCGACTCAACTAAGTCAGGCTGGAACTAACAAATAATAATAATAAATAAATAATAAACCAAATTTTGATAAAACGCTTGGCCTTTTGTTTAATGCAAATTTATTGTTTTATTGTTTTAATGCAAACACTTGGCCAGGCGTTCTTACGATCAATTTAGTCAGTGAAGTTGGTGTCCAAAGGAACATCTGTAAAAGGAAAAGTAATTTATACACTTGCGCTAAGGATGTTGGGATTGAGACTGAGAATTCTTCAAGTTAGTTTAATTGACCCTGCTAGTAAGTATAGTTGTAAATCACTCTTTCTATATAGTAATGTTATTCAATTATTTTATTTCTACGCACACCCTCAGACAACACCACAATGGGTACTGGAACTTATGACCTTAGGGTTGAAACTCTTCTGGGTCTGCTAGTAAGCCATGAGTAAGGACCCTGCACTCCGATTTTTTTTTCTTCTAATTTGAAATCTCACCTGCATTGGTTCTGCTGAAATCTTCGATGCACAAAGCTTGAGGTGAAGTTCTTGTTTTCCCAAGAGTTATCCTTGTCCACTCAGCATATGGGCCCCAATATTAGAAACAGGTGGATGGATTTACAAAGCTTCAGCCAAGTTTTTCGCAGCTCTACATTTGTTTTGCAAACTGTGGGCCACTTAACTAGTTTGATCCACTGACTTGGGCTTATATATATTAAAATTTATTTAACAATTTACCATACGTAACTGTCAATATTTTATTTTCAGCTAGGTTTTCATGATATTATATATATTAAAATTATTTAACAATTTACAATACATATTTTTAAATATTTTATTTTTAGCAAGATTTACTTAATATTATATATATTAAAATTTATCTAACAATGTATTGTACATTTTATGGGTAAAATACGAGCTAACCCTCAGGTCGAATATAAAAATGACCCGGACACAGGTCGGAATTATCCGACCTAACCTAAAGACAAACTCCCTTACCTTGTCGAACGGGAGGATGACCTCGGCCATGAGACGACCTTAGCCTTATCAACACAAATCCTGTAATCTTAGGCTTCTGCCAAGATAGTAGGAGAAAGATCTTGAGAGTCATCAACTGGTACAGAAACATCTCCGGTAACTATGAAATGGCCTGAAGATCTCGGAGGTCCGAGATATCCTCCACAAAGATAACATTTCCTAATAGGAATACGATTCCGTAACCTAAGTCTATAAAGAGACACGTCCTCTTCATCACTATGGTACACAAAAACTCTTGCTCACAAAAGAAACAATGAGATTATTGATTCTAAAAGCTCTGATTGATTTAGGCATCGGAGGACTAACGGCCGGTCCCCGGCCCCCTCTTAGCTATTGTTTGTCTTTGCAGATCTCAAATAGACGAATCATAGCCTCTCTACATCCTCGAGGTCGATCATCGATCTCGCCTCTCTCGTTGTTAAAATCCAGCAACAACAGTTGGTGTCGTCTGTGGGAAATCGACTGCAAAATTGTATTCTCACCTAAGAGCTTCAGAAAATATACCCCCTCCATCGAGAAGACTTCAGATGGATGGAAAAAGAAAATACAAGAGAAAAGCTCCTGCTATCGCCGGGCCATCCGAAGCTTCGCGATCTGATGAGGAGGGGTCCATTCCTGAAACGCCCACCCTCCGAATCGGAAGTTCATTGCCACACCTTGTTCAGCAGAATGGATGACAGAGGCCTCGTAGCCGCGGGACCAGGCTATCCGCTCTCGAAGAATAAGTGGGAGGTGTTGCCGAACGGCTAGGAGTTGTGGACGAACGGTTCAGACACTTTAACCAACAACTTGATGATATCAATGTTCTCCTAGCCATTTTAGCCCAACCGTCCCCAGTCTATAGGGGCGATGGTGAGCCTCAACAGTCGCATTTAGCTCCCCCACCACAACACTCTTCCGATTCCAAATCAAGAACGTGCTGAAAAATATGAAGTTGCCAGCCAAGTAACAAGGGCTAAAACTCGGTTGGCAGCGGAATTGCTCGCTAGCGATTTTTGCCATAAACTCGAAAAGAAAAGGTCAGCTCGAATGGATCATGACCAAGTAGACGACAATATAAATCCACTGGAGGCCGAGCTGAAGGAACTTCGTGAACGCGTAGTTGATATCCAAAGAGCGCAGCGCGCCCAAGCACCCATTGCAGTAGATGCATTGGTCGATTCGTCCGAATCACCATTCACTGAGGAAATCCGTGAGGAACCACTTCCTAAATAGTTTAAAATCCCTCAGCTTAAACAATACTCTAGGATAGGAGACCCGGCGGAGCATTTGGAGAATTTCAAGGTCCGAATGGAACTCCTCTTAGTCAATGAGCACATCATATGTAAAGCCTTCCCTTTGTCATTAACGAGCTCGGCCTGGACTTGGTTTCGAAATCTAAAACCAAGGTTGATCAGCTCATTTGCCCAATTGAGTAGGGCCTTCGCTACTCAGTTCATTGGGAGTACCGACCCGAGGAAGCATTCAACTCATCTAGCCGCAGTCAAACAAAAAGAAGACGAGTATTTAAAAGACTACCTCGCACGTTTCAATGCCGAGGTCGTCGAGGTTGAAAACCTTTCTCAGGATGTACCATTCCACACTATGATTAAAGGATTATGCAATAAGAAATTCCTCTGGTCCGTTGGAGAAGAACCGCCCCAGTCTGTGGCAGAATTCCTGAATCAAGCTGTCAAGCACATCAACATGGAGGAATTGGTCAACGTGTGTACACATTAGAATTTCTTTAAAATTAGATGCGTGTACACATTGGAATTCAAAATTTGAAATGTTAGATAATGCGGTTGAGTTAAAATAAGCATTTCTTCAATACAAGGATCATGACTCCAACTACCAATATTTACCTTCTCAAGAAAATTGGGCAACAGTTGAGGATGTTCATAAAAATTTTAAACTTTTCAATTCATGTACCAAGATATTTTCTGAAAATAAATATCCTACTGAAAATCTTTTCTTACCAAAAATTTAGAAGATTAAGGAGTGTTTAGAGAAAAAGTCAAACTATGGGCCTGATTCTATTCGAGAAATGGCAAAAGTGATGAAAACAAAATTTGACAAGTGTTGGTCTAAATGTCATTTGTTATTGGCTATCGCAGCATTTTTAGATTCTCGATATAAGATGATGTTGATTAAATTTGTCTTTATGAAGATCTAATTTCTTGATAAGGCTCAAGTGGAAATCAATCATATACATAAATCAATGGAAGAATTATTTAACTTTTATATTGGTCTAAGGGAGAGCATGGAAGGAAATGTTCGCAACAATTTTCGGGTTGATCAAGTGAGTTGTGGTGCAACAATATCTTCTTTTGATGATGATGAATGCAATTATGAAAGCTTTGTTGATATTGAACATGCGGTTAATACAACTAAATATGAACTTGATCATATAAATATGGAGGATATTCTCTGTGGTCAACCTTCAGATTTTGATGTTTGGGGCTAGTGGAAATATAAAGAAATTCGTATCAAGTACAAAACTCTCTCATTGATGGCATATGATATTTTGTATATACCAGTTTCTACCATTACATTGGAGTTAGACTTCAAAATAGGGTCGAGAGTTATCAATAAGAATCATAACTCTTTGGCATAAAAAACTATCAAAGCATTGATCTACATAGAAGATTAGTTACGTTCAGAATGGGGTGATGAAGGCCCCTCCCGTGTACTCTATGGTGATGTCCCTAAGGTTGAGTCCGATGACAAAGACTATAATTGATATATCTTGCTCACTGATATTTTTGTTCTCTTTTCCCATTTTGTTTGCAAGTTGTTAAGAAAAATTTCTTGTTAAGCAAAATCATACTCTTTGAAATACTTAAGAATATTTTTCATTATTAAGATTGCCATATTAATATGTGTATTTTTAATATAGTGCGAATTAATATGCATACACATAATGCTAGCAGTATCATAGTATGCTAATTTACAAAAAAGAAAAAAATTAATTACACAGTATTTGTTGGATCTTTTATTTTTTAGAATGGTAAGTAAAAAGCTTTTACTTAGCAATTACATGTGCAAATATTTCTATGCTAAATGTCACTTGCATTTATGGCTTAACAATAGAAGATGACAACACATTAATACAATCAAATTACAACTTTTATATTTGTTGCTTTAGGGATTTATAAGCATCTTCCTTAACCATCGTTAACTTCTTTTTTTTCTTGGTTTGTCGTGTTTCTATGGTATGAAGAATGATATTAAGAAGATTCAGCCTAATAATTATACAATTTCTACTTGTACAATTTTGATAAAACATTATATAATGAAAAGTTATGAATAATAATAATAGTAATAATAATCAAGATTAAAGAAATGAAGAATGATATTAAGAAAATCCAATCTAGTAATTGTACAATTTCTACTTGCACAATTTTGATGAAACGTTGTATAACGAGAAATGCTCCGATGCTCTTATAGCATTATAAGTTATAGTGTTCCTAGTTGCATTGGTTCTCTCAGATGGTTCAATTGATCGATTTGAACTGTTTGTTAAGTCCAAGATTAATCCTGATAATTATGATATTCATTCGCAGTATGTGGAAAATCGAATAAAAAAATCCATCAATTCAATCTTATATGGATCCTAAAAAATTGGGATCAATTTAATTTTAATTCGAATTTTCAAAATTTAGATCAATTCAATTTCAATTTCAATTTAAAAAATTTGGGATCAATTCAATATTAATTTCATCCAAAATTAAATTGATCGAATCGATATGCAGCCCTAGCTAGACGCACACCATCCAACACCAATGAAAAAAAAGTAGTGTGTGCATATCAAGAATGGCATTAGGAGTGGGGCCTAACGATTACCTTCAGCCCCACCCCCATAAATTCTCCCCTCCCCCTGACCTCTCTCTCTCTCTCTCTCTCTCTCTCTCTCTCTCTCTCTCAGGGGTGGAGCCAGGATTTTCTTCTAGGGGGGTCATAGAACTTTTCTATCAAACTAATATTTGTATTCTCCATTCGTCCATGTTTGTGTGAACTTATAAACAAATTGGATCTCAAATAGACATCATGGTGGGCCCTACAAAGGTTTCAACAGTGGGCGCCAGTCCCCATTGTTTCTGTGATGGGGTTTATTTGAGCTTTAAATCTGCCCAATTCTTTGTTTTAAGCCATAAAATGATCTCTCCAAAGGGTTGGACAGTGGGGATACAACACATATATCATGTTGGGGTCATAGAACTTGGTGACAACACTTCAGTAGCGAGATTGCTACTAAACAAGGACGTGGATTTCCTGCAAAAGGAAGTTCCTGTGCTGGGAACTTAGGTGGGGTTCACCATAATGTTTGTAAGAAATTCACCCTGTCCTTCCATTTTGTGAGCTCATTTTAGGACAGCCGACAAAAAATGAACCGGATCCAAGACTCAAGTAGGCCACACTAAAGGAAAAGGTGGGTAGGAAATTCCTACCGTTGAAACCTCCCTGGGTCCACAGTGATGTTTATATGCCATCCATATAGTTCATAACGTCATTCCTACTGGGATAGGCGGAAAAAACAAATATTAGACTAATTCAAAACTTCTTTGAACCCGTGATTATTTCAACTGTGGATGTTCAATACTCACGTTTTCGGTCCACTTTAGTCTTGGATCCGGCTCATTTTTTGCCTCATGTCCTAAAGAGCTCAAAAGTAGATGGATAGGATGGATTTCTCACAAATATCATGTTGACCCCACCTAGGTTCCCAGCGTAGGAACTTCCTCGCCTTTGAAATTACCTGCGCACTAGGACCTAGCTAGAGATGGACGGTCCTATTAAGGGCTCTGTGGGGCTCACGGTGATCTATATGTTTTATCCACACCGTCCATGTATTTTGACAGATCATTTTAGGGCTTGAGTCCAAAAAGGAGGTAGAGATCAAAGGCTCAACTGGACTACACCGCATAAACCCGTCAGGAGTTCAGGCGCATTCCCTCGCCCCTACGAGGCTCCACCCATGCTCTCTTTCTCTGCATGAAAGCTCCTCTCTCTCTCTCTCTCTCTCTCTCTCTCTCTCTCTCTCTGCGTGTATCTCTCTCTCTTTCTTTAATGATAATTCAATTTCTCTGTAAATATAGTCTTGTACGAGGAGAAAAGAGAACGGTGTATTCCTTTTATTTTTAAGAATTTTTAGATCATCTTTAAGCATAAGTGAGTCATTTCTTGTATTTGGGTGAGCAATTCACTAAAGCATCTATAATATATTGTAACCTTCCATTTTCAATCAAGCAATTATCTTCTTCTTTTTTCTCCATCTCTCTGTCACTGCCTTGAGCATTTTCTTCCTTTTTGCCCATTGAATTGGCATCAATGATCCACAATAAAAAGTTCCAAATTGTCATTTCATTTAGGGAATCATTACTTTTTCGATGTGGGTCTCACTCTTGACAAGCCCAAACGGCACTTTTTCATTGGACCTAGATGAGTTGCGTCTAACACCCAGGTAATGCAATCCACATCTACCCTGTAAGATGACCTTATTTGATTATTCAAGCTTTGCTAAGCACCCACATGTGTGCAATAAATAAAGCAGCCACATATGTGTCAGTATGGCATGATAGGTCTAAGATCCAATAAAAAAAAATCATAAAAATAAAAAGGTCTAAGATCCAATCCATGCATTAGAATGGCACCACACTATATTGATGCCCTACCCCACGAATTAGATTGATCAGGTGGTCAGGTTGGCCACAGTTTGCCAAAACAAATGCACAGCTCTGAAAAACTTTTCTGGAGTTTTTAACACATCCACCTGTTTCCAATATTGGCTTGCTTGTAGAGAGCCCTGTGGTTCTGTGCTCATGCACGGTTATGGGATATCCCAAAAATCATCCGTATACTCAAGTGGGCCATATCAGTTAAAACCACATAAAGATATGCCTAAAACATTTAAAAGCACTTGGTGGGGCCCACTTGAGTTTTGGATGCAGTTGAGACTTGGTTTGACCCCTCATCCAAGTGCGAAAAACACAATGGATGGGTTGGACTTGTGAACCACATCTCAGTGGACCCAATAAACAATCGATCATGAAGGTTTTAATGGGCAAGTAATCCCTCTCAACTGTTGTCTGTGGTCCACCTAAGACATGGATTGACCTGATTCTTAAGCCCATGACCCACCATGGAATGATGCATCTAACTGATGGGTAGATGTTCGACACACATCACGGTTGGCCCCACACAGCTCAACCTCATGGGAAGTTCCCATGAAGTGGTCCTCATAGTTAGTGTGTGTGTGTGTGTGTCTATATATATATATATATATATATATATATATATATATATATATATATATATATATATATATATATATATATATATTCAGATCGTTTGCTTGGATTCAACAAGATTTTTTTGTTTGCCAATGCCAGATTGGTCCAACTCAGCACATGTCAGCACTAACTGCTGACATTGTCAGTACTGAGCTGGACCAATCAGGTGGTCAGCAAACAGGAAAATCTTATTCAGCCCAAGCAAACGATCCGAAGTTATATATATATATATATATATATATATATATATGTGTGTGTGTGTGTGTGTGTGTGTGTGTGTGTGTGATAATGCGGGCATTTAACAGAAATCACAGGATCTTGTAGATGGATGTGGATTGTGTAATGAGTAACTCACCGCACTAAAGCATGTTGAGAAACTCTTCGGATGCCGCTGTGATGAATGTGGCATTATCCATGCCATCCACCCATTTTACCGGCTCATTTTAAGACGAGCCAAAAATTGAAGCACATCAAATGGTGAGTATAATGTCCACCGCTGAAACCTTCCTAAGAGCCACAGTGATGTTTTTTGTCATCCAACCTTCATAAGGCCACACAGACCATCGATGAAGGGAAAATACAAATATCATTTTGATCCAAAACTTCTATGGTCCCCTGAAATTTTCAATAGTAGGCATTCAATTTCCACTGTTTCCTGTGGTGTAGTTCACTTGAGCTTTGTATATATACACTTCAATTTTTGGCTCATGCCCTAAAAGGAGCTGGAAGGGATGGACATAATGGATAAAACACATACATCACAGTAGGCCCCGCATAGTTTACTCACCACCCTATACAACTCAGGATTAAATTGTGTAGTAAGTAAACTCCATGTGGCACACCATGATGTATCATTATCCACATCATCCATTCGTTTTCTCAGCCCATTTTAGAATATGAACCCAAAACTGAAGCTCAAGTGGACCACACCACAGAAAATATGGGGGTTGATGTTGTCCACTGTTGAAACCTTCTTAGGCCCACAGTGGTGTTTATTTGTCATCCAACCTGTTTATAAGGTCATACAGGGATGGATCCATGAAGAAAAAAGACAAATATCAGCCTGATCAAAAAACTTTTTGGCCCTAGGAAGTTTCTGACAGCAGGCGTTCAATTCCCATAATTTCCTATGGTGTGGTCAACTTGAGCTTTTGGATATTCTCGAATTTTGGGCTCATACCCTAAAATGAGATGGAAAAACGGATGGACAGCATGGATAAAACATATACATCACAGTGGGCCCACAGGGCATGGTGAGTTACTCACTACACAATCCGCTCCCTTGCAGACGTATTCTGATCTGCTTGATGAATGAGTACCATCCAAACTGTCCATCAGATGAACCCTCCAATATTAGCCATAAATGCAAAAATCCAGCCTGATCATTAACTTTCGTGGGCCACACCAAAGGAACTAATGAGGGACTTTGGTGATGGGACGCCCAATCTAGAAACTTGCATATGGAATGCTAAGTCCACCATGATGTGTATATGCCATCTAATCCACTCCTCATGTTAGCCCCATTAATACTTATTTTATGTAAAATAATATCATTTTCCATCCATTAGAAAATTTTCTTCATTTCAAGGGAAAGGCGCCTACATTAGTCCTTGAAAAACTACTTTCAATGCCAGGGTTTCAAAATAAGCCTCTTTTTTTTTTTTACACTAGCTACACCCCACAGTACACTCGAAGCGGATTGTATCCGATTCCCCATCCGACGCGACCCGGGCTTCTGTGGGCCGACTGTGATGTGTCTGTTTATCCACACCGTCCATCTATTTTCTCATATAATTTCAAGGTATGAGCCAAAAAAAAAATAGGCAGATACAATGCTCAAGTAGACTAGTGTAGATTTCCACAACGTCTTTAAGCAAAATGGTGCAACTCGGGTGGGTCTAGCTGGGTTTTTAAGCAAAAGGGGTGCAACTCAAGTGGGGTTAGTTGGGTCAGGTTTCGAACCCAAATAACGCAGGAAAGAGGTAGCGGCGAAGATCAGCGTCCACCTCAGGTGTATAAAAAGGCTATGAATTGACAATGGTATTTTTTTGAATCCACCAGAGAAGAAGAAGAAATAAATAAATAAAATAAAATAAAATAAAACTCGAGTTTCTTATTGAATAATTTGTAATTGTTTTTTATTTTTCCATTACATCACTAGCAAATAAATAAAATAACCATAATTTGTAATTACAAAAAATATCAAAGTTCTAACCTTAGTAAAAGTCATAATCCAAATAAAATATAACTTGCCAAAAATAGTAAATTTTTAAAAAAAATAAAAAAATTCTAAATTATTCTTATTAAAGGAGGCCTAACATGATTAGGAGAAATTTCTAAAACGAGAGAAATCTAAAACTCTAAAAATAAAAAAATACTACAAAAAATTTAAAATTACTAAAAATAATAAATTATTCATAAAATCTTGATTTTGAGTTGTAACCATGCATTTTCTTGCAAAATAGATAAACGCGACACGGTAAATATTGATAAGTTGTGCTTCCTGTAACGATACTCGGATCAAAAGTTATGACTGATTCATGGTTTGCACTCTTTTGATTCAACCATACGAGGAATGCATGTGTCACATCCTATATTTAGATGAGCCCTCCATAATTAGGCATAAATGTTAAAACCCAGCCCAATTATTAACACAGGGGATGGGACGCCCAATCTAGAAACTTCTAAATGGAATGATGGGTCTAGGTCCACCATGCGTATATGCCATCTAATCCGCTCATCAGACTAGCCCCACCAAGACTAAAGGACCAACCTATATGCCTATTTTCCACATTTAGATATATATACATTTTCTGCATTTAATCAGATAATGATGATGCTGGGCAGCCGTTGAAATAAGTGGGACAAGGCTACGACGAGGACAACCACTACAACCACCACCCATACGACATAAACCATACACCTCGTTCTCCTATTTAATGTAGTAATCATGTCACGTGAAGATGTATTGTATTTCTTTTATGTATTTATTTAATGTGAAATAATGTGTTTTTGAAGTAATTGGGACACATTTTTCTTAAATAGCCTATATTATTATTCTGGTACTGTTTACTTAAATGCTCTGTAGCCATGTTTGAAAAGTTGCTTATTCAAGAAAAGAGAAGATAAGATAATAGTCTTCCGCTCGTTAATTAAACTGGTAGAGACTTGTGTGAGTGATTCCTTATTGTCTTACTTTTGAGAACTTTATCACCTTGGATTATTTAGTGAGTGACAAATCTCATTCTCATCAATTTCTTTCTTCTGAAGATTTTCAAATCTTGAGGTTTTCTTAAGATATTATCACGAAAATCTCGCCAAAAATAAAATATTTAAAAATATGTATCATAACTTGTTATATAATTTTAATATATGATATCAGGAAAATCTCGCTGAAAATAAAATATTTACAAATACATACTGTAAATTCTTAAATAAATTTTAATATATATAAGCTCAAGAGTCAGTGGATTAAACTTTAAGTGGGCCACAGTTTGGAAAACAAATGTATAACTATGAAAAACTTGACTGAAGCTTTGTAAATCCATCCACCTGTTTCCAATATTGGGGCCTGTTGCTGCCTAAATTTGGTCAGGTCGGCAACGTAGGGGATGAGGTGTTGTCCTTGATGAGTATGGCCCCAGCGATGGTCTTCTACATGAGATCATGATTGGGGATGAGCTTGGGATCCTTCATTCATAGGCCTTGCAGAACATAAAGGAGGTAAGCAAGGGGGTGCCGCTGTGCGGTTGGAGACCCTCCAATGCTTAAGTTAGGTCGGGTCTTAAGTCGGGCAATAATTCAGCTAGGGTGCCAGAAGTTGCTTGCATTAGTCATGTGTGGTGGGGGTATTTATAGGCTGAAACCCCCACCAACGCTTAGGTCTGATGGGACAAGTCGGGTGGTATGGACTCCTGCTATCATTGTCATCATTAAAGTTTGGTAGGCCATGCTGGTGTCTGGCCTAGTGGCGTGGTAGGGCAAGTACAGGGGCCATGCCTCCTATTGCCATTTCCATCATTGAAGTGTGGGAGGCCATGCTGGTGTCAAGCCTAGCCTGGTGGCGTGATAAGGCAACTACATAGGCCATGCTTCCTGCTGCATTTATGAGGGACATGTGTAAGCCCTACTCCACCATACCCACCGCATTTATTGCAGGCAGGACCAGGCTCAGACCTCGGCCTCATCTCTCTTCAGCTCGGGAAGAAGGGTCGGCCTCCTCTAGTAGTGGTTGTAGTGGTCGGCCTCAGTGCTAAGCTCAGCTTGGACCTCGGCCTCGTTTCAATTCAGCTCGGTGAGGAGGGTCAGCCTACTCTAGTAATGGTCGACCTCAGTGCTCAGCTCGACCTCATTGCTCAGCTCGACTCAGACCTCGACTTCAGTGCTCAGACCTCGGCCTTAATGCTCGGCTTGGGTTTGGTCCTCACCCCCTTTTCTTGTCATAGTTGTTCATCGTCCTGACGTCAGTGCGTGAGCTTGAGGACCTGTGCCTAAGCCCATGATTTTGTGGGCTTTTCTCATGACCTAAGGTCAGCTCAGATTTACCCACAACAGGGCCCATATGATGAGTGGACCACAACGACGGTGGGCCCCACAATTAGAGAATTTAATTGAAAATCCCAAATTAGGGGTTTTAATTTCGAAATCCCTAATTAGGGATTTACTAAAACAATGGGCCCCACCACAATGTGGACAGCGACGATGGGCCCCACAAGCAGTGGACATCGACTGTGGGGCCCAGAAGCAATGGGCAACGACGGTGGGTACCACAAACATTGGACAATGATGGTAGGTAGGAATGAGAGAGAGAGAGAGAGAGAGAGAGAGAGAGAGAGAGAGAGAGGGGTTACCGGAGGTGACGACCGAAAATTCCATGCGGCGTGCGGCGTGCAGCGGTGACGACCGAAGATGGCTTGGGGTGGACGACAGTGGCTTGGTGCGGACGGAGGTGATGGCCGGAGAGAGAGAGAGAGAGAGAGAGAGAGAGAGAGAGAGATGGGTGGGCGCTGGAGTCGTTTTGACTTAAAATATTACCTTATTACTGACAAAAATTTTCGTCGGTAATAGTTTTGATAAATCGTCGGTATACAGATTCAATGATATTTGGGCCCCCCGTGCTCTATCAACCCCATCCACTCCATATATACATACGCTTTTAAATACACTTATTAGTTCTATTAAAAAAAATTTATAAATCCACATCTATGATTGACCACACAATGTGAAATAATATGTCCACCGTTCATTTTTACCGACGATGTATCTATTTCGTCGGTAAAAAATTTCTTTACTGATGAATATTTTAGTCGCCAAAAGGCTTTTTACCAACGAAACTATATATCGTTGGTAAAAATAGCCTCCCCATCGTTACAAAGGGCACCAAGGGTAAGGCTATAAACCTTGTACCAACGAAATTAATATTTCGTCGGTAAAAAATATATGTACCGACAATAATGGTCATCGGCAAAAGGCTTTTCACTGATGACTTCTAATATCATCGGTAAAAGTATACTTCCCATCATTATAATTGGTGACGGGAACATATTTGGTGAAAGCGGGAAGGATGTGGAACTATTAACGATGAACTATTTAATTCATCGGTGATAATGATATGTATCGACGAAATACCTTTCGTCGGAAAAAATTTCGTCGGTAAAGAACCAATTTCTTATAGTGAGGTTAATTCTTTGGAAAACATGTACATGATTGGACCAATCTGATGGATGCATTGCTTGCACCTATGTGTTATGCTAGTACTTGTATGGCGGACACATATTACAAATGCATGTGTGCTTGGAAAAGCTCTTTTCTTCTTCTTCTTCTTCTTCTTCTTCTATTTTTTTTATTTGTTTGTTTGTTCACATCAAGCTTTGTGAAGCTAGGATTTCAACACCACCTCATTAGTGAGATTTCAAGTTTAAAAAAGAAAAAAGAAAAAGAAAATAAGAACCAAGTAACCTTGACATAGAAAGAGAGATTTACAACTATAATGCATGAAGAAATGGATACTCACCTTTACTAGCAAGTCAATTAACCTAACTTGAAGCATCCTCAGTCTCAACTTGCTTTCTGAACATCCTTAGCGTAGCTGTGCAAGTGCATAAACTACTTTTCTTTTCACAGATGTTCCTTCTGCCTAAATCAGCCAGCAAGAACGTCTTGTTCAGAGCAAAAAAAGAAAATGAGACATAAAACACTAAATTTGCATTAAATAAAAGGCTAACCATTTTATCAAAATTATTATTATTATTATTATTATTATTATTATATCTCCACCGTTAAAGGGGTTGCTGCTTTCTGATCTCCTGGACTGAACGGGTTGGATCTAGCTTAGAAGTCTGCTGGATCCTACTAGTCACAAAGAGGAAAACTAAGGGGGTAGTTGAGGTCCAGCTGTTAGCCTTCTGATCTTAAGTCAGGCCATAGAATTGGAAGAGTAAATGTAGGTTGCTTAAGGAGATTGTGCGTAACTATGCTTGTAGGAGGGTCCTTTATTTATAGTACAATCAAAGAGATTATGGAGAGTTATGGTCATGGGCATTAAGCCAGTAATGGTCCTCATGATTCCCGGCTATGTAGATCACGACCGTAATCATTGAAAATGTGCCCAATTTATTCGGGCTTGTCCTTGAATTGTCCCGCGCCTTTATGGCGATAGGAGGCCAGGTCGGCCTAGGGGCGGAGCTCATTGGCCGAGCTCCCTAACTTGAAAGTATTTTGAATTGGAGTCATTGGTTGTAGCTAAGGTTGAGGACTGAGTTGAGGACCTGGTAGTTTGAGGCCTGAGGACCGAGCGTATCATGTGGTGATTGAGTTCAATAAAACAACTCAGTTTGAATTGTTTGATATTATATTTAAAATGACATTCATAATACCGAACTAGTATCGTAGTCATCGTCCTCGTTCTCATCTTTCTTCCTAGGGAAGATCAGCCACCTAGTGTCTAAGGTCTCCCTGTTCGAAGAGACCTTTATGAGCTAAGGACTAGTACTTGGGCCCATGGGTTGATGGGCTTACTCGCACTTGACTCATCTTGAAATATATGCATAACGGTGACCATATCCTAAAACAAGCTTTAAAAAAAAGAAAGAAAGAAAGAAAAAAAAAGGAAGTACAACACGGCTATACAATGCATACAATGAGGTGGGCCCCTGTGGTCAAGTCTTACCCACATCGCTGGTTCTGAGGTTGCAGCCAAGACGTGCCCCTGCAACTCGGGTGGGTATAGCCGAGTTAAGTTTGAGTGTCAACTTGAGCCCAACCCAACCTCAAAAGGACCCAACCTACCTTCCAAACCGGCCCAAATTTTAACCCAAGGTGTTGAACGTAAACTAAACCCACACCTTTGTGACAGCGGCAGACTGAGTGAAGATAACCTTGTTACAACACTGAGGTCCTGGTATCCTAACCCAATGTGGGGGTGGCTAACATTGAAGTGTGACTTACAGCGCGTGTACTAACAGTGGGATTTGTGTCTTAACCTAGAAATAAAAAATAAAAAATAAAAAATAAAATCAACCTGAAGTCCTTGTACTCAACTTAACCTGACGTCAACTAACCCGACTCGAATTTGTTCAATCCAAGACCACCTTAATTTCAATTTTGGTGTGATTTCCAACCCGAACCCAACTTGAGAACCTTAACAACCCGGCCCAAATTTAGGTTGGTTCAATCAGTTTGGGGTTAATCCAAACCCAAGTTTAACCCCAAGCCAAAGGAAGTTATTTGTAATAATCCAAACGTAGGGGGAGGTCTTTGCAATTATCCCAATTCATTTGTCTAAATAATCCAAACTAAGGGGAGGTGCCTACAATTATCCTAATCTATTTATTGGGCGCCTCCTTCCACTAGATACAGAGAGAGAGATGGGAGATTTTACGAAGAGTTCAATCGCGGACGATCCGTTCGACCTCCTCAAGATCATTTTAAATCCAGACGGTTCAATCACGAGGCCCACCTCCATCCATCTCTCTCCTCCACAAGCGGAGCCTCAGCAACCCCACAACGTTCTCTCCAAAGACGTACCCCTTAATCCCTCCAACAACACTTGGATTCGGATATTTCGCCCCCATTTTTTTACACCAACGGCCCCTCTCCCCATCATCATCTTCTTCCGCGGTGGTGGTTTCATCGTCTACAGCGCTGCATCTTCCCCCTTTCACGTGGCATGCGAGCACATAGCCCGTCACGTGCCTGCCATCGTCCTCTCGGTCGAGTACCGACTCGCACCCGAGCACCCTCTCCCCGCCGCGTACGATGATGCGATCGACGCCGTCCGTTGGGTCCGAGACCAGGCCATCTCCGATCTCCACCGCGACACGTGGATGGCCCCCGATCTTGCTGATTTCTCTCGTTGTTTCCTCATGGGCAGCAGCGCCGGCGGCAACATCGTGTACCACGTGGCCCAGCGGGCGTCGGATCTGGACCCACCGTTCAAGATCGCTGGGGCGATCCTGAACCAGCCCTTCTTCGGTGGGGTTCAGAAGACGGATTCAGAGCTGAGGATGGCCCGGGATCCGGTCCTGCCCCTCCAAGTCATCGACCTGATGTGGCGCCTGGCCTTGCCGGGTGGGGCCGACAGGGACCACGAGTTCTGCAACCCGATGACGCCCGGAGCCCACCACGATCGGGTCGGGTCGCTGCCGCCGTGCTTGGTGAAGGGCTACAGCGAGGACCCGCTCGTGGATAGCCAGCGCGCTCTCGTCAGGATGCTGGAAGGGCGTGGGGTCCACGTGGTGGGCCAGTTCGATGAGGGTGGGTGCCATGGCGTTGAGTTCTTGGATCCGCAGAAGGCTCAGGACCTCTTTACGGACGTCAGGGATTTCATCTCGTCAGTCAGCAGTGGGCTGTAAGTCTTACCTCCATCCAACCGTCCATCAAAACAGTTGTCTAGGTTCTGTTGGCCCACGCGCAGCTCTCCACTGGTTGCCAACCTGGCGCGTGTGTGAGACATCTGAACCGTTCATAACATGCGCTGAACATCAGGACCGTCCGCTCATAAGCGGGCCACTCCTGTCCGAGAATAATGGACAGTTTTACAAAGCTAGCCAACGGTCCATATTCAATTCAGAGAATTTTGCAGATTACTACCTCATTAATTTGGTATTTACATCCAACAAGTAACCCATTAATTTAAGTAATTATCATCACGCTTAGGTGAGGAGTTCCTGCGCTTAGGCTATACAATGCATACATCATGGTGGCGCCTACCATGATGTTTGTGAGAAATCCACCCTGTCCATCCGTTTTTCTTCGAGATTATTTTAAGACTTGTGACAAAAAATGTGGCGGAAAACTCAAGTTAACCACACTGGAGGGTATTAAATGACCACCGTTGAAACATTCATATGGCCATAAATGTTCTGTATCAAGATAAGTATTTTCAGTTTTCAGTTCATCCTAGTTGGAATGACCTTATAAACGGTTTGGATGGCACAAAACATTAAGGTGCAGCCAAGAGGGTTTCAACGGTGTGCATTTCTTTTCCCACTGTTTCCTCTCGTAGGGCCACTTAAGTTTTGGATCAGCCTCATTTTTCGTCTCATGTCCTAAATTGATCTCGCAAAAAGGATGGCCGGGTTTGATTCCTCACAAACATCACAATGGGTCCCACATAGCCTCCTAGCTTCCTAGTGCAAGTGCAGGAACCCTTTTTTTTTTTTTTTTTTTTTTAAGGTTAGTACACACCCATTGTTAGTTCACCCACCTCCTGTTAGTCACAGCTCAGGAATCTGCTATTTTCCCTTTGTATGGCCCATCTGAATCATGGATAGGTCTGATTTTTGTACTCTGGGCCTAAATTTTAGTTTGGAATCTAATGGTTGGACTTGTTTTTAAATAATTATTATGATGCGCCAGCAAAAATCAAGGGTGGAGGTCTTTATCCTCTACTGATCACGGGATAACACATCTAATGATCTAAGTCCCTTACAAAAAATCAATGGGAAGAGATCTCTGAACTGTTGCTGATAGAAAGAGGTCTGAGTCCAGCAGTTGGACCATAAATTCCGATCCATCCAAAAGAGATATACCTTCCAACCTTTGATTATATGATTGCAACAGGGTTGATTTTTCAACAGGTGATCCTTATTGTGGGACCAACCCATGGAATGGTGGTATCTTGTATTCAATTAACTCTGTTGGTAGTTATCCACTTGGTGGACCATAACTCGTGATCCAACCAATTGGACTTAATGCATTCTCTGAGAAAAGGGGCACTCACATACATGTTAGATGTGCATGTAAGACTCCATTAGGTGTGCCACACATGATCATCGGTTTAGATCATGACCGTTGGATTATTCAGATTGAGCGATTCAGTGGGCCCCACTACAGTTGTGATCATTGCAAATAGGTTTGGGGCGGGACGCTTGAACCGTGTTCCCTATACGCGGTTATTAAGCCAGATATGGAAACCTACGGTGTGGAGACCCTAGAGGAGAGAAGTGTGATGGGTAAGCTTCTCTGGCCCTCTTTCCTATAAATATATGTCTTGGTCCCCTCACCAACACACAAGAGAAAACCCTAGTCCCATTGAGTGATTCTCCTAAAGGTGTAAGGTGCGGAAGACCAAGAGTTCTTCTCGGCAGCACGGCGGCATCGGGAATGTCTTTCCAATCAGGTATGGCTTTAAGATTACACTATGGAATCTCCATTATTCGATGCATAGACGATCTTATTATTCCGCATTAAGATTAAGTTTCAAATTGGTATCAGAGCGGGAGGTCTCGTGTTCGAAACTCCTCATCGAGGGTGAATAATGCGGGGGCATTTTCACACCGGGCTCGAGTGGGGCGGCCTGTGGACTCAGGAGCACACTTGGGGTGGGGTCGGCTGTGGACTCAGGGGGACCGTGGATTCGGACCCACCCATGGATTCGGGGCCCACGTAGGAGGATTCGACCGAGGGCCTAGGGTGACCCGTGGATTCGGGGCCCTGAGGTGAACCCGTGGATTCGGGGCCCTCTCAACCTGGGCTATGAGATAAAGGGATTAATTCGCCACACTCTAACAGTTCGAGCTTTTAGAGCAAGTGGTTAGTTGTCCCGCATCAAATTGGTATCAGAGCCGACCTATGCATCAATTTTGGTGATTTTTGTGTTCATTATACGGTTCCAGATTTCAGATTTCTCTGGCACCCATAATGGACTGCCCTCCTAATCAAATAAGGAAATCAGATCTGATCAGATCTGATCGCTGGCAGCCCATCTTGACGTGCATATCAGATCTGATCGCTGGCAGCCCATCTCTTCCTCTCGAGTAGATCTGACCGCATCATGTCCGCAATCGTGAGCCGAATCAGATGATCCACAATCAGCGGCAGCCATGGCCGAAGGATGATGTGGGATAGACCTGCAGCAGTTGCTGGTCGCCTATTCTCGAGAGGATGATGGCGTCATGCCCTTCCACATTGGCGACCATGATCACTGGCAGCACCATTACAAGGGGTGAAAACCCATTTAATTCATGAAGAGGGTTTCAAACCCATATCTGTTTTCCCAGAAGGCAACCACCTACAGATTTAAAAAAAAAAAAAAAAAAAAGGAAGTGGTCTGGCCGGCCAGGGAGATCGACAGCTGCGATCATCACCTATGGTGGCTGCCGACCAAAAGTTATTGCCACAGGCAGCGGCGCAATGGATTCCATCCTCCAATTACAGCCGTTAATGGCGGTGGAAATCCCATCTCTGAAATCAGAGGATGATCGGACAAAGGCGTCCGTGTGTTTGCTGTCATGAGGCAGCCATTTTTAGCAGTGGCGGTGGTAGCAGTTGATGATGGCAGCACCATCTTCTCTAGCCGTCACACTGCCATGGAAACCGGCATCCGGCGCCAACGCCAGCAGCCGCGCTTCACCTATTGAAACAGGTGGAATCTCACCTCCGGTTTTCCCTCCTTTCTGCCTTCTTCCTCGCTGGAATGCGATGATAGAGGAAGGCTGTGATCAGCTACCCCGACTTCCATGAAAGGCCAACAGAGGCGATGTTTTCAGTGGTGGTTTTGGCATCAGTTTCCATAAGCAGAGGTGGATAGGATTTTGGCCGTGAAAGGTATTTCCTTTTTTGGGTTGTTGCTGCTTTGGGCGTGTACAGAGGATTGCTGTCACGCCAGCATCCTGCCATTTTGGGCTGTCGCTGTTCAGCGGCGGTGGAAAGAAGACTGCTGGGCTGGATTTTCTGAGGGGCACGGATTTCCTGCGAAAACCTTCTGCAAGAAGTGTCTGCGCTGGGAACCAAGGTGGGGCCCACTGTGATATTTGATCCTGATAAATCCACACCGACCCAAATCATCTGGGCCTACATACTGGGACTCATCTGGGCTCCGACCCAAGTCGCGACTGGGCCTGATCTAGTGGCACCCATAATCCAGAGGCCCAGGCCTGTAGCCTAAGTTCAGCCCATTTCAGTCCAGGCCAAGTCGGGTGGGCCGGGTCTAGTGGTCAGGCCCGATCCAGCGGACCCAGCCTAAGCGAGCAGTGGATGGACGGTTAGTCTGCAGCGATTTGGGGTTGGTAATGGACTGAAAGTGGGTTTTGAGGCCATGTCTTGGGCCCATTTTGAGACTTGAATTCAGAATATGTTTGAGTTTCTTTTGGGCTTGTGGATGGGGCTACTTGAATGGCTGGAAATGGGCTGATTTTGGGGTCTATTTTCAGTATATATTAGGCCCGTTATTAGCCTAATCTATGCCCATTTTCAAGGACAGTTTAGGGCCCATCGGATGCTTGTTATGAGTCCAACCCTTGGGCATATTGTCCATTCACTCTTTGGACATTGTGCGGCCCGCTTTAGTTAACTTGGGCTTGTTGATCTTAACCATTTAAATTGTGTATACTTGGGTCATCCTTCCAGTACAAGTAAAAACCATATATATATGATTGATGGTTGGTATGTTTTACTTAATGGATGGGCCAAGTAGATCAGATAAAATGGGTTGGATTTCCAAGTGATTTTCATTGGGCCGTTGGGTCTGTATATTTGATCCAGCATATGGACTCTCTTTTGAGCCTGTTTCCAACAGGTTTTGGGTCTGTTTCCAGCAGAGTTGGCATACTTTTGGGCCCTGGTCTGGGCCTTCATTGTAGGCCTAACCCATGAGACATGGTGTCTTATTACTTCTTTTGGACTTTGAGGGGCCCACTTTAGGTACTTGGGCCCATTGTTCAAGATGAAGTAAACTATTGTGTTGGTATACCTGGGTTGTCTTTTAGATTCAAATAAAACCTAATATATGTTTATGGTTGATGGGTTTTACTTTGTGGATGGCCTAGGTAATCAAATCATCTTGGTTATAACTATTAAGTTCAAATTTGGTCTAAAATAGAGCCATTACCCATTTTTCATGGTTGATATTCAGGGTCGACCATTAAATATAATCCAACCATCATTCAGTTAAAGTTGTTTAAGCCTATGGGCGACCAACATCAGCCGTGTTTTGGGTCGAATCAGAACTTTTGCAGTATGGTCTGTTGTGGGCAAGACCATTAAGCAATCCTTGAGTCTAGGAGTGGGGATTGGAGCTTATTGTGTTAGCCACCAAAGTGACCTCAATTGGCAAAGATTTCTACTTCTAGACTTCTGTACTTGGAATTCAGTAACCCTCCATCATAGGATTGCATTCAGTTGCGTTCATACCCAAGCGAGCGATGGTCAGAACAAAGAAGTATCATCGTTTGGCTAGGTGTGAGCGGGATGAAGTGATTGGTGATGGTGATATAGGTATGAGAGATTCATTTCACCCAAAGGTGATGGACGTCTTAGATTTATTTCACTAGCATAGATCAGCTTCATGTTCGGTAGAGCCTCCTGTATGTTATAATTTCGCCCAAAGGAGGAATTGTGATGATACGCTGGGCTCTTGCCAGATTTTGATGATTATGGCCCATCATCATTCTGGGTCATTTGATTGAAGGCCCAAATCAATCGAATGAATATACATGCATGATATTTGTGGTTTATGTTTATGCATTGTTATATGGGACTTGTTTATTAATGTGAGTTTTATGCTTTGAATGTCCAGCTATGACTGTTTCCAATATTCCAACACAATTCAATTCCATACCTTTACTTACTGGGTCCAACTATTCCAAATGGAAGTCGTCCATTGAAATAGTCCTAGGTTGCATGGACTTGGACTTGGCCCTGGAGGAAGTAGAGCCTTCTACTCCAACTGATTCTAGTACGGCCTGGACCAAGTCAAATAAGATGTGTCTCAAGATCATATAGAACTCGATTTCTGAGACCATGCAGGGTGTCATGCCCGACACTGAGAAAGCTAAAGATTTCCTAACTGAAATAGGAAAACGATTTCAAAAATCGGATAAAGCTGAGCTGAGTTCACTTTTACATAAATTGACTCAAGCCACCTATAACAGTCAAGGAAATATCAGGGAGTACATTGGTGGATTGTCTGATGTGGTGGCTAAAATTCGCGCATTAGACCTTAAGATTGAAGATGAACTCCTGATTTTCTTGGTTCTGAACTCCCTCCCTCCACAATTCAGTCAATTCCAAATCAGCTATAATACTCAAAAGGAAAAGTGGACATTGAACGAACTGATATCTCGGTGCGTTCAGGAGGAAGAGAGACTCAGAAGGTCGAGCAAGACACAAAGTGCACACCTAGTGACATCTGGTCAAGGACGAAAAGGGAATAAGAAAAGATAGCACACTTCAGGCAAAAGTTCTACGGGTCCTGCGGGTGACAATCAGCCTAACTCTGGAATGAAAACTCCATATGAATTGTGGGGTGATGTGTTGAAAACGGCTGTGCAAATCCTTAATAGGGTCCCAAGTAAGGCTGTAATGAAAACTCCATATGAATTGTGGACAGGGCGAAAGCTTAGTCTACGATATTTTCGTGTATGGGGTTGTCCTGCAGAAGCCAAACCATATAACCCGCATGAAAGAAAACTTGACCCTAGAACTGTTAGTTGCTTCTTTATTGGATACCCAGAAAGATCAAAAGGATTCAGATTTTATTGTCCATCATATTCCATGAGAGTCATTAAGACTGCGAATGCTAGGTTTATTGAGAACACTAAATATAGTGGGAGCACAAATTTAAGAGATATTGTATTTGAGGAAGAGCGGATTGTGATTCCCACCACAATCATTCAGATTAGCATGGTTGTCCGTCCAGCAGTGGACCCTGAGATCCCTATGGACGACCATGCACAACCTCAAATACAACCCACTGATGAGGAAATGGAAAACCCAATTCAGAATAATGAGCCATTAAGAAGATCACATAGGGAGAGAAGTTCTGTAATACCAGACGATTACGTCGTCTATTTACAGGAACATGAGTTTGACATTGGGGTTGAAAAGGATCCTGTATCCCTTTCACAGGTCGAACAAAGTGTGGATTCTTCTCATTGGTTCGATGCCATGAAGGATAAATTGAAATCCATGAAGGACGACAAAGTTTGGGACCTTGTTGAATTGCCTGAAGGGATTAGGCCGATTGGTTGCAAATGGGTATTTAAAACCAAACGGGACTCTAAGGGCAATATCGAAAGGTATAAAGCCAGGCTAGTTGCAAAGGGTTTCACTCAGCGTGAGGACATTGACTTTAAGGAGACTTTCTCACCTGTATCTAAGAAAGACTCCTTCAGGATCATTATGGCTCTTGTGACTCATATGGATTTGGAGCTACATCAAATGGACGTAAAAACTACGTTTCTCAATGGAGATCTAATGGAGAATGTATATATGTTGCAGCCAGAAGGTTTTAAAGCCAAAGGCTCAGAACATTAGGTCTCCAAACTTAAGAAGTCCATTTATGGGTTGAAACAGGCATCACGACAGTGGTACCTAAAGTTTCATGAAGTTGTTTCCTCATATGGTTTCATTGAAAACACTGCGGATGGGTGCATATATATGAAAATCAGTGGGAGTAAGTTTATCATTTTGGTCTTGTATGTTGACGACATTTTATTGGCCAGTAGTGATATAGGATTGTTGCGTGAGACTAAGAAATTTCTTTCTCAAAATTTTGAGATGAAAGATCTTGGTGATGCCTCCTTTGTCATCGGCATTCAGATTAGCCGGGACAGATCACGTGGATTACTTGGCCTGTCGAAGAGGGCCTATATTGATAGGGTTCTCGAAAGGTTTGGCATACTAGATTGTGCTCCTGGCCAAGCACCTATTGTAAAAGGTGACAAATTTGGTCAATTTCAGTGTCCTAAGAATGACCTAGAAAAGGATAAGATGAAAGTTATTCCGTTGCGTCAGCAGTAGGGAGCATCATGTATGCTCAGGTCTGTACGCGTCCAGATATTGCTTTTATGGTTGGAATGTTGGGCAGGTACCTTAACAATCCAAGTATGAACCATTGGATAGTTAAGAAAGCATTGCGCTACCTGTAAAGGACAAAGGACTTCGCACTCACATATAGAAGGTCTGACCATTTAGAGCTGGTTAGATATACAAATGCAGATTTTGTTAGCTGCCTTCAGCGAGAGTTCCATCGCGAGCTACATTTTCATAATGAAATTATATTATGAAAAACGTGACATGATTTGGCTGCTTCATCTGCGATGAAAGTGGAATATGTAGCTTCTCTTGAGCCTACGCATGAGGCGATATGGCTGCAAGTTTTATTCAGTACAGAATTGTCTAATGTCTATAGAACTCATTTGCATAAAGCAGATGATGATGGATCTACTCCTTAAAGGTCAGTTTGTCACGTAACTTTTGAGACATTTGTCTTTCATGGAATTTGGTGACCCAAAGAAATATTGGATTAGTGGGAGCTTTAGTTTGATCCGATTCAGGTATAGACATTGGAGATTTCATTTTGATGATTCTGTTATTCAGTCTATATCTTGTTTCTCATTCAGCGTGCACATTCAGTTTTGAGCAGGCAAGAATTTGGTTTGTGTCTTGGAGACACGTTCAGTAGGACCACTTGAAGATAAACACGTATGATCACATAAGACGTGTAATCTTCATACCACACCCCATATCAATGATCCATGTCGTTAAGGCTATTGGTATCTGTGATTGTGATTCGTCACACTTCGAAAATATTAAATGTTGTGTTGACTACCACGATTCAATATCAGTGGTCTTGATGGACCGGATCTGACAAGCGTTGCTCATAATTATCCAACGGTATTGTTTTGAAATCAGTAGGGCGCCCATTAGGAACTTTTGAAACAAATGCGTTTTATGAAATTATTTTTCACAAAATAAAATAAAATGTTTTGTTTTCTTTCAGAGATCAGTGTAGCCCAAGTGGGAGAATGTAAGACTCCATTAGGTGTGCCACACATGATCATCGGTTTAGATCATGACCGTTGGATTATTCAGATTGAGCGATTCAGTGGGCCCCACTACAGTTGTGATCATTGCAAATAGGTTTGGGGCGGGACGCTTGAACCGTGTTCCCTATACGCGGTTATTAAGCCAGATATGGAAACCTACGGTGTGGAGACTCTAGAGGAGAGAAGTGTGATGGGTAAGCTTCTCTGGCCCTCTTTCCTATAAATATATGTCTTGGTCCCCTCACCAACACACAAGAGAAAACCCTAGTCCCATTGAGTGATTCTCCTAAAGGTGTAAGGTGCGGAAGACCAAGAGTTCTTCTCGGCAGCACGGCGGCATCGGGAATGTCTTTCCAATCAGGTATGGCTTTAAGATTACACTATGGAATCTCCATTATTCGATGCATAGACGATCTTATTATTCTGCATTAAGATTAAGTTTCACAGTGCAATCCTGTGATAGTCCTCTAGACAAAAAACCACACTGACATGTGATTTAGGTGGACCACACCAAAGAAATTAAGCACTTGGGTGAGAGACGACCACCCTCGATCCAACCAAGTGAACTTAAACGCATTTTCTAAGAAAAGGGGCACTCACATGCATGTTAGATGTGTAATCTCGTGATAGTCCTTTGGACAAAAAGCCACACTGACATGTGATTTAGGTGGACCACACCAAAAAAAGCAGTTGGGTGAGAGACGGCCACCCTTGATTTTTACAAGGCCTACTATGATAATTATATAAAATTCACTCCAACCGTTAAATTCCAAACCACAGTTTAGCCTAGGGCCCAAAAATCAAAAGTATTCTATATTCAGGTGGGCTGCACTGAGGAAAATGGTGTGGAGGGTGTGGCTTGGTACACTTTTCCAAATAATGTGGTCCAGCTGAATCATAGATGCAGCTGATTTTTGGGCCCCGGGTTAATGAAGTAATTTATTAAAAACATTTTTGAAAGAGATAGAGGGATGTAAATATGAAAATAATGAGGTGGTAATTTGTAAAATTCTCTTCAATGTAAATTGTGGTCCGCCTCATGAGTGAACCATCCTTATTTCTGTGATAGATCATCTACATGGTGGGTCCCAACTTAATCAAGGGCTAAGATGTCCCCAATCTATGTTGTGTGAACCACTAACATCTGCACCTGGGTTTGTTGCTTAGGTCTAGGGTTGAAAGTCAGATGGGTCGGGTCAGGTCGGGTTGGTGCTCAACCATAACCCAACCCAAGGTTCCTATACCTTAACCCTAACCCAACCTCAGATTGGGAATTCTCAACCCAAGCCTAACCCAAGTGGGCTCGGTCGGGTTGATCGGGTTGGGCGGGTTGATACATGCCAATATTTTCGTTATTACATTAGTCTATTATGTTTTAATACACGTCTTATTTTTTGTACCTATGACTTTATTAATTATATATATAGTTATTTATTATAAAGAATTTTACTTTTTCTAAACAAATAAGCTAAATAATAGGATAACTACTCCTTCAACATTCAATCATTTCAAATTCAAGCATATAAATTTCAAACATTATAAGTTTACTTACTAAATTAATATAAACTAATAAGTTTACTTAACTAAAGTATAAGAAAATTATAAGTAACTTGTATATAGATCTGGTTCAGGTTGGGTCGGTGTAATGACCCTCAGATTTGATCGTACTTAACTCGCGTACATGGGTAAGTGTTAACAATAGAGACCCGAATTAGCATGAATAAGTCCTTTTAGGATGCAAATAAATGCACCTCATTGTGGCACATGTGTGCCTAACCTTGACCGCTACAAACCTATCATATAGGCCGACAAAATCCTATTCCCAAAATAGCCTTAATGGTGACCGAAATATCCGAAAGAGATCTAGACCGTTCGTTGGTGAACCAACGATCACGAATATAAGGGATTACGTTTGCCTTATTGGACTTGACATTTTGCTTGAATCGGATGTCCAAGACCATACCCAGAACCGTACAACTTCAATCAAAACCCTGGAGGGTGAGTTGTGTGACTCACCTAATAAATGATCATTTGGGCCTATAAAAGGCAAACCCATCTCAAATCCATTCAAAATCTAGATTTTAGGGTTTTTCTTAGGATTTTGGCTTAGGTTTTGCTTGGATTCATCGATTAGGTCATTATTCCTCTCAATTGCGTGGTACCAAGCGATAACCGCCCTCTATTACAGGAATTATCAATTGATTTTGGTCTAGTTGGTTCTAATTTCAATCTTTGGTTGGAATTAGATTAGATAGCGAGGTTCATCTCATTTCCTCGTACTCTAGACGTCGTGGGCATGTGATTTCCCCTACACAGGTGAGGACTATTCGCCTAAATTAGTTTTTATCAGCCCTTGATAGTGTTGGGTAATGAAATATAGGGTTTTGGGTGAAATTTCTTCAAAGTTAATCATTTGAATAGTTTGTAATTATGATTTATAGATTTGATGTGTTATTGATATAATATGCTTCCTAGGATATATGAAATTCATGTCTATTTGAACTGATTTGTGAAATGTGTGCTTGATGTGTTTTGCATGCCAAGTATTTGATGAAATGTCAAGTATTGAATTCAATGTTTATTTACCAATTGGTGTATTATAACATGTTTAGAACATTATAGAACTGCTATGTATGGAGTTAATACCGAAAAAATTGTTAATGAAGGGACCGCCTGCCTTGGTTTGGGCTGCCCCAAATTCATTTGGTCAATTTAGACAGAACACGGCTGACTGGCCCTAGCTAAGCCGATCTCATAGTCGTTCATTTGATTCCACCGGATTAGTCTAATCCCGAGGGAGATTTTTTTTTAATTTTGTTCATTGCTAAACATACTCGAAGTCCAGGATACCACAATTTCCACTCCTATACAGTTACCATCATTAGGCGTTCACATTCTTGGCGACCTACTTGTTGCAACTCATGGGTCAGGCACGGTATAATGGGTAAATGTGTTTATGCTGTCTCTGACCTATATTTATTTAGATAGTCATACAAAGAGTCTTGAGCGCCGATGCTAGGTGACGAGCCTACCATCCTTGACCATGGGTGACAACCCATACCTTGTATTTGTTTAGTCTTGGGCTATGCCCGTACCGTTGAATTGTCAATCATGGACCAGGGGTGACGAACCCCGATGGAAATGAGGATTCAGGGAGATGAGCCACGGAATCTTGATCATATGACTCGGAATATAATTAAAGTATCCTAGCTTTGCTAATACTAATGGTTGAAAACGGACAAAATAAATACCTGGTAATCATGCATGCATCTCATAAGTGCTCAGGTGTCTAGTTGCCCTCCTGGTTATGCCGGCCCTGACCCTTTTTACGTGTATTATGTTCGTTGCTGCTGGGTGATAGGCGTAAGAGCCCCACCATTTTTATTACTCCGGAACATATCATTGGCATTGCTCAGTTGCATGCATTATTCAACTATAATAGGAATTGATTGCGAGATTATATTTCTTTATTTGTACTTGACAGTGTTGATGATAAATGTAACTTAGGGAATTGTAACACTAAGTTGATCACTCACTCCCACCTGGGGGGTGTTTTAAAACATCAACCAGATACTCTTGACGCAGGAACAGTAGATGTGTTGGTGACAGACGAGGACTATTTTGACCCTACCCCGGCAGAGTTATTCTTCCAGTTCACTGACGAGCAGTTCTAGGCTGTCATACATGTCTTCTCAATTCACTCTTTTGGACCATGATTACAAAGATATTTTTGGACATGTATAATAGTTTTTTTGACATGTATATATCGGGCCCTCAGCTGAGTGGCCGATGGTTGTTTGAGTTGTATGTATATATGTTTTTCCCTTCACTTCAGAATATACTTGCACTATTTGGTTTAATCTTTCATTTTGCTTATGATGCCACCTAATTTAAATTGTTGAATTATGCTTCCGCACAATATAGTCAGCCTAAAAAAGTCGGGAGCTGCGGACTACCCGACACCTTATTTTCTGGGCGTGACAGTCGGGCAACCCGAGACCTCAACCCAAGCTCAACCCAAACTTCATCGGGTTGGTATTTTCATTGCCCAAGCCCGACCCAATGTCAGGTCGGTCACGGGTCGGTCGGGTTGTACCCGCCCAACTTTCAGCCTTACTTGCATCTAAAGCCCTGCAGAGTGTCTCACACGCATAAAGGACCCTAATGAAACAAAATAGTCGCATCATATGTTTGTGCCACCAGATAATGCAGCCACCAGTTTTACGAAAATTGATTGTGCATCCCACAGTGCTCCCTATGGGAGAAAATCATTCTTAGCTTCTTGAGAGTGGACTTGGAGGTCAATTGGGTCGTGACAAGAAGAAAGCCCTTGTGGGGGAGAGGTATTATTGGCCTTACCTAGGTCGTGACGTGGGACATATGGTTCAGTGCTGCCATATTTTTCAAACCTCCAAGGGACATTCTCAGAATACGGACCTCTACACTCTATTGCCCATACCTGAAGGCCCTTGAGAGGACATTTCTATGAATTTCGTTCTAGGTCTTCCATGAATACAATGCGGCAAGAAGATGGCTCACTTCATCCCTTGCAAGAAGACTTATGACGTGACAAGTGTAGTCAACCTCTTCATTATAAAAATTGTGAGATTGCATGGCCTCCCAAAAACCATCACCTCTAACTGTGATACGAAGTTCGTGAGTCACTTTTAGCGGACTTTGTGTAGTCGATTTGATACAAAACTTCAGTTTAGTAGTGCATATCATCCACAAACTGATGGAAAAGCTAACACTACGCCAATATTGCAAACAACGACGGACCAAGTCCGTCGTTAATTGTCATTAACGACGGACCGTTCGTCGCATGGTCACACGTTCTTTTGCAAGTCGTTAATCATAAACGACAGACCAAATTCGTCGGTAAATTACGACGGATATAGTTCGTCGTTAAATAAACGACGAACCTTATCCGTCGTAACCTCCAAAACCATCATCGTTCCAGCAACGGATTCTATTCGTCGTTGTAAAAGGAACGACGGACCAAATCCGTCGATAATAGTAGGATCTGTCAGTTTTCTTATGACATCGTCGACGGATCTGGTCCGTCGTTAATGTTTAAAAAATAAAAAAAAATTAGCACGCATTTGTTGCATTTTGAATTTCTTACACCTAATATCATAAAAGCAGTACAAACCAATTCAATACATAAACTAAACTAACCATTTCTAATTCACACATCCATCATTTATTGCATATTGAATTTCTTACATCTTGCGAACTAGCTGCGGACATCTTAAATATCCGATTACATCAGCAAGAAACTATATTAGTCTTTCAATCAACAATGCAGCAACAAAATCTTTTGAAATCCTCCAGTTAAGCTGTCTTTCTAAAACAGCAAGGCTTTTAGTGTGCATGGGAAAATTGTGGGACGACCCCATTCGAATGAGGAACTCCTAGCAAACCGCAAAGCAGAACCTGAAATCATGATTTTGAAAGAACTAATTAAGCTATTGATAAAATAACGACAATGATGGAGTTTACATAAATGAATTGGCGATATTTAAAACCAGACATATACCATGAGCCCGAGAAATAAAATGTCATAATGACAAGCAGGCGAGTTTTTCATATTGAACTACCTCCGGTTGAGCCAGCTGTGATTGAAAAACTAAAGGCTGTACAGCTGGTATTATGATAGCAATGATGTAAACTGGTGGAACTTGCATCAGATCCTGCAGTTTCAGCACATGAAGCAAACAATTAGTAAAATAGTAACAAATGCTTGCATAGAAGGTTTCAATGGTCGGCATTTCTATCCCCACTGTTTTGTGAAGTGTGGCCAACTTGAGTTTGGGATCTCCATTGTGTTTGGGCTCAGATCCTAACACAAATGTCATGGTGGGTGCCACTGATCCTAACACCGGGTTACAAGGTGAGATCCATCCTATCAATCCTTGTCACATGGCTGTGCAGCCGAAAACTCTGTGAGGACCACCATGATGTCCACCTGACATCTGATCCTTCCATCATTTTGGGAGATCCAAAATTCGAGTAAGCCACACCATAGAAAACAACAGGAATGGAAACACCAACCATTGAAAATTTCCTGAGGCCCACGGTCATCCTTAAATACCATCCATTCCTGATCCAAAACTTCTATGGGTCCCAATGAAGTTTTGATGGTGGATGTTCAATTCCCAACAATTCTTGTGGCATGGCCTACTGAGTTTTGAATGTTACACAGACATGTGGTGGGCCCCACAGAGTTTTAGCTTACACGAGGGACGCGGATTAGCGACTGACAGGTTGAGTAGCTACCTCCCTACACCAACTTATGTGGGCCCCACCATGATGTATGTTTTGTATCCACACTATCTATTCATTTGAAAAGATCATTTTAGGACATGAACCAAAGAATGAAGCAGATCCAAAGCTCTAGTGGACCTCACCAAAGAAAACAACGGGGATTGATCTCTTACCATTAAAAACTTCTTGGGGCCATAGGAGTTTTCGATCAAGCTGATATTTAAATTTTCCCTTCTTCCATGTCTGTGTGAACTTATGAACAGGTTGGATGTCAAATAAAAATCATGGTGGGCCCTAGGAAGGTTTCAACGCTCAGCGTTACTGTCCCCACTGTTTTCTTTTGTGGAGTCCACTTGAGAATTTTAGCTTACACGAGCACCATGTAAGAAGGTTGCGCGCAACTAGTGTCCTGCTTTAACATCTCCTCACCATCAAAGATAAGGAGAACAAAATCATCGCTATGAAGGTAAAATATTATCAAAATCTCAGTAATATCAAAGTGCTCTTACCTTTGAGATTTAGGGACCCATTGAGCCAATTATCTCCCAAATCTAAAGCCTCCAGCTTGCTCAAAATTGCCAATTCTACCCAAATTTGAAAAATAATAAAAACATTAAAGGGGGAGTTTGTAAATGTGATTGATGCTATCAATTTTGGTTTAATTTCTGTACAATTAATTAACAATTACCTTCAAAGGACAAGGAACCCTCCAATTCATTCATGCTTAGATACTCTTAAGGGATGAGAGTGCACCCAAAAATGAGCTTTCAAAATGGTTGGACGGTGTGGATTTAAGGTACATACATCTCTGTGAGCAAATCAATGGCAAAAGCTAACATAAATGGTAGATTGAAACTAGCAATAGATCCAAAACCTTCAGAAATTGCACAAGATTTCAAAAATCGAGCCAAACGGACCTAAAGAAACGCCAATTTCTCTAGAAACAAAACTGAGCCATGATGCATGCTATTGTATGTTTCTCCATTTTGATAAAATCTTTGCATTTGGATATATTTATCTCTGTTCTAGGAAGCAACAGACAACACTAAAAACCAAACGGAGAAATAGTTCAGTCATTAACAGAAAAAAGGTGTCAAGAAGCATACATTGATGGACCAACTGTTTAACAGAAAAAGGTGTCAAGAAACAGTTCACTCATTAATAGTCCACACATTCAAATTCCTATATTCCAGTTGAAATGTTAGCAATTCAAACCAAATCCAAAAGGCAAAGTTCAAAATTTGAGATGAAAAGGTTAATTTGTAATGTTTCTTGTTGCTGTAAGTTGATGATTTTTACCTTTTTTCTATTGGGTGAATATATCTGGTTAGGTGAAGACAGCTTTGAACTATCATTGTCTTGGACAAATCTTCTGCATCCAACCTACAAACACCACAAGATTCAGCCCAAGAATGAAAAAAAAGAAAAGTGATTATTTTACAAACATTCAAAACCATATCAATAAGCCTACCTTCTTAATGCATAAGTATATAAGTTGTTGTGTAGATTCTCCCAAACCAACCGAAAGACATCAATGGAGTGGCCGCTGAAACATTTCTCGTCTGAAGTCGATTTGCATTTCACGCTCACGAACTTGGGATTTGCATTTTAGCATAATACATATGTATGATTCATGTGTCAACAAGCTCTCGGTTTAGAGATCCCAAGTCTGTCTGCATCTTGTTTCCAAGCAGATCCATGCCTCTGATGCTAAGATTGCCTGAACCAGCTGATTTTTCTGGCTTGATTTGGACCATTGTCCAACTTGTTTTGTAAGGACTTAGTTTTATCCTGCAACAAAGCGACTATTACAGCACTTCATTGATAGTAAAGGAAAAAAAAATCCATGCATGAATTCTTTTTCAACACTCTAAATATTCATGCTGAAATATCCATCCAGGCAAATGCAAATCTGATCCAAAGTCTTCTAGATGGCTGTTTGGCCAAGGAACATGCCCATTTTAGGCATAGTTTCTAAACAGTTGTTAATCAAAATAAACAAATGTTCTATCAAATGGTGATTTCAGATACATCCAAACAGTGCCTATGTTAGGTATAGATGTTGTACAAAAATGCAACTACAAGAAGAATGAAATGTTAGCATCAAAGATGTTTACCATGCCTATACAGGAGATTCTGTTGTAGCTAAGATCAAGAACTCGCAATCGCGTTAGTTCTTTGAGACTCTCGATTGCAGAGATCTTATTCCTTGATAAGTTAAGGGTGTGAAGGCTCTTGGCTAGTGACCTTGGTGTGATATGAACTGCGAGAAACAAAAGGAAAAAAATCAGGTTATTACAATGTATGTAGAAAGGATGAATTTGCTTTTGTCAGTTAAAAATTGTTTGTAAATTTTACGTATACCTAAGGATATCTAAAGCAAGGTACTGAAATCTAGTACCTTGCTTAGGCTAATTATTGAATGGTTAGACAGAGATCCCATAGGTATGGTGTAGGACTCTGAAATTACCAGGCTTTCTAAGACAACTCCACCTTCAATTTCTTTTAAATTATTTTCATGCAAAGACAATAGAGCATGTATTAAGTTGGTTATATACCCAAGAGACTGCTTTTGCTAATGGTGGTTCCCCTGAGTCATGGATTGGCCTGATTTTTGGGCCCATGCCAAACAAGAGACAGCATGCATGATGGTTGAAATGGATGTCATCAACACATCTTGGTGGAGCCCACGTCAACAAGCAATTCTATTAAACAATATAAAGCAAAAGTTCCACTTACTATTTCATCAATCTCCTACCCTACAAGTTGCAGTGAAGGCCATAAATCAAGCATCAAATGAAGTCTGTAAAAGTCCTGACTGAGTTTAAACAAGCAAATACAACAAAGTGGTTTCCATGCCTTGTTGGAGTAAGTTATCATTGCCGCTTTTGTTTTGAAACGAGTCAGCAAGTTCAGTTGATATCCTGCATTTATCAGATGGACATGCTTAAATCATGGGCATCTAGATTAAAGTGGAAACCAGCGACAAAATCATATATCGGATAATATTAAGGAAACGAAAAGCACCATCAAACACTTGCAATGCTTCTGTTAGCCAATAGAAAGCAATCTCATGCAAAATGTTCAAACTTAGCAAATGGCCCATGGATTGGCAACCAATAAAAAACTAGCAGATGTACATTCAGATGGAATACTACAAATCCAGCAACGACTTACAAGCAATTCCTTTAGGGTGCATGAAATCCAGTGGTAGAAAGTTGCTAATTTCACATGCTAAATGAATTTACAGAAGTACACAATGCTATATGTAAAAATTGGAAATTTTCATAACTATAGAGGAGTATAGAAGATTTAAGTTGAAGAGGAGATTGAAAAGAAAAATGACTAACCTCATTAAGAATATTATACATTTCCCATAGTCGTTATGTATTGTAAATCTTTCGAAAACACTTTTGAATGAAGATCCACACTGCAAGAAGGAAAACAAAATTGTTGCTGAACCGATACGGTCTACTATGAACGGCTGCCTACGTACCCAAAAGGGATTTGGGATCAAGCCACTACGTAGTTCTTTTAATCTTCAAATCATGTCATTTTACGCATAAACAGATAGAAACTCATAACAAATCACACAAGAAATATGTCTACATTAGACAAACATTAGAGATGACGTGCATAATTGACAAATGTGAATTTAAATCGATCGCAACTAATTAACCTACTCTTATCTACTACATACTAGTAATTTCTAATTGCATGTGTATGAAGTACATACATCTTCCAGAGTACCAATGCTGCGAGTGCTTGCCAACTGTATTTTTTTTTGTAGTCCGTGTACTACACATTATCTTACTTAACATGAATCAACTCGGTGGGGCCCACATTGATGTATGTGTTTTATCCACGCCGTCCATTCGTTTTTCCAGGTCATTTTAGGCCATGAGCCCAAAAAATGAGGCAGATCCAAATCTCAGGTCGAACATCACCTTAGAGTACACGTAGCATGGATATGTATCAATCGGTGTCGTCCATCTATTTGGCCCGAGCTTAGATGTTAGATTTCTGAACATCAAATCTATGGGTGCAGTTACACATCCAAAGTGGGGCCCACTAGAAGGAAGGTAGTGATTGATAAATCGACTTGCTACGTGTACGGTAAAGAGCACAAACAGGTGAAGAATGATGGACAGAGCTCTTCCCAGTTGTTCATAACTTCACATATACATGGATGAAGGGAAAACACAAATATAAGCTCAATCCAAAACTTCTGTTCAATCAAATTTTTTTTCAACAGTAGGTATTTAATCCCCACCGTGTAGTCCACTTGAGCCTTGGGACTGCCCTATTTTTAGGCTTGTGCCCTAAAATGATGTGGAAAAATGGATGGACGGTGTGGATAGTACCCAATCCGCGTCCGTACACTCACAAATCCCTAATTAGGGATTGGACAATACAAATCCCTAATTTGGGATTCGACAATACAAATCCCTAATTTGGCATTCAACAATAAAAATCCAAAAAAGAAAAGTAAGCAAGGTTAGGGTTAGGGTTTTTTACCTGGTGGAGGAAGTAGAGGAGAGAGAGAGTGGGAGCAGTTGTTGTACACCCACATGTTGGAGAGAGAGAGAGAGAGAGGGGGGGGTGGGGGCGTGCGTGAGACAGAGAGAGACAGAGAGAGCATGCGTGAGAGAGAGAGAGAGACAGAGAGAGACAGAGAGAGCATGCGTGAGAGAGAGAGAGAGAGAGAGAGAGAGAGAGAGAGAGAGAGAATGAATTAGATGTCACCCTGGTAACACCTTAGTGGGTGTTACCCCTACCGTGTGGGGCCCATTGTGATGCATTTTTTATATATCTATGCTGTCTATCTGTTTTCTCATATCATTTTAGGATATGATCTAAAAAAATCTTAAGAAGATCCAAATCTCAGGTGGACTATACCACTATAAACAGTGATTAATAACCATTAAAAACGTTTCGTGGGCCATAAAAGATTTTGATCAATCTCATATTTATATTTTCCCTTCATCAAGACCTTATTGACATTATCAAGAGCTTGGATTGCAAATAAACATTACCAAAACCTTATCACGGGCTCTTTGGAATTTTTAATGGTGAAGCACTCAACCACACTGTTTCCAGTGGTATGGTCCACTTAAGATTTGGATCTGGATAATTTTTGGAACCTTATGCTAAAATGATCTGTATAAACCGATGGACGGAGTGGATATACAAAATATCATCCACGTGGGCCATATGGTAGGGGTAACACCCACTTAGCCATTCCCGGGTAACACATAATTCGCTACCCTCTCTTTTTTTGCGGAAAATAGGTAACACCTAACTCAACTCTCTTATTGTACAGAGTAAACTCTGTTGGGCCCACCTAGAATGTATGTGCTTCATTTATTCTGTCCATATGTTTTTACAGATCATTTTATGGGTTGAGCCCAAAATTTAAGCATATCCAAATCTCAAGTGTACCATGCCATAGGAAATAGTGGGAAAAATGATTTCCACTGTTGAAGCCTTTCCATGCCCCACAGTGATGTTTATTTGTCTTCCAACCTGTTCATAAGATCACATGGACATGGATGAAGAGAAAAAACGAATATCAGCTTGATCAAAAACTTCTGTTTGCTCCCAAGAATTTTTCAATGGTAGACATTCAGTTCACACTTTTCCTATGGTGTGGTCCACTTTAGACCTTAATATGCTTAAATTTTTGGTTACATATATACTTAAAATTATCTTTTAAGATGGATGGACGGAGTGGATAAAATAAGTAAATCACGGTGGGCCCCTCAAAGTTTACTCTGCACGGTTAGCGTGCGGAGTTGCTCACTACGCAGTCCGCTTCTGGGCGAGACTTGGGTGAGACTACCGAACCAATGAAGTGGGTGGGACCCTGAACCTAAGGCCCACCTCAATGTATTCCTTGTAGATCCATGCCGTTAATCTGCTTTTAAAGATTATTTTGTACTATGTTACCAAAAATGAAGAAGATTAAAATTTTTAGTGGACTACAACATAAGAAACACTGGTTAATGACCATTAAAAACCTTTTGTGAGCCACAAAAGTTTTCTATCAACCTGATATTTATTTTTTCCTTTCATCCCTGTCTACGTGCCCTTATCAACAGATTGGATGGTCAATAAACATTACGGTAGACTCTATGAAGTTTTTAATGGTCACAGTTGAATTATAACTGTTTCTTGGGTTGTGGTCCACCTAAAATTTCTATCTGTTTAATTTTTGGCATTTCATCCTAAAATAATACAAAGAAACAGATGGACGGCATGGATCTACAAAGAATACATCCACGTGGGCCCTAAGTTTAGGGTCCCACCCACATCGCTGGCTCGGCAGTCTCACCCAAGTCGCGCCGAGAGCGGATTAGGTGAGACCCCGGCCTCACCCAAGATGGTGCGGCCCTTACCGTCGGTTACCGTGGGGCCCACCTTGATGTTGTATTATGTATCCACACCGTCCATCCATTTTTTCAGAAATTTTAGAGAATTACACCAAAAATAAAGTAGATCCAATCATCAGGTGGACCATAACATAGGAAACAGTGGCGATTGACCATTAATGGGGCACAGAAGTTTTCGATGAAGCTGATATTTGTTTTTTACCTTCATCCAGGATCATGTGACCTTATTAACAGATTGGATGGTAAATAAACAGTACAGAAACATGAAGATGAGTCCTAATAAGTTTTAAATGGTAGGATGGTCAATCACCACTGTTTCTTATGGTATGGTCCACCTGATAATTTTTTCTGCTTCATATTTAGGATAATACCCTAAGATAATCTGGAAAAACGGATGGACGGAGTGGATACATAATACATACATCAACCTGGGCCTCACGGTAAGGGCCGCACCGTCTTATGTGAGCCCGGGGTCTCACCAAATCCACTCTCAGTCACGCCAGTCTTCTTGGGGCGGGAGAGAATTAGATGTTACCCTGGTAACACCTTAGTGGGTGTTACCTCTACCGTGTGGGGCCTAGATTGATGTATCTTTTATATATCCATGTCGTTCATATGTTGTTATGTCTAATTTTAAGACGAAATCCAAAATTATAAGAAGTTCCAGATCTCAGGTGGACCATACCAATAGAAAGAATGATGAATAATCATTAAAAGCATTTCGCGGGCCACAAAAGTTTTAGATCAAGCTGATCTTCAAAATTTCTATTCATCCAGATCTTCCTGACATTATCAAGAGCTTGGATTGCAAATAAACATTACGGAAACATTACCATGGGCTCTTTGGAATTTTTAATGGTGGACACTAAATCAGCACTGTTTCCAGTGGTATGGTCCACTTGAGATTTGGATTTGCATAATTTTTGGAAGGACATTCTAAAATGGTCTGGAGAAGCGGATGGACGGCGTGGATATACAAAATACTATCCACATGGGCCGGTAGGTGGAACACCAACGGATTGTTCCCAGAAGCGGATTGGCTGGTGCACACTACACCAGCTACGTTACAGCTGGTGAAGGGACGTGACGGACCAGAGCGAGTAGGCAGTCAACGAGCACCGTGTTTGTACGAATCTATTATGAAGATTAAGGCTCTGTGGACCCCACAATGATGTATTTAGTACATCCAAACCGTCCATCTATTTAGCGAGATCATTTTAGTGCATGATACCTAAAATGAGTCATATTCAAAACTCAAGTGGACCACACCAATAAATTTATTGTGGGGACCATGATTATCACCGTTAAAACATACCCACGGTCCACCATGATGTTTATTTGTCATCCAAACTGTTCATAAGGTCACACGGACCTGGATGAAGGGTAAAAATAAATATCAGACTGATCCAAAACTTCTGGGACCTCCAAAAAGGTTTCAATGGTATACGTTCAATCTCCCACTGCTTTCTGCAGTGTGGTCCACTGGATCCTTGGATCTGTCCGATTTTTTGGGTCCAGCCTTAGAATGATTTCAGAACATGGACGGACGGGTTGAATATAACAAGTACCTCATGGTGGGACCCACAGAACTTGATGACATCACTGCAATTAATACATAGAGGTGGGCCCTATGTTCAGAATCCCACCCAGATCCTAAATTCCGGGATCTCACCCAAGTCGCGCCCGAGAAAAATTTTGCTACACCCACGAGTAAGCTACGCTAGCTACACCGGGTGTACCAATGACCCATCATGATGCATTTGTTGTATCCACGCCGTCCATCCATTTACCGAGATCGTTTTATGGCATGATACTAAAAATCAGGCAGATTCAAAGCTTAAGTGGACCTAGAATAGAAAATAGTGGGAATTAAACGCCAACCATTAAAAAATTCTTGGGGGCCACCTGAGCTTCTGATCTGCCTCATTTTTGGTATCATGCCCTAAAATGATCTCTCCAAATGAATGGACGGAGTGGATACAACACATACATCATGGTGGGGTCATTACTACACCCGTTGTAGCTAGCGTAGCTAACTCGTGGGTGTAGCAAAAATTTTCTCGTCGCGCCCGGTAACAGGCGCGGATTTCCAGCGAAAGCCTTGCGCAGGAAGTTACTCCACTGGGAACCAAGGTGGGGCCCACAGTGATTATTTTCATAAATCCACCCCGTCCATCCGTTTTGGGAGCTCATTTTAGGACATGAGAACAAAAATGAACCCGATCCAAGACTCAAGTGGGCCAAAAATGTGAGGATTGAACGTCCACAGTTGACATATTTGTAGAGCCACAGGTGTTTCGAAACAGGATAATATTTGTGTTTCCTGTTCATCCCAGTAGTAGTGACGTTATGAATGGTATGGATGTCATATAAACATCACTGTCGACCCCAGGGAGGTTTCAATGGTAGTAATTTACCTACTGTTAGAACTAGAGAAATGAACATCCTCTGGAGATGTGGTGTTTTGCTGATCTGGGGTTCTGAATATAGAAACATTCGTTGACAATCACAAGCATTCACAAAAATACACAAAAGAAGAGATATCGCAAGGTGAATTTTATTCCAGAGATTCTGAGATCTTGTACATTCCAGGCCGTGATCTGGCACGAGCCCTTAATTACATCGAATGATCGATGACCCTTGATTAAAAGGTAAAAGACTAGTCAGCGGGGACTATGGTTTCAGAGTTCATTGGTCATGGAGACTTGTGTTTTGGTGTGGTCGCGGAGACCTGTATTTGTATGGTCGCGGAGACCTGTATTTGTATGGTCGCGGAGACCTGTATTTGTTATAGACTGATCCACCTTTGTACGAGTCGGATGTCTATGTCCCATGTTTTGACCGGAGATCCGGGCTGAGACTGTCAAGGTTTATGGCTGAGATGGACGACTCTGGGTCCGCGCCTGTCAATGTAGGGACAGGTGACCTCGGAAAGTCCATTCTACAGTTGTGTGTACCTACGCAGCTCAACCAGCGGATGCCGTTTGGATGGGTAGGGCATCGACTGTTCTTGGGATATCAGTTTTTAACAGATTGTGTGTGATAGTTCAGAACTCTCCTGGTGTGGTTTATCGTGTTAACCATAGTCCCCTTTGCTTAGTCCAGACCTGGATTCGGGTCATATTATGATAGTACACGTAATGATGATGCATCAGTATGATTCTGGGCGCCGGCGGCCTCTTTTCGGGAGAATTGTTCCATTCAACTCGTTGGGTCGGATCGGACTCCGAAGGCTTGTGTTCTGCTCATTGGGTAGCCCGGATGGGTCGTTTGACTGCTCCATTGCGTCCGGAACGCTCGAAATACCCAAAATAGGCTCAAACGGGGCGTAAAAATGTTATAAAATGAGGATTTAAAGGTGCTGGAATGAATGCGCAAAGTGCTGATTTTTGCGATCCGCTGGCCTGATTTTATTGATGCGCTGAGGCCAGCGCGTCCATAAATGATTTTTATGATGCGCCGGGTAATTTTATGACGCGCTGGAGCCAGTGAGTCCTTAAAATATAATTTTTCGATCCGCTGGCCTGTTTTGCGACGCGCTGCGGATAGTGCGTCTTAAAATTGCAATTTCTTGATGCGCTGGGCTATTTTCTGATGCGCTGGTACCAGTGCGTCCCTAAAATAGCATTGACTTGATAACTTGTATTTTTCTGATCCGCTGGGCTATTTTGCGACGCGCTGGGGCCAGTGCGTCCTTAAAATGCCACGATTAATGGTTTTACGTAATCCGCCGAGGATTTCCCTGATGCGCCGGGTCACTTTTATGATGCGCTGGGACCAGCGCATCGAAAAAGGTGACTTAAGTTATTCCTCCAGACCTGGTGTGATCGGAGGCGCGATTTCCGGCGAGGGGTCCCGGCGGTCGGAGAAGGATTCCGGCGATCGGCAAAGGTTTTCCGGCGACGAGGTCCTCTCTCTCTCTTGCTGAATGATGCAAATGAGGTGGTGGGCGGGGTATTTATAGGCAAGGTCGTCCAATAAGCGGTCGACACGTGTAGCGCGTCGAGAAAATGAGTCGGCGCGTCGATAAATGCGCTCGGCGCGTCGCGAAATGATTGGAGTCCAGAAGTTGGTTTGCAGGACGCGCCAGCTATCAGTGCGTCCTGAAATTAACTGCTTTTTTGGATGCGCTGGGTGAATTTTTGGACGCGCTGGAGGCAGTGCGCCCTTAAATTCATTTTTTCGATGCGCTGGAGGCAGTGCGCCCTTAAATTCATTTTTTGGATGCGCTGGACGTATTCGTGTCCTTCAAACTTGGGTTTTGCAAATTGGGGGGTTTGCGGGGTCCGCCTCGCGATGAATGCTGATGCACTGCTCCTATCTTTTGGTAATTGAGGTAATCCCCCTACATTTTGACAGTTTTGATCATGATGACCGGCGGGGCCCACCACCGGCTCAATTTCCTGTTCTTTTGGTTAAGTTGGATGTGTGTTGCGATTTTCGACGCGGTCTTCGATGCACTGGCCCTAAATCCAATAAAGTGATGATTGGGGCACCCATAATCATTGTTTTGAAGATCTTTACTTTTGGGACCCCAACAGATGCCCCTCCGATGCGTTGGGATGGACGAGCGGCGGTCCATGGCGACGCATCGGATTTTTCGGGTCCCACTATAAATAGGGGAATCCTGGTCATTTCGTCATTTCACTGTTCATTCAGACGACCGGAGCTCTCGGCCAGCGCGTCCATTTTTTCGCCAGCGCGTCGAATTATTGTCTCCAGCGCGTCGATTAAATAGGTAGCGCGTCGAAGTATTCCAACTTTGTGTCGACGCGCTACGCATAGCGCGGCTATTCAACTCGAGATTTTCGATTTTCTGAACGCGCCATAGTGCAGCGCACATAGGTACTCAACGCGTCCATTTTATCGACACGCTAAGGTCAGCGCGTCATCCCGTGCCTTTATTAACCAATTTCATGACGCGCTGTGCTCAGCGCGTTAAACTCTGTAATTTCTCGATGCGCTGGGTCCAGCGCGTAGTTGTGCCTGGGAAAATTTATTTAATTGACGCGCTAGGGTGTGGCGCTCGTCAGAATTCTTAACTTTGGTGGACTTACCATTTCTTGGACGCGCTGGGCCCAGCGCGTCATGTCCTTCGGACTTATGATTTTACATGATTTTCGCGACGCGCTGGGCTTCGCGCGTGCGATATGGGACTTAGTGAAATTTACTAAATTTGTTACGTAAACCGGCTCCCGCACACATCTCCGGATTTGATCAATTGGCCTGATCACAAAGCGTGTTAAGGCCAATGGGCACTGATCTCTGAGTTGGAGAAGTTGTCCAATTCTGGTGTCCTTTCTCAGTGTGCTCATCGTGGCTTAACACGCTTTCCTACGGGTTCATTTGACCGTTGCTCACGATATTTGGTACTTGTTCCGGGTATGTGGGGTCTCACGCGCCCTCTTATCAAACCGAATTGCTTTGAGCATCGACAAGGTATGTGAAACCTCGCGTACCTAACCCTTGGGCCTCGGCAAAGTCTGTGGTTTCTACGGGTTTCGCACCGGCGGTCCGTCGTATCTCCAAAGGGTGTAAACCCCCATGCCTCTGTTTCGCATTCGCGCATGCGTGCCAGTCGTCTTATGGAGGCGTAGGGTCTCACACACTTGGGAGACTCCCTGGCTGCTTTAGTTTAACGGGCAATTCTAATGATGATTTTAAAATGTTGTTTCGAGCATACCTTTGCATGTCGTTTCTCGGCTTTTCTGGCTTTGCGCGAGCGGTTTTGTGCATTTTTCTTTTGTCGGACTGCCTTACGGGTTCATCTGTCTTGTTTTTTAGCAGACAATGGTCATAACCCGTGCTTCTCTTCGCGCGGCTCGTGATTGCATGGGGCGGCTCTTAAACGATCTGGACCAACCCGAGCCTTGGTCATCTCTTGCTAATCAATGCGATGAGGTGGCTGAAGCCTCGACTCGCCTTGGCGCTGAGTCCCGCCCGATCCTCCGGGCTATGCAGAATATCTCGGCGATGGCGGGCATCTCCGATGAGCGCAAGGAGGCTATATCTGGCTACATCGGCGATTCTTCCCTCCTGGAGGAATTGGCGGTTCTGGAGGCGGCGGAGCCTTCTCTGGCTGCTTCCTTTCTGTCCCTCTCGAAACGTCTCCACTTCCTAAAGGACGAGAAGAGTGAGAGCAGGAGGTTCCTGGCTTGGCTTATTCCCTTGGCGGAGGCCGAATACCCGGATCGTCGTGCCGGCATTTGGAGGATGGTCAGGGCGGCTATCCGGGAGCACGATGACCTGGCGATTGACTTGTCTGCGATAAGAAACTACGCCGATGCTGAGCACTTGAACTTCGACCTTGTGCAACAATGCATCTCCGTCCTGGTGGACTTGGTCTACAAGGAGGCCCAGATTCAAGCGAGAGTCGATGAGCTGAGGGCTCGAGTTCTTCCTCTGGTGCAAGACTGAAATCTTCGTTTTCTGGCTTCGGGGAGGGGGTCCCCACAATTTTGGGTCATTTGATATTGACTGTCGGCTTTTTATCTTTTAAAACAATTGACTTTGAATGGTTTGGGCCTTGGCATGGCCCTCGTGGTTTAATGAATGCTAATTATACTTTTTCCGCTTTACTTCTGCCTCTTGAAAGTTTGTGTGTTTGCGATGATGTTGTTGCGGATGTTGTCATTTCATTTCTTTTCGTTCATTGGTTGATGATGTTGCGTAGTGGCCCGGATCGGTGCATGTTCTTTGTCTACTTGTTGCTTTGCATGTCTTTGGATTTTGTGAATGTTTGACTGGGCTTTATGGGGATATTTTCATTTGCTCTGTATTTAAACCTTTTCATGCCGTTGCAGATTATAATGGCCAGCGATCCTTCGCAAGCCGGTCCTTTGGGTCCGTCTCAAACTTCATCCAAGCGTAAACGTGCTGCCATCAAGCAGGCTTCCAGACCATCAGCTGAGAATCCGCAGTGGTTTCTCCCACCCGAGACATTTAACTTTTACGAACGTATTCTGACCCTTCCGAAGAATGTTCAGCGGAAGATACTCTGCGATAAGGCCTTACCGCCCCCTCCTGATGAGGGTACCCAGGAGGAATGGGACGCGTGGTACGCTCCCTTACAAGGTTTCCGGACTGATGAGGCTGTCGGGTCTGAAGAGGGCGAAGCGAGCCCGATTACACCCGTTCAATCTGCTAAGCGAGGTCGTCTAAAGACGACTGGGAAGAGTGCCAAGCAGATCTATATAGAGAACCAGACAAGGTCGAAGTCCGATAGGATGAGGGTTGTCTGGTCTTCTGTGAAGCTGCCAGTATCGTCTCTTGTGATTCGCAACCCTTACACGAAGCAATTTATCCGCTTTCCTAAAAGCTTCCAGAGATATCGTTATCTGCCAAGCATTGAGCCTTCTGATATAAGTCACGCAAATTCTTTCTACAGCGTCGACTCTTGGACGTCCATTCCGGAGACGTTCGTTAACTGTGCTATATCTAAGAACGGCACGTTACAGTCTGTCCTCGGGGAGAAGGACATGATATTTCTGGAGCCAAACTACGATCCTCATCTGCCATTCCCAACACATTAATACGAGACCCTGCGCCAAAGGTTTCGTCCTCTGTCTGATGCAGAAATCTGGCCGACCGGGGGTTTTAGGACCCGCGGACATTTAAGCCCTCATCCCGGTTATGAAGCTTGGGCCAATCGGATAGTCGAGCTGCACGAAGAGACCTTGAAGCAAGTAGGTCTCCTCCGGGCCATCCAAGCGACGTCGAGCTATTTCCATCGAGAACCTTGCATCTATAAGGGGTTCCTGAACCATTGGAGTTCCATCACCAACTCCTTCCATCTACCTTGCGGGGAAATGAGTATCTCCCTCTGGGATCTGTATCGGATAGCAGGTCTCCCTATCCGTGGCAGAATCTACGATGAATGGACTCCTAGTGATGAGGAGCTGTCCAAGAAGAAGAAGGGTGCCGATGAAGGCTTTTATTCAGAAGCCTGCTACGAACTATTCGCGGAGCTTCCGCAATTTTTGGGTTCCAAGGATAAGGTGCCCTTTGAGGATTGGCTGGTTTATTTTAGTCACGGTCTGAAGTGAGTTTCTTCTCCTGTCTTGCGCTGTTCGCACCCTACTTTATTCTTTTCTTCCACTGATGGTCTTTTTTCTGTCACAGCTTAAATTACGGACCGTACGATGAAGGTCGCAAGGACAAGTTGATCCTGGAGGCGAAGATGAAAAAGAAATTCCCACAGCCAAACAAGCTCTCTCCCACCTGCGAGCTTGCTGGGTTTTTAGCCTATTGGCTATGCTGTGTGGCCCTCCCGAGCTCCAAGCAGGCGGATAGTGTGAGGGTCTCCTGCTTTACTGTTGCAGGGAGCCTGGCCAACGGCCATCGCTACGCATTAGCCCCGGTGGTATTGTGCTCTATATATCGGGCTTCTTTGTGACTTCCCCTTCGTCGATCAAGCCGTAGTACCGGGCATTGGCTAAGAATGATTCTGCGATTGTATACGGCTTTGGGTCTGCCGCCACTCTGTACTGAACTCCCTCTCTGTTGTATTTGAAGCACTGATGATAGGTTGAGGGAATGACGTGATTCTGATGGAGCCACGGCCTCCCTAGCAGAAGATTATACGTTGTTACCGCGTCAATTACTTGGCATGTTACTTTCGTCTTCAGCCTTTCAATCTCTAGCATCACAGTGATCGACCCTAGGGTACGCTGGCTGTCTTGATTGAACCCTTGAATGACCATGGCGCTGGGTCGTAGGGATGATGGTCTATAACCCAATCTCTGTAGTGTCTTCAACGACATGATGTTCACCGTGGACCCAGCGTCAAGCATGCATCGCTTAATTTCCGTATCTCTAATCGTTCTTGTGACCATCAACGGACGGTTGTGGTCTGTTGCTTCAATTGTGCGGTCTTCTTCGGAGAATGTGATTATAGAGGGGTGATCTATCTGCATCGCTTGCTGAATTGGTGCGTTTTCTTCCCAAAACTTATCTGGGTCATTCATTTCTGCTTCAATTTCTGTTATCATCACCTCTCTGGCTTCACTGTCTAGCAGCGCGTTGATCAGCATTTCCCTGTATACCTTTGAGAGACACAAGGCATCGTATATACTCAGGCGAGCCGGGACCCTTCGTAGGTGCGACACGACATCATACGCTACTGGTGCTGCCCCTTGTCTTGGCTCCGGACGACTGGTCGTGGCTTCGACAACTTTCTCTTTTAACTTCTGCCCCTGGGGCCTTATTGAGGGCGTACCCGGGTTTCCGTCTTCTTGCATTAGGTCGATTGGTTTTGGCTGAATGCGCTCCGGCATCTGCCTTCCAGATCGGAGGATGACGGCATTAACTTCTTCTTCATCTGCCTGCAATGTCTCTTCTGTTGGCGACTGTTCTATAAACGACACCATCGCGCAATGTATCCGAGTCTCTACAAGTCGGTTCTTCTCTTGGCTATTCTTCTTTCTCGTCCCTTTCTTCTTGCGGTTGAGGAGTCTTCTTCGATTCTCGAGCCTCTTCCTGTTGCTAACCAGAGTCCATGGTTCTTCAGGTTCGGGGAACGGGACCCGCAATTGGATGCTCTTATCTGAGGGCAGGGCTGAAACCACCCCCGTTGTTTCCTTCGTTGTTGTTTCTGGTGCTTTCATACTGATCACCCCTTGGTTGATCAACCCCTGTATCCTTCCCTTTAGACTAAAACAGTCTTCTGTCTTGTGGCTCAGACACCGATGGTATTTGCAATACCGGGGATCATCTATCTTTCCAACCTCATGGGGCCGAATCGGTTCTGGCAAGCGGATTACCTTTTCTTCCACCAATTGTTCCATGATGGGGATCAGGTCGGCCATGTCGAAGGTGTACGGGCCGTTGGCTCTTTCTCTCTCGGCTATTGTTATTCTCTGGGAAGCGTAGGGCCTCTTGCCTTTATCTTGGGTAGATGTTGGTTTCGTGTCTGTCTTTGAATCCGCGGCGGGCCGTTTCCGATCTATCGTACTTTTATCTTTGTTTATATTGTGTGTTTCGGCAATCCTTACTCCTCTTTTCTGTCTTTCTGGCCTGAGGTTCACCCGTGCTGCGGCTTCTTCTACCAGGTGTGCTTTGGTGGCCAATTCTCGAAAAGAGTGAAAACTGTTCCCTGATAACCCGTAAGATATCATTGGGTCCAGGGCTCGCATGCACATCTTTATCTGTTCTTTTTCGCTGGGTAACTCTTGACACTGAGCCGCTATTGTTCCCCATCGGTCCATAAATCTCTCCACGGGTTCGCCCTGCCTTTGCCTGATCAAGGCCAGATCTGTTACTGATGTTTCTCTTTCTATAGAGAAGAATTTTGAGATAAAACTATCTCGCATCTGCTCCCACGTCTTCACTGATCCTGCTGGTAGTGACATGTACCACTGAAAAGCTTTCCCCGTCAGCGTTGACCCAAATAACCGCATATAGTACTGTGGTACGGTCGACCAATTTCCCAATGCTGTGAGAAAGCGAGTGATATGTTCTTCTGGTGACCCCCTTCCGTCAAACTTTTCGAAATTCGGACATCTGAAGTTGACTGGAAACGGTATTTCTTCTATTTCCAGAGGGTATGGGACCTGATATTTATACTCGGTTCCTCTTTCCTTTTCCTTCTCTTGTCGCATGAGACTCGCAATAGTTTGCGACAGTTCTTCTCTCGTCATTTGCGTAGTTGGAACTATTATTCATTCCGCTGGAACTCTCCTGGCCTGGGTGAGTGGCTCAGCACTAGCTGGCTCTTCTGCTGCCCCTTGAGATTCTTCAGCTAATGGGCGCGTAGGTGGTGCAAGGCTTCGAGTAGCATTCTGAGCTATTAAAGTGGTCAAGGCTTCCTGAATCTCTCTCATTCGTTCATTTGTTTCCCGATTAGCCTGAACTAATCTGTCGATCTGATCTTGGACCGTAGGCAGTTCGTCTGCTTCATATGATCCCTCTTCTGCTTCTGCTACCTGGACCATTGCGACCAGCACTGGTCGGGCCTTTTGATTCTACCCCTGTCCTGGCTCGACAACTATTGTGGGCTTGGAGCTCCTCGCGATCGTGGTTTTGATTGATTTTCGTGTGGCAGGGGAGGTCTTGGACAATGGCGAAAACTGTTCGATCGTCATTGCGGGCACCGAGGACGTGGTTGATGTGGCCTGACTGTTGGTGGAAGTCTTCTGCCCTTGTTTTGGTTGCCACTGTCTCTTGGTCGCCGGGCAAGGTCTTGCAACATTCGCTTTCTTGTATGCTGCTAAGCTGGCTACTTGCTTCTGCTCTTTCTTCTATTGGCGTGTTTTGACCATCTGCCATCCTGAACTAGAAGCAGCCGTCGTGGTTGGGATGAAGCGAGGGAAGCTGAAGCCTCCGGTGGTAAGGAAGGTGCATGAACTGGTCATTGAGCATGCCATTTCTTCTGTCTGTCCTAGTATCTTGCTAATTCTGTTGTGTCATAAAACTATTAGAACAGTTCACAAGCGCGGTCGGGAGTATGAGCTCATCGATCGCAGTGCATAAATCAACAAAATAGGCAAGAGGGAGGCAAATACGTGTAGTAGTGGGAATTGTGGGTTCGAAAACCTTTAAATGTCTATTACCTTAAAGATGAAGGGAAGAACGTTCCCGTTGAGAGTCGCCAGTTTGGCGCCTGAAGGGCGCCGAAACATTACGTCTCGCGGTAACTTTCTCATGCGTAGATTTGTGTTTGTAAGTAATTGATCTTAGAGTATTCCTATATTCAGATATAACCAGGGATTCTGGTACAGTTCGATCCCCAGCAAAGTCACCAGTTTATTAGAACTAGAGAAATGAACATCCTCTGGAGATGTGGTGTTTTGTTGATCTGGGGTTCTGAATATAGAAATATTCGTAGACAATCACAAGCATTCACAAAAATACACAAAAGAAGAGATATCGCAAGGCGAATTTTATTCCAAAGATTCTGAGATCTTGTACATTCCAGGCCGTGATCTGGCACGAGCCCTTAATTACATCGAATGATCGATGACCCTTGATTAAAAGGTAAAAGACTAGTCAGCGGGGACTATGGTTTCAGAGTTCATTGGTCATGGAGACCTGTGTTTTGGTGTGGTCGCGGAGACCTGTATTTGTATGGTCGCGGAGACCTGTATTTGTATGGTCGCGGAGACCTGTATTTGTTATAGACTGATCCACCTTTGTACAAGTCGGATGTCTATGTCCCATGTTTTGACCGGAGATCCGGGCTGAGACTATCAGGATTTATGGCTGAGATGGACGACTCTGGGCCCGCGCCTGTCAATTTAGGGACAGGTGACCTCAGGAAGTCCATTCTACAGTTGTGTGTACCTGCGCAGCTCAACCAGCGGATGCCGTTTGGATGGGTAGGGCATCGACTGTTCTTGGGATATCAGTTTTTAACAGATTGTGTGTGATAGTTCAGAACTCTCCTGGTGTGGTTTATCGTGTTAACCATAGTCCCCTTTGCTTAGTCCAGACCTGGATTCGGGTCATATTATGATAGTACACGTAATGATGATGCATCAGTATGATTCTGGGCACCGGCGGCCTCTTTTCGGGAGAATTGTTCCATTCAACTCGTTGGGTCGGATCGGACTCCGAAGGCTTGTGTTCTGCTCATTGGGTAGCCCGGATGGGTCGTTTGACTGCTCCATTGCGTCCGGAACGCTCGAAATACCCAAAATAGGCTCAAACGGGGCATAAAAATGTTATAAAATGAGGATTTAAAGGTGCTGGAATGAATGCGCAAAGTGCTGATTTTTACGATCCGCTGGCCTGATTTTATTGATGCGCTGGGGCCAGCGCGTCCATAAATGATTTTTATGATGCGCCGGGTAATTTTATGACGCGCTGGAGCCAGTGCGTCCTTAAAATATAATTTTTCGATCCGCTGGCCTGTTTTGCGACGCGCTGCGGATAGTGCGTCTTAAAATTGCAATTTCTTGATGCGCTGGGCTATTTTCTGATGCGCTGGTACCAGTGCGTCCCTAAAATAGCATTGACTTGATAACTTGTATTTTTCTGATCCGCTGGGCTATTTTGCGACGCGCTGGGGCCAGTGCGTCCTTAAAATGCCACGATTAATGGTTTTACGTAATCCGCCGAGGATTTCCCTGATGCGCCGGGTCACTTTTATGATGCGCTGGGACCGGCGCATCAAAAAAGGTGACTTAAGTTATTCCTCCAGACCTGGTGTGATCGGAGGCGCGATTTCCGGCGAGGGGTCCCGGCGGTCGGAGAAGGATTCCGGCGATCGGCAAAGGTTTTCCGGCGACGAGGTCCTCTCTCTCTCTTGCTGAATGATGCAAATGAGGTGGTGGGCGGGGTATTTATAGGCAAGGTCGTCCAATAAGCGGTCGACACGTGTAGCGCGTCGAGAAAATGAGTCGGCGCGTCGATAAATGCGCTCGGCGCGTCGCGAAATGATTGGAGTCCAGAAGTTGGTTTGCAGGACGCGCCAGCTATCAGTGCGTCCTGAAATTAACTGATTTTTTGGATGCGCTAGGTGAATTTTTGGACGCGCTGGAGGCAGTGCGCCCTTAAATTCATTTTTTCGATGCGCTGGAGGCAGTGCGCCCTTAAATTCATTTTTTGGATGCGCTGGAGGCAGTGCGCCCTTAAATTCATTTTTTGGATGCGCTGGACGTATTCGTGTCCTTCAAACTTGGGTTTTGCAAATTGGGGGGTTTGCGGGGTCCGCCTCGCCATGAATGCTGATGCACTGCTCCTATCTTTTGGTAATTGAGGTAATCCCCCTACATTTTGACAGTTTTGATCATGATGACCGGCGGGGCCCACCACCGGCTCAATTTCCTGTTCTTTTGGTTAAGTTGGATGTGTGTTGCGATTTTCGACGCGGTCTTCGATGCACTGGCCCTAAATCCAATAAAGTGATGATTGGGGCACCCATAATCATTGTTTTGAAGATCTTTACTTTTGAGACCCCAACACCTACCCACCTTTTCCTTTAGTGAGGCCCACTTGAGTCTTGGATTCGGTTCATTTTTTGTTTTCATGTACTAAAATGAGCTCCCAAAATGGATGGACGAGGTGGATTTATTGAAAAACATCACTGTGGGCCCCACCTTGGTTCCCAGTGCAGGAACTTCATGCGCAAGGCTTTCGCACGAAATCCACGCCCCCTTAGGAAGGGGCGTGGCTTCGCCGAACCCCGTATCCACCGAGGTCGGTGGATCCCTTACCGTGCCGTCCACTGTGTGATATTTGTGTGTTACATCCACGCCGTCCATTCATTTTGAAAACACATTTTAGAGCATGATTAAAAAAATGAAGTATATCCAAATCTCAGGTGCACCATAATACAATAAACAATGGTACTCAACCATTAAAAGCTTATAGTGGGTCACAAAAGTTTTGGGTCAAGCTGATATTTGTTTGGTATCTTCATCCAGGTCTTTGTGACCTTTTCAACAAATTGGATGGAAAATAAACATTCCAGTGGTCCCCATGAATTTTTTAATGGTGGGGATTCAATTACTACTATTTCATGTGGTATGGTCAACCTAAGATTTAGATCTTCCTCATTTTTTGGGTAATGCCCTAAAATGAGCTTTCAAAATGCATGGACGGTGTAGATGTAAGGTACATACATCACAGTGGCCCCACAATTGAGAATCCACCAACCTTAATTACCGGATCCACCCAAACCGCGCCTGGATAAAATGCTTGCATATTGAGTAAACTCTGTGGGGTCCACACCTTGATTGTGGGGCTTACAGTGATATATGTGTCTTAAATCCACACCATCCAACCATTTTGAAATATCATTTTAGGGTATGATACCAAAAATGAAGCTGAGTCAAATATTAGGTGGACCACACCATAGAAACAGTTGTGATTGAATCTCTACACTTGAAAACTTCATGGATTTCACCGAAATGTTTATTTGCCATTATTTTCCATCCAACCTATTTGTAAGGTCACAAACACCTAGATGAATAGACCACAAAAATATCATCTTGATCCAAAGCTTTTGTGGCCCCACAGGAAGTCTTTAATGGTCAATCAACACTGTTTCCTCTACTATGTCCCATCCGGGACTTAGAATTGCTTCATTTTTTTGGAACATGCCCTAAAATGAACTTTCAATATGGATGTACGGCGTGGATGTAGTCACATTCATCAGAGTGGCCCCACGTTCAGGGTTCCCACCCACCAGGATTCGGGTTCTTACCTTTTTTTGTATAATGTCCTAAAATTATCTCACAAAGTGGATGGACCGGTTTAGATTTCTTAAAATATCAATTTTGGTATAATGTCCTAATGTCCTAAAATTGTTAATTTTTTTTAAATAATACAATTTTATTTTTCGAAATCACATTTTTTAATAAACTTATCAACTTTCAGAATTCAAAATGTCAAATTTTTTTTTATCAAATTTCTCAAAAATTTTCAATATACAAAATCCTATTTTATTTTTAAAAATTGTAAATTTTTTTCAATTTTTTTTCACACTTATAAATTTTATTCTATCTTCGCAGTTTTTTTTTAAATCTTAATTTTTTAAGAATGACAATTTCTTTTTGGTTCTTTGTAAATCCCGAATTTCTTTTCAAAATCTCATTATTTTAAATCTTAATTTTTCTTAAACATTATTAGTTTTATTACAATTTTTTTTCAAACTTCTTAATTTTTTCTCAAAATCACAATTCAATACATAAACACTTTTTTCAAAATGTCAATTGTTTTTTCAACATTTCATTTTCTATCAAATTTCTCAATTTTTTTTACAAAATACAAAATCTAAATTTCTTTTTAAAAATCACAATTTCTATTTTGAAAATATATTTTTTCAAACCGATAAATTTTATTCAAAATTCTTGATTTATGTCAAAATGCCAACTTTTTTTAAATCCTTTTAAATCCTAATTTATGTCAAAATTCTTTCAGATTTTTTGTTCCATTTTAATCCTAATTATTTTCAAAATTTTGATTTTTTTCTACATTTCAATTTTTCTTAAACATTATTAATTTTATTACATTTTTTTTCAAACTTATAAATTTTATTCAAGATTAACTCAACATTTTTTCAAAATCACAATTTTTTAAACTTTCCGATGTTCGTTTTCAAAATGCCAATTTTTTGACAATCTATTTTTTTTTTTTATCAAAATATGTCAATATCTTTCAAAATGCAAAACCTCAATCTTCCTCAAAGTCTACATTATTTCAAACTTCTACACTTTGTTCAAACGTCTAAGTTTATTTCAAAATGTTAATTTCTTTCAAAATTCTATTTCTTTTTAAAATTTAGAATATTATTTTCAAAATCTCGAATTTTTCCAAATCCCATTTTTTCTTAAATATTGTTAATTTTTATTAAACTTGTTAACTTTTTTTTAAAAGTTATTAAAGAAAAAATTTATTTAAAATGAATTGCGAGATGTATAATTATCAATTTACGACGAACTACATCGGTCGTTAAATCCAAGAACGTCCGTCGATAAATCCCAACGTCCCGTCTCCGGAAGCAGAATTTTACGACGCAGGAAATCCCCCTTGAATACATTACTTTACGACGAATTAGATCCGTCGTAATATTAACGACGGACTATACCCTTCGTTAATTTACAGTTATCGACGAATTCTGGTCCGTCGTACAATTTTGTCGATTAAACACGCCAAAGCCGGAGGTGGTAGTAGTTAGCGACGGACTGCTTCGCCTTAACGACGGATATAGTTCGTCGTTAATATTAACGACGGATATAGTTTGTCGTTAAACCAAGCCTTTTTAACGACGAACCAAGTCCATCGTTAAACCAAGCGTTTTTGTGTCGTTTTTTCGCTGTTTTGGCGTAGTGCCTAATCGGAATTTTCCACCATTTTTCCATCATTCCCAATTTCATCCTTCCTTTTCCTTTTTCTTTTAAATTAGATAGGATTTTTAGAATTCCATATCTTTCGTTATTTTTCCATGGACAAAGTATCCCAGCTTGGTTTCTCAACACTTTAAATCAAAGTCTAGCTAATCCACAAATCACATAATCGTTTCAACTCATGAAAATTGTGTAATGAGAACTAGGTGTAACGATGTTCAAATTTTCTATCAATCACATAACTAGGAGAATTCACATATAAAACCATTATACTATGAGAAGTTCAAGACTTACAACCTCATACACTTCATATCTCCTCCTCTTACGCTCATATCATCTTAAATGCATAGAAACAAAGTTTTCTAAAGGAGTTTTGTATTTTAGAAAAATAGAAAAATTTCTACATAATTGCTCGAAATGTTACAAAACGCTGGATTCATCCAAGTGATCCTACACTCCCCAACCAAATCTTGCATTGTCCTCAATGTAAAAGATGTGCAATGAGCAAAACATGAGAGCAATTTGAAAATCAAAGGGAGTGAGGAATGATAGTACCTGAGAGAGTGAGAAGTGAAATTCTTCCTCCTTCTAACAAACCTATGAAAAATAAACATACCTAGGCTTTGTGTCGGTGTTGTGTTAAGCTGGATGTGTTTGAATGAGTTTGTATAAGACCAGAGTCGCCACTAGCCAGTTACTTCGAATCTACAGTCGGCTAGACCCCGTAGAAACGTTAGAGAAGTGGATATGAAGATTCCTTCCTCTAAATGACTCCTTTTGATCTACGGCTAGAGATTCGAGGTAAGGGATCACGGTTGTAGGGTGGGAAGAGGTTAAGCACCCCACACACTGCCCGTACCAAAGTACAGTCTCTACTTCACAGAATCGAACTAATACTTGAAAGTCTGTTTTAATCCTCGTACATTCTCATGAATAATATGATGCATGAATGCAGGTTTGAACAGTAAGAGTTTCTGATTGGCAGGTTTCCATTAACAGGTAAGCCCAGAGCATCCGCTCGAACTGACAAGTGCTTTATGCGCGGTGCATATTGTGTGTTTGGATAACCAAAGTGCTTGTAGTGACTGATGCATGAATGCCGGTCTGAACAGTAAGAGTTTCTGATGGGCAGGTTTTCATTAACAAGCAAGCCCAGAGCATACACTCGAACCGACAGGTGCTTTATGCAGGATGCATGTTGTGTACTTGAATAATCAAAGTGCTTGTAGTGATATGATAAGCAGGGGGGTTAGAAGAAAAGTAAATGTTGCACTTATGCTAGATGCGAATGAGATGATGCTGGTAAAAGATTAGCTGGATGGACGGAGGTGTCGCAAGGGTTTGCTTCGAGTGGCTGGATTAAGACTTGGTTGGCTTGGGAGACTTAGAACAGGGTCAGGTTGGGCTGGACCAGGGCTAGGCTCTTCTCACTTGGGCTCTCCTTGGTGGAAAAGTGGGTTAAAAAGGTGGAGAAGGACTCGGAACGAATGGGATCGCACCCGGGCTTGAGGGATTATGGAATGAGAAGGGGAGGGGGGTATTTATAGTAGCGGAGAATGGCAGAACCCGTAAATATTTTTGGGCAATACCCTGAGGGCCGCCTGTACGGTCAATTTGCTTCGTGTTCGGAGTGTACGACCTCCGAACCTGAAGCAGAAAATTCTTAGGTTTGGGGTTCGGACTTGCTCCGAGGTTGCGGTTTGGAACTCGGTGAGTTGATTGGGTTTAGGAGATGGGTTGACACAGTGAGTTGACTCGATGGGTTGACTTAGCGGGTTGACTCGGTGATTTGATTCAACGGGTTGACTCACCGAGTTTGACTTTTTTTTAGGATTTTTGGACTGGTTTTTCTTATGGGGTTTTTTTTGGGCTAATATTTAGGGGCGAGTTGACTGGGTTCAGGCTTGAGCTGGGCTATGGATTGGGGCTTACAAGGGTGAGTTTGGCTGAGTTTGGACATGAGATTTGGGGGTATGGTCATCCATTCATTCAGCTATCTCTACCAACATTGTAACTGAAGGTAGGTTGTCTACAGATGCCCCTCTTTGGCAGAGGTTGCGTGCAACTGAATGCCAAAGCGAGTGGATACCCCACTTCTGACCTGGTCATTCATAGATCATGGTCTAAAATCTTTGCTTGCCTTTGCATCTGCGTCAGTTGATCGTCTGGAAATTGATCACTTGCACATACCGCGGGAGTTTGGAGAAAACGTTGCGATTGTCCCTGCATGCGCTGCAACCTGGGTACCCAATTGCAACCCTTCCATTCCTGATCTGTACTAACATCGGAAAGGTATAGTAGAACCTCTACGTTCGTCATAGTCTTACGAGGTTACCGACTCTGAGATTAATTGTTTGATATTTTCTCGGATCACTCCAGGAGTACTTGTTTCACTTGACTGTCAAAGTGGTTAGCTGCCCTGCGTCCATGTAGTCTTATGGGAGTCCACTACGCTGACTTGGAATCAGTCAAGGTACTTTAGGCATCTACGCCTAGGTATGTGCGGGTGAACTCTTTCCACCCAATCTGCTAGTTTTGATGCTTGGTTTGCAATTCATTCTTTCCTAGATTGTGGTCTGAAATCTTTGTTTTCCTTTATATTGGAGTTAGTTTATTGTTTGGAGGTTGATAACTCGCACATACTGCGTGAGTTTGGAGAAAACATTACAATTGTCCATGCATGCGCTGTAACCTAGGTACCCAATCGCAACCCTTCCATTCCCGATCGGTACTAACATCGGAAAGGTGCAGTAGAGCCTTTGCGTCCGTCATAGTCTTACGAGGATACTGACCCTGTGATTGATTGTTTGATGCTTTCCCGGATCACTCCAGGAGTACTTGTTTCGCTTGATTGTCAAAGTGGTTAGCTGCCCTGCGTCCATGTAGTCTTACAAGAGTCCACTACGCCGACTTGGAATCAGTCAAGGTACTTCAGGCATCCACGCCTAGGTATGTGCAGGTGAACTCTTTCCACCCAACCTGCTGATTTTGATACTTGAGTTACAATTCATCATTTCCACCTATTCAAATGTTTTCTTTGACCGAGCCTTTTGGCTTTCATCTTTTCGTATCTTGGCATGTGGTACGACCGCACTGACACTGGAGTTCAGTTCGACCGTACTTTGAGTGCATTGGATCCGATGGTCTCCGAGGAAACCGCGAGACATCGGATCTTATTTGATTTTTGCGTCAGCTCCTACCCAGAGATATGGAAGATCTCTCGGTGTTTTGGAAACCGAACGCTCTACTGAAAAAATGTTTTTGGATTTTTAAAAAGATACCCACTCTGGGGAGTGATACTCTGTGGGGTTTTTATTTGCAAATAGGAAAATATGTTTTTGGATTTTTTAAAAGATACTCACTCTAAGGAGTGATACTCCGTGGGGTTTTTATTTGCAAATAGGAATATTTTTTCTCTTTTTGAAAAAGAAATCTGGCTTGCACATGCCTCTACTAGGGATGCCTGCGGGGTCTTTGGCTAACCGACTTTTATTTTGAAAGCAGGTAAAAATGATGATTGATGCGATGCATGTAGATGCATGGAGATGCATATTTGATGATGGATGTATGCATGGTTTGGCTCGTTCTCTTTCAGTTCGATGATTTTGCTTTTGTTGGGGATGCAAAGAACTTTGAGCTATTGCTTGCAGGGTTGTGCTCCCCTGGGGATTTCTTTTTTTTTCAATGCGGATGTTTGGTCAGCGGGTTGGTCAAGATCCCGACCCGTGGTCGATCAGGTCCATCGTCCCAGGATGCTGTTTCTTTGCTAATGGGAATGGATGAAGGATGTCGTCAGACTTCAAGATGTTCTTCTGTAAATGGATGCGATTGAGACGGTGCTTGGTCGCCAGTTTTGGTCAAGATTCCAATTTGCGGGTGATCGGATCCGTCATCCCAAACTATGAAGTGAGTGAGCGGGGTTCAATACTCCTGAAATGCCGTGCTGGAGATAGTGACAATTTTTGTGATTTTTGTAAATTTTTTTGTCCGAATCTTTTCCTGAGCCAGGATGGAGATCGGTTATTGAAAACAAAGGAAATATTTTTGTGGTTTTGAAAGTATTTGGTTTGAAAGCAAAGGAAATATTTTTGTGATTTTTTTAAAGATGATTTTGCAAATGTTTTGGTATTTTCTGATTTTTCTAAAATGCAGGGAAAGATATGAAATTTTCATCCATTTCCAGCTTCGACTGCTGGTAAGGCACCCAATCCATTTTACGTCAGCGAGCAAGACGAATATCACACAATTAAGTGCTGTAGTTTTACATCTTCGGATGAGGAAATTTTGAGGGTTTTCAGTCAATACACCCACAAAGTTGCCTGTTCCTCATGTGCAATGCACATAGACCACGTATCGTCTGACAGACTCCTGCGGCCACAAAATGAGCCACATCCTCACATTTTCCTTTGTCAATCCAGTTTGGAGCCTTATGCTGCCCACAATTCCGTGAGGGTGCTCTTCACCTCCCAACTGCCTCAATCCCCTTCATGAGTTTTAGGAACAGGGAACATCCGTCAGATTCAACAGCGACTTCCAAATTAAGGTTGTCTATCACGGTACGTTCAACACGAATAGGATTGCGGGGTTCTGCCCGCCTCAGCCTTTACCTGTTTAGAAGATTTCGGACACCCGTACGATCAAGTGTTAGCTATGTCCGGAATAGGTTGGGAAAGAAAGTCCCCAAGAAGTTAATCCCAGTGTAGTTTTAGGTCTTCGGACCGCTAGGGATTGATTTGTGCAGTTAAACGTTGATAGTGAATTTTTTTTTTTTTTTTTTTTTTTTAGGAAGCTCCAGACTTCAATTCGAGTAATCGAGATTGATACTGATTTTTATAGAAAGCTCAAAATCTTTTTAGTATTTTTTTTTTTTTTTGAAATGATCCGGGTTATCGAACCTTGATCCAAGCAGTTCAGGCCAATGCCGGTTTTTGGTTAAAAGCAGGAAAAGGTCCCCCGAGAAATTAATCCCAGTGTAGTTTAAGGTCTTCGGACAAAAAATATGTACAGAATAGGGCAACACATTTTTTTTTTCGAAATGATCCAAGTCATCAGATCTTAGCTCAAATGGCTGGGATCGATGCCGATTTTTATTGAAAATCTCTCGGGATGTTGATCCCGACGTAGTTTAAGGTCTTCGGACAAAAATTTTGTACATGCTGAAAATCCTTTTTTTTTTGTTTGTGATTTTTTTTTTTTTTTAAAAGATCCGGTCTATCTGACCCCTTCCTTGATTAGTTGAGATCGAATGACGGTTTTTATTAAAAAGTCTCTCGGGATGTTGATCCCGACGTAGTTTAAGGTCTTCGGACCAAAACTTTGTACAAGCGATGCTAGAAATACACATTTTTTTTATAGAAAATGTCTGATGTCAGCGGATCGTGAGTTCAGTATCAGCCTCAGTGGTATCAGCCACAACCGAATCCTCAGCCACAACCACCTCGACAACAGCAGCAGTTCAGAGGAAACGGTCAACACTCATATGAAAATAAGCAAAACTATAAGGAGTTCAGGAAATTTACTCTCCTCTCTCAACCACTCAGTCAAGTCATGGCTACTCTGGTGCAGAAGCAGTTACTTACTCTAATGGCACCTCGGCCTCCGCCTCATCCTCTGCCACCAAACTACCGAGAAAATGAGTATTGTGCCTATCATCAAGGGCGTGGCCACACCACTGATCGATGCTATACCTTGAAGAATGCCATACAAGACCTAATTGATGACCGCAAGATCGTCATCTCGGTCCCTGGAACTTCTCCAGTAGCTTCCACCAACATCCTTTAGAATCCTCTGCCTCAGCACCCAACGAACCCCAGTTCGTCTCGTGGCCCTGCAGTCAATAGTATAGAAAAAGGGGACCATCTCGATCGCTTCTTCTCCCCTATCCAGTCCATTCATGCTTACACTTATGGGCCGACAAGTCCTCCTCCGATCATGCAAGGGGCAAGTCCCTTTCCTCCTCCAGTCCTCGAGCCAGTAGTACTCGAAGGAGCACTTCCATACGATGTGCCAGTTGTGGAAGGGGCACCTTACAACCATTCATGCTGGGAACCAGTCGTCCTGGAAGGAGCACAATCATACATCGAGCCCACATACGAACCTGTCGTCTTGCAAGGGGCAACCCCAATTCAAGAACAATCCAATCCGCAATGGAGAGATTATACTCATCAGCAGCAAGAGCCCATTGTATTGGAAGGAGCTCCTCCAGTTGAGCCAGTCATATTGCAAGGGGCAAATCCTAGAGGCGTGTCAATCACACTACGGCAGCTGGGACGAACAGAGAAACCCCCTGCCATATCAAGAGGACCAGTATTCATTCCATGGGAGCCTCCTGCTCCAGGAACGGTCAAGCCAGGACCGCAACCTTACGTGATCTATGAAGACAAGCCTCGATTTTACCCCTTCAGCACAGGCAACAATGTAGTCCTCAAGGCAAAAGCTCCATACGAGGAAGATCTGGTGCCCACACCAGCACCGTCACAAGAACCGGTGATCCTAGAAGGCAAAGGTGAGGAAAGTTATAAAGAGGTCCCATGGCACTATCCAGAGTGCGCAAAAGTAGGAAACATGAATCCCAATGGGCGTTACATCCAAAGAGATAATCAAAACAGAGGAGATCCCAAAGGCGCTCTCTCAGGCCTCGGCAACAAAAATGAAGCCGCATACGATGTGGCGACTCAGCTCAAGTCAATCCCTGCACAAATCTCAGTATGGGAGTTACTCTGTACATCTCGCATACACCGAGAAATGTTTGCCAAGACCTTGAACGATGCTCATGTCTCCTCTGATACGGCACCAGAAATGATAGCTTTGATGATTGGACAACTCCTCGCTCCGCGCGCCATCACCTTCACAGATAATGAGTTGCCACCAGAAGGACGAGATCATGGGCGATCTCTCAACATAGCCTTACGATATAAAGACCTCTGCGTCCCACTGGTCCTTATCGATAATGGCTCAAGCTTAAACGTCTGCCCACTCAAGACCGCGGAACGTCTGGGAATTAGCCCTTCTTCATTTCGACTCAGCACCATATGCGTCAGAGCATTCGACAACACCCGCCGATCAGTGGAAGGGGAGGTCGACATAGAGGTACAGATAGGTCCGAAAATCTCTACCATCACATTCCAAATTCTGGATATATCAGCCTCTTTCAACATGTTGCTCGGACGACCTTGGCTGCACAAGGTTGGAGCTGTGCCGTCAACCCTGCATCAACAAGTGAAATACATCTGTGGAAATCAAGTGATCTCTATCCATGCAGAGAAGGAGCTCATCATTCCTTCCAATGCTGCTGCCACTGAACCAGACATCCCGGTCATCGATATCCAGCACTCTGAAGAAGACATCCCGTTTCACAGTTTCGAATTCGAGACTGTGAACTCTATCGCTAATCCAGAACCGATAAGGGTGGACCGTGTCTTTTCACCGGCAGAGCGTCTGAGCCTCAAATACCGAATGAAGAATCACTTCAAGTCCAGAAAGGTACCACTGGTATATAACCAACGCAAATGGGGACTCGGATACAGGGCAACCTTCATGGACAAAAGGAGGAAGAAATTTCGGTGCTCACCCATCCAGTTCGTCAAGCCAGGAGAACCTTGCAAAGATCCAGGAGGGAATCAACCGACTGCACTACACAAAGGCCTCCCGATGAGCCTAACTTGGGCCACATGGCCCCCCATTCGATGGGATCATATTCTCGAACCATCTAAACCTCCAAAAAAGGAAGAAAAAGATGAAGATGAAGAAGGAAGTCAAATACAGCAGCTTCAGGACCAGGTTACTCTGATACCTGCTCCCAACCAGGGGCACAACCTGCCCACTTCAGCATCAATCAACCAGGGGCACAACCTGCCCACTTCAATTCCAGCCAATCAGGGGCACAACTTGCCCATCTCAACATCAATCAGCAAGGGGCACGACTTGCCCATCTCTGCAGAATCAACATCAACCAGTCAGGGGCAGAAGCAGCCCATCCATTGGACCGAGAAAGGGAAATGGCCAGCCCTAGATTGGTCTGATGTCCAGATTCCAAACTTGTGGCTAGCCGTAGAACCAGACGAGCTGCAATGCGAGGTAAGTGACCCGGGAGGGACTGAGTGCGACTCGGATCTCGAACCCGACCAGCAAGAAATCATGGTCATTGGGCCAGACCATGATTCTTCGCCCGAATCATCAACCCCCACCTCTTCAGGGGAGGAAGTGTGGGGTCCTAAATGGTCATCTGTTCCGCTAACTTTTGAATCAGCCAAAGAGCCATCTGAGGGCTCTGGCTTCCACAAAAAAAACGCCCGTTTAAGTAGCGACCGGAACTTTGGAACAAGTTGGGCTCAATCATGGTCTGCAATGCCCACTTGTTCAAAGTCCCATGAATTTCAAAAAGCCAAAAAAATCAAAAATTTTCAAAAGCCAAAAACATCTAGCATTTCCATTTCAGAAAAATCTCAAAAACCAAAAAACATTTCTTTTCCTGCATTCAATAGTGAGCCAAGTTCGTCTAAAGAGTCACATGAGTTTGAAGTCGAATCATATGATTTTGACATCGAATTAGACTTCGAGCTCATGGGTCTGGACGAAGCTCGGGATGAGGAAGATGATGATCCGACTCCCGAACTAGAGGATCTCCTCAAAAAGTTCGAAACTAAAGCCAATGTTGTAGCAGATGATTTTGAGATTGTAAACTTGGGGACACCTGAGATCCCTAGGGAAGTACACATTGGAAAATCGTTGCCACCTGAGATGAAACAGAAAATGATAGAGTTCCTAGCTCCAAAATTGTCCAACTTCGCGTTCTCATATGAAAACATGCCGGGGCTCGATGAAGAGCTCGTTGTACATCATCTGCCAACTAAGGTAGATATGAAGCCAGTGAAGCAGAAACTTCGAAGAATGAAGCCAGAATGGGCTCTGAAAGTCTGAGATGAAGTCATCAAGCAGTACAATGCGGGATTCTTGGTAGTCTCCAACTACCCTGAATGGCTCGCCAACATCGTGCCAGTACCAAAGAAGGACGGCAAGGTTCGAATGTGCATCGACTTCCGAGATCTCAACAAAGCCAGTCCAAAAGATGACTTCCCTTTGCCACATATCGACACTCTGGTCGACAACACTGCTGGATACAAGATCTTCTCATTCATGGACGGGTTCTCAGGTTACAATCAGATCAAGATGGCCGTCGAAGATCGCGAGAAGACATCGTTCATCACTCCCTGGGGAACCTTCTGTTACAGGGTGATGCCGTTCGGTCTGAAGAACGCAAGAGCAACATATCAGCGAGCAATGACAGCATTATTCCATGACATGATGAACAAAGAGCTTGAAGTATATGTGGACGACATGATCGTCAAATCTCGCACAATTGAAGGACACTTTGAAGATCTGAAGAAGCTATTCAACAGATTAGAGAAGTACAAGCTCCGCCTCAACCCACAGAAATGTGTCTTCGGTACAATGAGAGGCAAACTCCTCGGCTTTATGGTGAGCGAGGACGGCATCAGGGTCGACTAGACCAAAACCAGAGCAATCATCGAGATGCCCCCTCCTAGAACAGAGAAAGAAATTCGTGGCTTCCTCGGCAGAATTCAATACATCAGTCGCTTCATCGCACAGCTCACACCTATTTGTGAGCCCATTTTCAAGCTCCTTCGGAAGAACGTTCCAAAAGAATGGAATGATGATTGCCAAGTCGCCTTCAATCGCATCAAGAAATATCTCATGAATCCTCCAGTCCTAGTGCCGCCCGCTCCCGGACGACCACTATTGTTATACATCTCGGTAGCAGCAGAAGCCATTGGCTGTGTCCTCGGCCAACACGACGAGACCGGAAAGAAGGAACAAGCAATATACTATTTGAGCCGAAAGTTCACCGACTACGAGACCAGGTATTCCCAAATCGAGAAGACTTGCCTCGCCCTAGTCTGGGCAACTCAGCGACTCCGTCAACACATGATTGCATTCCCTATTCTCCTACTCGCTCACATGGATCCGCTCAAGTACCTGTTCGAGAAGCCGGCACTCACTGGAAGGATAGCTAAATGGCAGCCACTCCTGTCTGAGTTCGACATCACCTATGTCACTCAGAAGGCAATCAAGGGGCAGCCCCTCGCCGATCATCTTGCCGCTCACTCCCTCCTGGATTATCAACCGCTCAAGACATTCTTCCCTGATGAAGATCTCTTGCTCATTGAAGAGGAAGAAAAGAAGAAAAAAGATGAGTGGATGTTATTCTTCGACGACGGAGCAAATTCTAAAGGGAGTGGTATTGGAGTGATCCTCTACTCTCCAGATGATGTCCCTATTCCAATCTCAAGGCGTATAGCATTTGAGTGCACCAACAACATGGCAGAGTACGAAGCATGCATCGCTGGCTTAAGGGAAGCCATAATCTTGGGCGTCAAGAAGCTACGAGTATTTGGAGACTCACAGCTTATCATCAATCAGACCAATGGCGAATGGAAAACTAAGGACGAGAAGCTGATACCATATCATGTGTATCTTGACAATCTGATCGAAGAATTCAAGGAAATCACCTTCTCATACATGCCCAGAGCCAAAAACCACTTCGCCGATGCTCTCGCCACACTCGCATCAATGCTCGAGATCCCAAAAGGAGCTTCAGAATGGGAGCTCACAGTCGAAATTCAAGAAGAACCTGCTTTTTGCCTGTAAATAGAAGAAGCCACAGCTGTCCCTGACAAACCCTGGTATGCCGACATCAAGCAATATCTCGAAACCCAGGAGTATCCAGAGTCAGCAACAGCAACAGATCGCCGAACCATCCAGCGTTTGGCCGGCCAATTCACCATCAGTGGTGAAGTTCTTTACAAGCGATCCTATAATCACATCCTCCTTCGATGCGTCGATGAAACAGAAGCTGCAAAGATCATGAAAGAAATACACGAAGGAATCTGTGGCCCACACATGAATGGGCACATGATGGCAAAGAAGATTCTACGACTCGGCTACTATTGGCTCACCATGGAGACAGACTGTTGCCAGCACGTCAGAAAATGCTTCAAGTGTCAGGAGCTGCGAATCAAATCCATGCCCCATCATCAGAGTTATATAACCTGACCACCCCCTGGCCCTTCTCCATGTGGGGACTCGACATCATCGGCAAGATCAGTCCCAAAGCATCAAACGGTCATGAGTACATACTTGTGGCAGTTGACTACTTCACCAAGTGGTTAGAGGCAGCCTCCTACACCACGATTGCAGCATCTCAGGTGATCAAATTCATGAAGAACAACATCATATGCCGGTATGGAATCCCCAATGCTATCATCACAGATAATGGGACCCCGTTCGTCAACAAGAAGATGGATGACTTCCTCAGCAAATTCAAGATCCAACGTCATCGATCAAGCCCCTACCGTCCTCAGATGAATGGTGGGGTAGAAGCCGCAAACAAGACAATCGTCAGGATACTCGAGAAGATGGTCGTAACCTATCGAGATTGGTCAGATATGCTCCCATATGCACTTTGGGCCTATCGAACGTCTGTACGGTCTGCTACGGGCGTTACTCCTTTCGAGCTTACTTACGGAATGGAAGTAGTCCTACCAGTCGAGGTGGAAATACCATCACTACGAGTGTTACTAGAAAGCGGAGTCGAAGAAGGAGAATGGCAACGGGCCAGATTCGATCAGTTGCAGCTAACAGATGAAAAGCGCATGCGTGCACTAAGTCATTCACAGTGCTATCAGAAAAGGATCGCTCGGGCTTACAACAAGAGAGTCCGAAAAAGAAGTTTCAAGGTAGGCGACATGGTCATGAAGAAGATTCTACCGTCGCACCTTCCGGATCCCAGAAGAAAGTTCAAACCCTCGTGGGACGGGCCACTGATCATCAAAGAAGTACTTCCCGGAGGCGCCCTTAGACTCACCAGCATGAGAGGGGTGGATCTTCCTGAGCCAACCAACACCGACAACGTGAAGATCTTTCATGGGTAAGTTATTCTGACCTTATCAAAAGTTACTTTAATAAGGTTGAAGTCAAGAGGTTGAAGCTAAGACCTCTGAGAAATCATTTCCGTCCACCAACAAGTGTTTCAAATAAGGGGATTCAAAAAGAGAAAAATACAGAAAAAGGGATTCAAAAGAAAAAAAAAAAAAAGAAGAGAAAAAGAATACAAAAGAAAAAGAAAAAAAGAAAAGAGAAAGAAAAAGGGAAGCCAAAGCAAGGCACCCAAGAAAAAAATCAGTTCAAGAAGAAACACAGACATCCATCCATTCATCTCAGAAGGGTCTTTAGCTAAGACCAACAGCTCTATCATCGTAACTTAGGATAAGGGCTGAAAGACTGCCATCGGCCGGCAACGACGGATTCCCGACCTCTAGCCGCCGCAGTTATCCAGAGATCCAAAAAAAAAAGAGAGAAAGAGAAAATGTGTGCCTAAACAAAGAGGGCGGAGTGAAAACCTGAAAGGGCGCTCCGAGTAAAAACAGTGGGCATACAGCGGACTTGGTGAAAACCCGAAAGGGCGCCGAGGGTAAAAACAGCATAGCTGCCAAGGGGCAGGCAAGACCAAATACCCGGGACATGGTGAAAACCTGAAAGGGCGCCACGGGCAAAAATGACGGGAAAAGGCCGGCTGTAGTGAAAACTCGAAAGAGCGCTGCAGGCAAAAATAGCTCAAAAAGAAAAAGAAAAAAAAATTAAAAGTGCAGGTACCAAGAAGTCAGACGATCTAGATCGGTTCAAGCAGTGAAAGTGTAAGAACAAGAGGAAGTACAGTCAGGAACAAAGAACTCTGTAAATTCTGACAATCTCAAGAGGCAATAGTTTCCGTTGCCTACACATCTAGTGAACCAAAGGATCATGCAAGTTAATCTCGAGACATCGGTCAAAGCATTGGCCGAGCCCCAGTTCTGATTCCTATATCCCGACACAAAGTCCTGACACACTCACAAGACAACTCATGGCACAGTAGATTTTCAAACAGTTTTCTTTTTTTCAATTAAATGCATCATATTTCTTTTACACATATCATATCATCTTTTTCAAAAAATACAAAAATGCATCATCATCAATCATATATGCAAAAAAGGAATGTGCAGGTGGCCAACACAATCAATCTCTACCCTCCTCCTCGGCCACATCAGGTAAGTCCTCTGACTCATAAAAAGATAGCCTCTCTCTCAACCAGCTCACCTCCATACGCAGGTAATGCGCCTCATCGCGCTCAAGGGTACGGATCGCTGTCTCCTCATCAGACAACCTCTGATCGGCAGCCAATCTCCTCGACATCATCTCACAATGATACCGAAGTGCAGAGATCTCAGACAGCAGATGGCCATGAGTGGCCAAAAGGAAGCAAGGATCAATGAATGGGCGCTCCTCAAAAGGTTCATATGAGCCAGATGAAGAGCCTGCATCTCCAAGGATATCCTTCTCATCCTCATCAGCAGTCTGGTGCCAGCAAGGGATACGTCGGTACAAAGACTGCTCAGCAACCCAGTACTGATATGGGGCGGTCGCCATCGGAAAAGTCCGCAGCGTAAAACCCAGCAAATCAGCAGTCAGGTAACTCGCCCAAGAACAATCAATCCGGGTCCTGAAGTCAGAGGATCTGGATGGAAGTGCTCGACGCCCGATACCCGTGAAAGCGAAAAGAGGAACATCCTGCTCATATCCAAACTGCCGTAGGAACCGAATGGGATGATAAGAAAAGTAGGATCGAAAGCCTACCAACATCAGAGGAAGGCGGTGTGCATCGCAAAGCACTGGAGGAAGTGAAAGCCAAGATGACTCCCAACGAACGTTCCAGTCACAAAGTTCAGCGAACATCCTGCGATATAAGGGCTCGCTCATCCTAGCTGTACGAGGAAGAAACCCCATGATGTGTCGCATAAGGTCTGGGCAACGAGTGTCAGTAAAAGATACAGGAACGGTCAATGAAAGACGCTCCCATAGCCAGACCTGATCACAAGAAAGGAAAAGAAATTCAGCTAAAGCAAAGCAATTCCTAGCAAAGTAAGAAGAAAAAGGATGTAGAAAAGATACCTGAAAAAAGGCACAATAGCCGCGAAGGACACGAGTGCGGCCCAGGGCGCAGTCAGTCAGCCCATTGAACAGCTCGGCCAAGGTAAGAGAAATGATCCCCTGCCGACGGATAGCTCGGCTCATCACCTCAAAAAGCAGAGGAGTCTGGGACCTGCGCCATCCCGAGAACAGCACCTCAGCAATCAAGCAGAACATCAGTGCGTTCCAAGCAAAGGTAGAACCGGCCACACTCCAAGGACCCGAAAAAAGATCATACAGTAAGTCCAAGGAGAACACTACAGCATCCTGGCCGGCAGCTGCAGGATGAACAAGATAAGGGATCCCGAACCAGTTCTGCGGTGTGGCAGTCTTCAGCGACGTCTTCGGCAAGAAATACTGAGTATAATCCCAGGGCAAGCCTGTCAAGCGTGCAAGCTCCTCCAAAGAGGGTCCCATCTCCATATCGTTGAACGCAAACAAGTTCAACGAAGGGACCCAGTCAATCAATGCAGCTCCGAGCACCCCCCAATCAATATCAACTCTAGCCATATGGACCAGACTGCCAAAGCCATAGGACTCTAACTCCCGAATCTCATAAGCTGACAAGCTGTCAAGCCAAGCAAGCAATCGTGGCGAGCAAGAAGGACGAGGAAGCAGCTGACAAGTCCTCACTGGTACTCCCTCCAGAACAAAAGGCCCAGAAATCAATGACAGCTCATCAAGGATCAGAAGGTCAACGGGCGAAGGAGAAGGAAAAGCTGGAACCTCTGCAGACTCGACAACCCCTGACCTGTCCTCAGTAACGACTATGTCTGATATAGTCGCATTACTATCTGAAACTGTCATAACCTCAGCAGCATGGGAAGACTCGCCCACCTCATGAACAAAGTGCGCAAAAGACCGACGATCAGGAGAAGGACGATACTCCCCATCAAAAGAGCTACCAGTAAAGATCACACCACACATCGTGGCATCCTGGCTAATCTGACCATCGAAAAATGCATCTAAACCATCAAAAAGGGTCCCGGCAACCCCGATCGAAGAATCAACAATCAGATCTGAACCTGCGGCCCTCTCCAATAGGAAATCATGAATCCAGTCATTATCCTGGCCGATCAAAGGGATCATCGAGGCATCCACACCATCCATCATCAAGGGGACATCATCAATGATCACATCAAGTCCACCCAAACAAGTGTACCGCACATCCCGGCCCTCATCAAGAGCATCCAAACAGTCAAAGGTATCATCTGAGCCATCCATCCCATCCAAGCATGAGATCAGCCCATCTATGTCCATCATGGTCCCATCTCCTCCATCAATCACATCATCCAGGTGGCCCACATTCAAGGGATGCATAGCCTCACCTATGTCCCATCCTCCCATCTCATCCATGCCATCCATTTCTCCCACAATCAAAGCCCCATTCAAATCTGGAATTTCAACATGGCTGCCATTAATGGGGCCATTCAAAGCTCCACCAACAACCATCTCTAGCCCCTCATCAATGCCCCCATTCAATGCCCCATCTCCACCATCCATTAAAGAAATCCCTCCATCATTAAAGCCTTCAATACTTTCGGAAGTGTGGGACCCACCATGGACAGCCCCCACAACCCTTAAATCTCCACCATCCATTGCCCAAGAAAGGACAAAGCAAGATGAGGACAAGATGAGAAGGAAAGAGGAGACAAAGGAAAGATTCATGGTCGAAATCGAACCTGGACGTACAGAGCAGGTGGAGACAAGAACAGGGGACAGCAGGGAATGTCCGAACCAGAGCCAGCCCAGGCCGCTCAAGAGGCGAGCCTTGGGCGGCCTGCTCTGGGCCGCCCGTACGAACGCGCTCCCTCTCTCTCCGCGGGATTGGCTCTAGGGTTCTTGGTAGGTGAGGCTGACAGTCCACGTCAGCAGATGGCACTCCATGGGCCGCCTAAGGCTCCGGTCCACTCCAGATTTCGATTGAGGCTGATCAAGATCATATAAAAGGTACCCCACCGGTCCAATCACGAAGCAATGCGGCCAGAACATGGCTGATCAAGTCAAAGAGAGGGAAAGGTGATCAAGTGGGGGCCCCAAGCAATCCAAGTCATTCAAAGACTAGATCATCATGATCTGAACCATAGAAAAGCTCGCATGGGTCATCAAACAACAAGATCAAAGGTTGGATCATCAAAAGAAGGGTCAGAATCTAATATTGAATCATTAAGTGGGCCCACAGGGCCAATCAAGCGATCTGAGCCTTACAAGCCATCATCCATACCATGAGAAGCCTTCTTAGCCTCACAAATCATCAAAAGAGGTGCCCCAAAGTAAAGCCAAGGTCGCAAGTGGGCCCACAGGGCCGAATCTATCAATCTAAACCATTCAAGGGCTAAATCATCAGGATCCAAACCATTGGAAGGCTTACACAAGTCAGGAAGCAGCAAGATCAAAGGCATGATCATCAAGAGAGAAGGCCGGAATCCAAGATCCGATCATCAAATGGCCCGCAGGGCCAAATCAAGCAATTCGACCACTCAAATCACAGTCAGCCCCGTCAGAAGCCAAATAAAGCAAGATAAGTATGCCCAACCCCAAAAACTGGGTCCGAAGACCTTAAACTACGTCGGGATCAATATCCCGAGGGATTTTCAATAAAAACCGGTATCGGTCTTGATCAAGATCCGCTGACATCGGACATTTTCCAAAAATAAAAAAAATGTATTTGCCCCATTTTGTACAGTTTCTGGTCCGAATACCTTAAACTACGTCGGGAACAAAATCTCGAGAGATTTCCAATAAAAACCATTGTTAATCTTGATTGTTCAAATTGAGATTCAACAACTTGGATTATTTCAAAAAAAAAAAAAAGAGCACAAAAAGAATGTATTTTCAGCATGTACAGGTTTGGGTCCGAAGACCTTAAACGACACTGGAATTAATTTCTCGGGGGACCTTTCTCGCTTTCAACCAAAAACCGGCATCAGCCTTGATCAAGGTTCGATATCCCGGATCATTTCAAAAAAAAAAAAATACCAAAAATATTTTAAAGCTTTCCACAAAAACCAGCATCAATCTCGATCATTCGAGCTGAAATCTGGAACTTTTTCCAAAAAACACAACAAAAAAATGATTCACCAAAAATTTCAACTGCACAAATTCATCCCCAGTGGTCCGAAGACCTAAAACTACACTGGGATTAACTTCTCAGGGGCTTCTTTCCTAACCTGTTCCAGATATGGCTGACACTTGATCGTACGGGTGTCTGGAATCTTTTAAACAGGTAAGGGCTGAGGCGGGCAGAACTCCACAATCCTGTTCGTGTTGAACGCACCGTGATAGACAACCTTGATTTGGAAGTCGCTGTTGAATCTGACGGATATTCCCTGTTCCTAAAACTCATGAAGGGGATTAAGGCTGTTGGGAGGTGGAGCGCACCCTCACGGAATTGTGAGCAACGTAAGGCCCCAAACTGGATTGATTAAGGGAAATGTGAGGATGTGGCTCATTTTGTGGCCAAAGGAGTCCGTCGGACGATACGTGGTCTATGTGCATTGCACATGAAGAACAGGCAACTTTGTGGGTGTGTTGACTGAAAACCCTCAAAATCCCCTCATCCGAAGATGTAAAACTACGACACTTAACTGTGTGAGACTCGTCTTGCTCGCTGACGTAAAATGGATCGGGTGCCTTACCAGCAGTAGAAGCTGGAAGTGGATGAAAATTCCATACTTTTCCCTGCATTTCATAAAAATCACAAAAATACAAAAACATTGCAAAAACACCTTTCCAAAAATTAAAAATATTTCTCTTACTTTCAAAGAAAATGCTTCGAAAATCACAAAAAAAATGTTTCTATCAAATACTTGCAAAAATCACAAAAAATATTTCCCTTGCTTTCAATCAAAATATTGTCAAAAATCACAAAAATATTTCCTTGGTTTTCAATAACCGATCTCTATCTTGACCTCTCAGATAAAGATTCGGACCACATATTTACAAAAATCACAAAAATTGTCAGTATCCCCAGCACTACACTTCAGGAGTCTTGAACTCCACTCTCTTCACAATTTGGGATGACGGATCCAATCGCTCGCAAATTGGAATCTTGACCAAAACGGGCAACCAAATACCATCTCAATCACACTTACGCCCAGAAGAACATCTTGAAGTCTCAACATCCTCGTACATTCTCATTCGCAAAGAAACAGCATCTTAGGACGATGGACCTGATCGATCACGAGTCGGGATCTTGACCTACCCGCTGACCAAACACCCGCATAAAAAAAAAACCCAGGGAAGCACAACCATGGAAGCAATAAGCTCAAAATTCTCAGCATCTCCAGCAAAAGCAAAATCATCAAACTGAAAGAGAATGAGCCAAGCCATGCATTCATCATGCATCTCCATGCATCAGCGTCCATTGCATCAATCATCATGTTTACATGCTTTCAAAATAAAAGACGGTTAGCCAAAGACTCCACAGGCATCCCTAGTGGAGGCACATGCAGACCCGATTCCCATTTCAAAAAGACAAAAAAATATCTATTTGCAAATAAAAACCCCACGGAGTATCACTCCCCAGAGTGGGTGCCTTTTCAAAAATCCAAAAAAATATTTTTCCAGTAGAGCGTTCTGCCTCCAAAACACCAGGAGATCTTCCATATCTCTGGGTAGGAGCCAACGCAAAAATCAAATAAGATCCGATGTCTCACGGTTTCCCCGAAGATCATCGGATCCAATGCACTCAAAGTACGGTCGAACTAAACTCCAGTGTCAGTGCGGTCGTACCACATGCCAAGATACAAAAAGATGAACGCCAAAAGGCTCGGTCACAGAAACCATTTGAACAGGTGGAAACGATGAATTGTAACCCAAGTATCAAAATCAGCAGATTGGGTGGAAAGAGTTCACCCGCACATACCTAGGCGTGGATGCCTGAAGTACCTTGACTGAGTCCAAGTCGGCGTAGTAGAATCCCGTAGGACTATCTGACGCAGGGCGTCTAACCACTTTGACAGTCAAGCGAAACAAGTACTCCTGGAGTGATCCGGGAAAATATCAAACATCACAATCAATTTCAGGGTCAGTAACCTCGTAAGATTGGCGACGCAGAGGCTCTGCTGTACCTTTCCGATGTTTGTACTGATCGGGAATGAAAGGGTTGCGATTGGGTACCCAGGTTGCAGCAAACTGCAGGGACAATCTCAACGTTTTCTCCAAACTCCCGCGGTATGTGCGAGTTATCAATTTCCAGACAATCAACTGACTAAGATACAAAGGACAACAAGGATTCCAGACCACAATCAAGGAAAGAATGAATTGCAAATCAAGCATCGAAACCAGCAGATCGGGTGGAACAAGCCCACCCGCACATACCTAGGCGTGGATGCCTGAAGTACCTTGACTGAGTCCAAGTCGGCGTAGTAGAATCCCGTAAGACTATCGGACGCAGGGCGTCTAACCACTTTGACAGTCAAGCGAAACAAGTACTCCTGGAGTGATCTGGGAGAACATCGAACATACAATCAATCATAGGGTCAGTAACCTCGTAAGACTGGCGACGCAGAGGCTCTGCTGTACCTTTCCGATCGGGAATGGAAGGGTTGCGATTGGGTACCCAGGTTGCAGCAAACTGCAGGGACAATCGCAACGTTTTCTCCAAACTCTCGCGGTATGTGCGAGTGATCGAGTTCCAGACGATCAACTGGCATGAATGCAAAAGCAAGCAAAGATTTCAGACCATGATCTATGAATGACCGGGTCAGAAGTGGGGTGTCCACTCACTTTGGCATTCGGTTGCAAGCAACCTCTGCCAAAGAGGGGCATCTGTAGACACCCCACCTTCAGCTACACTGTTGGTAGAGATAGCTGGATGAATGGAGGACCGTACCCCCAAATCCCAAATCCAAACTCAGCCAAACTCACCCTTGTAAGCCCCATTCCATAGCCCAGTTCAAGCCTGAACCCAGTCAACCCAGTCCTAAACATCAGCCTGAAAAACCCCCCATAAGAAAAGCCAGTCAAAAAATCTCAAAAAAGTCAAACTCACTGAGTCAACCCACTGAGTCAACCCGCTGAGTTAACCCGCTGAGTCAACCCGTCGAGTCAAAACACCGAGTCAACCCGTCGAGTCAACCCGACGAGTCAAATCACCGAGTCGACCCAGCGAGTCAACTCACTGAGTCGACCCAGCGAGTCAAACAGCAGCCCCGAGGGTGCGACCGTACCTCGCTGGAAATCGAGGAACGGCCGTACGGGCAGCCCATAGCAGGCCGCCCAAAATAAATTACGAGCTCTGCCACTGCTCGCTGCTATAAATACCCCCCTCCCCTTCTCATTTCAACGGACCAACCGGCCAAAGAGAGTCCGTTCGTTCGAGTGCCCTTCTCCACCCCTTAGCCCATTTTCCCACCAAGGAGAGCCCGAGTGAGGAGAGCCTAGCCCTGGTCCAGCCCGGCCTGACCACTGGTCCAAGCCTCTCAAGCCACCCAAGTCCTGATCCAGCCACTCGAAGCCAATCCTTGCGACACCTCCGTCCATCCAGTTACTCTTTTTCCAGCATCATCTCATTTGCATCTAGCATAAGTACAACATTTACTTTTCTTCCAACCCCCCTGCTTCACTACAAGCACCTTGATTATTCAAGCACACTGCATATGTCTTAAATTAAGCACCTGTCAGTTCGAGCGTATGCTCTGGGCTTGCCCGTTGTTGGAACCTGCCCATCAGAAACTCTTACTGTTCAGACCTGCATTCATGCTTCACTATAAAGCACCTTGATTATTCAAACACACTGCATACGTCTTAAATTAAGCACCTGTCAGTTCGAGCGTATGCTCTGGGCTTGCCCGTTGTTGGAACCTGCCCATCAGAAACTCTTACTGTTCAGCCCCGCATTCATGCATCATGTCATCTATGAGAATGTACGAGGATTAAAACCGACTTTCAAGTATTAGTTCGATTCTGTGAAGTAGAGACCGTACTTCGATACGGGCAGTATGTGGGGTGCTTAACATCTTCCCACCCTGTAACCGTGATCCCTTGCCTTGAATCTTTTGGCCGCAAATCAAAAGGAGTCATTTTAGAGGAAAGGATATTCGGATCCCCTTCTCTAACATTTCTACGGGGTCTAGCCGACTGTAGATTCGAAGTAACTGGCTAGTGACGACTCTGGTCTTATATAAACTCATTTAACACATCCAGCTTAACACGACAACCAAACAAAGCCCTCGAGAACGAGGCAAGCCAGTGGCACAAACGGCGATTTCGCACTCACGCATCATCCTCTCCTTCTTTTCCCGAAAGGGGAAGGGACGAGAAGAACGTCGTGTGGGAGCGCGGAAACGGCGAGGGTCCATAGGCGGCACCCTGAGGGCCGCCCGTACGGTCAATTTGCTTCGGGTTCGGAGTGTACGACCTCCAAACCTGAAGTAGAAAATTCTTAGGTTTGGGTTCAGACTTGCTCCGAGGCTGCGGTTTGGAAGTCGGTGAGTTGACTGGGTTTAGGAGATGGGTTGACACAGTGAGTTGACTCGATGGGTTGACTCGGTGATTTGACTCAGCGGGTTGACTCACTGAGTTTTATTTTTTTTATGATTTTTTGAGTGGTTTTTCTTATGAGGGTTTTTTTGGGCTGATGTTTAGGGGTGAGTTGACTGGGTTCAGGCTTGAGCTGAGCTATAGATTGGGGCTTACAAGGGTGAGTTTGGCTGAGTTTGGACATGGGATTTGGGGGTATGGTCCTCCATTCATTCAGCTATCTCTACCAACATTGTAGCCGAAGGTGGGGTATCTACAGTGGTCCACTTGAGCTTTGGATGTGCCTCATCTTTTTTTGTCTCATGCTTTAGAATAATTAGAAAATTTTGATGGGCATTGTGGATCTAACAGATAGATCATGGTAAGGCCAAGGGAAACTCCACATGGTAAAAGTGGGGTTGTGTAGCATGCAATCCATTTATGAGAGAGAAAATTAGAGTGATTTATGAGCTGGTGTCATCAATGATGACATGGACCAATGGAAATAGATGGCACTGAATTTTGTTGTGCCTTCTGCGCACTTCAGGGCAAGTACCTAATCTGTACCCATGCTAAAGGCTTCTCCCAATAAATTCACTTCCCAGCACAAATTCCATGTTGGAAGTTCAATAGTTATAGGCCCCATTGTGATATATGTGTTACATCCACACCTATCCATCTATTTTTCTAGCTCATTTTAGAACATGACACTAAAGATTGGGGATCTAAAACTCAAGGAGGCAATACAAGAAGAAATAGTAGGGATTGAACAACTTCCATTGAAATATTCAAATCACCACCGAAGTTTTGTATGTGGCGAATAACCTTATAAACAGTTTGCACGGCATATAAACATCAAGGTAGACTCAAGGGCTTCTTTCTCCACTTTTTCACTTGTGTGGCCTCGTTGAGTTTTGTATCCGCCTCACTTTTGATCTACATTCTTAAATGAGCTGGCAAAATAGATGGACAAGGTAGATTTACAACAACCATCTGGATGGTCCCCACCTAGCTAGCTTCCCAGCATAATAATTTCCTGCCAATGTCATTGACAGGCAATCTGCGTTCCTGGCGGATAAGGTTACCAGTACCAATTGGAAGCAAGTTTCCTATGCCTATCACGCCCACGTGAAGCTCCTGTGGTTGGAGCCTACATTGGGCTCACCAGCGAATTAGGTGTTACCTCGGGAACAGCTTAGTGGGTGTTACCTCTACTGTATGGGTCTATCTTGATGTTTTTTTATATAACTATACTGTCTATCTATTTTTTCATATTATTTTAGGATTTGATACAAAAACCTAAGAAAATAAAAATCTTAGATGGACCACACCATTAGAAAAAGTGATTAATAACCATTAAAAACGTTTTTTGGGCCACAAAAGTTTTGGATTAATCTAATATTTCAAGACCTTATTGACATTATCAAGATCTTGGATTGCAAATAAAATTTACCAAAACCTTACCATTTGGGCTTTGAATTTTTTAATGGTGGGGTACTCAATCACATGTTTCTATTTCTAGTGGTATGGTCCACTTGAGATTTGGATCTGCATAAATTTTGGAACACCATTCTAAAATGGTCTGTAGAAATGGATGGACGGAGTGGATATATAAAATATCATTCATGTGGGCCATGTAGTAGGGGTAACACTAAGCTGCTCCCGGGGTAACACTTAATTCGCGCCACACCTTAGATCCAGACGTCACCCACGTTTGGAATTGACGCGCATGCAATTACCTCAGTCTATTTATTCAACCATCCTTCCCTGCCACACACACACATACACACACACACAGAGAGATATGGGAGATCATACCAAGAGTTCAATCCCTGACGATCCGTACGTCTTCCTCAACATCGTTTTAAATCCAGACGGTTCACTCACCCGCCCCCCCGGCTTCCCACTATCTCCTCCACAACCAGAGGCCGAGCAACCCAACCAAGTTCTCTCCAAAGATGTGACCCTTAATACCACCAACAAGACGTGGATTCGAATATTTCGCCCCCATGTTTTGACACCAGCAGCCCCTCTCCCAATCATCATCTACTTCCACGGTAGTGGTTTCATCCTCGCCAGCGCCGCATCTGCCCCCTTCCACGCGGCATGCGAGCAAATGGCCAGTTTCATGCCCGCCATCATCCTCTCGGTCGAGTACCGACTCGCGCCCGAGCACCGTCTCCCCGCCGCGTACGATGATGCGATCGACGCCATCTGTTGGGTCCGAGACCAGGCCATCTCGGATCTCCATCGCGACACGTGGATGGCCCCCGAGCTCGCTGATTTCTCACGTTGTTTCCTCATGGGCAGCAGCGCTGGCAGCAACATCATCTACCACGCGGCCCTGCGTGCGTTGGATCTGGACCCTCCGTTCAAGATCGCTGGGGTGATCCTGAACCAACCCTTCTTCGGAGGGGTCCAGAGGACAGAGTCGGAGCTGAGGATGGCCTGGGATCCGTACCTTCCTCTCCATGCCAACGACCTTATGTGGCACCTGTCTTTGCCGCCTGGTGCCGACAGGGATCACGAGTTCTGCAACCCGATGACGTCCGGGGCCCACCACGATCGGATCGGGTTGCTGCCGCCATGCTTGGTGAAGGGCGACAGCGGGGACCCGCTCGTTGAGCGCCAGCGCGCTCTCTTCAGGATGCTGGAAGAGCGTGGGGTCCACTTAGTGGGCCATTTCGATGAAGGAGGTCTCCATGGCGTTGAGTTCTTTGATCCAGATCCGAAGAAGGCCCAGACCCTCTACATGTACGTCAAGGATTTCATCTCCACAATCAGCACAGCAGTGGGCCGTGAGTCTCCCTCCCTCCCCAGTTTGAGGTCTGGTTGACCTGGATGATGAACGTGGGGTCCACCATTATGTATTTTCCTTATATCCAGACCATGCATCTGTTTTGAAAACTCATTTTAGGGCATTATGCCAAAAATGAAGCAGATCCAAAACACAGGTGGACCATAATACAAGAAACAGTGGTAATCCAATATTAAAAACTTCTGATCGGACCCAAAAGCTTTGGATCAACCTCATCCATGTCTTTGTGACCTTATCAACAGGTTGAATGGAAAATAAACATTTTGGTGGCCCCATGAAGTTTTTAATGGTGAGAATTCAATTAAGACTGTTTCCTATGGTATGGTCTCCTAAGTTTTGGATCTGCTTCATTTTCTGTGTCATGCCCTAAAATGATCCGTCAAAATGAATGGATGGTGTGGATGTAAAGAACATACATCACAATGAGCCCCACAGTTAGGGATCACCCAACCTCTCCCGATGCCAGTGGACTACTCCGAAAAATGAACAGTTCTACAAAGATAGCTAACGGGCCATGATTCTAATGTGTGATGTGCTCCTTATCAGAAATGGATATGAATAATCCTAAGGGCTCGTTTAGGAGTTTGTATTTGGAATGAACTAAAATCTACATTGCAATTATTATGGATGATTGCAATTATTATGGATGATATGAATTGAAATCCTTAGAAGTGTTTGGTAGCTTATAATTGAAATGCACTCAAATTCAAAAATCATTTTTTATCCTCAGCAATGGGAATGCATCAAAATCCTCATGGAAGTGTTTGATTTTCTGGTAAATAAGCAATTATAATTTTTTCACATTTTCGGTGATCGAGGTAAGAAATTATTGGTCCAGAATTGCAGACCGTGATGTGTGTATTTGATCCATGCTGTCCATCCATTTTATCAGCTCAGCCCAAACATGAGGTAGATTCTAAACTCAAGTGAACCATACAACAAGAAATAAATTGCAAAATAACATCCACGGTTGAAAGCTATAACTTTCTTAAGTCCAAGGGATGTGCATCTATTATCCAACTTGTTCATAAGGTCACACGGTACACGGTTGAAGGGAATACACAAATATTAACTTGATCCAGAAGTTTTGTGGCTCTCAAGAAGTTTCCAATATAGGCATTCAGTTCCCTTTGTTTCCTATGGTGTGGTCCACTTGTGCTTTGGATTTGCCCTTTTATGTTTTTTTGGCACATGTCTTAATATGAGCAATTGAAATGAATAGATGGCATTGATGATCATACACATACATAAACAGTGGGCCCATAGCTTTTGTGCACAATCTATTTTGACTTCAGCCTCATCGACTTTGATTTTGCTGCTGCGGAATAATAATCTATTTACAGGCATTTGGAAACTAAATTTAATTAATTAATCATCTTTAATATCACAAATTAATGTACATATGATATTTGACAAAATGATTGTAATGAGCACATTGAAATATATACTACCAAAAAATAAGAAAATTTCAAGCCTTGGGCAGGCACAAACATAAGGATTGCTAACGAGCAACTTGCCAACAGTTTTTAACAATTTCTTATGGTTAATGTTTAGACAATTTAATGAGTTAGCTGATAATTGGATCCTTTCAGGCTATCATTGAACTGCCATCTGCCACATGTATATTGATTTGCATCTTAGCACCACTTACACAAGCCCTGCTCATTGCTCGACTCGAACTACCCAGCCCCTGCTCGTTGCTCGACTCGACTCGTCCGAGTTGAGCGTGGACCTGCTCGATTAGCAGACTGAGTGAGTTCGAGTTAAGCTCGAGTTCAAGCTGAGTTCAAGTTTGAGTTTTTGACCTTAGACTGTTGGACAACACCTGGCCAATCACCGGTCGGATGCCTAAAAATAAAAGAATGGAATGGCCTGAGAGGGGATTCAAGAAAAAACGGACAAGAAAAAAAAAATGGAAGGGGAAGAGATCTTACCGACAAGAAAATAAAAAATAAAAAAAGCGAGAGATAGGGGTTCAGGCCGACAGAGCAGCTTGGGAGTAGCCGGTGGTGGCAGTGGGCGAGCAAACAAGCAGTAGAAAGCAGGTCAGCGTCTCAGGGCAGCTCAAGGGTGCCTGGCTATCAAGCTAAGAGGGAGAGGGAGAGGGAGGGAGTGTGGCCGGTATTGGATAGCTTGCACATGTGTGGCACATACATGAGCTTTATTGCACATGCATGTGCGCTTAGCAAAGCTCGTATCCATAATACCTCTTCTGCTCCAGCTTCATATTTGGTCTCCTGCTCCAGGTTGGCATTAGCATTTTATAACATTTCAAAACAGAATTTTCCCACCACTATGCCTACATCAGCCCCTGCTTCACCTAAAGCTTCACGGAGCTAAGATTTCAGCACAAAGCGCATGGTGAGATTTCAAATCTTTGGAAAATAAATAAATAAATAAAATAAGAAGCAACATTGACATCTACAACTACAATGCACGACAAAACGGATACTCACCTTTACTAGCAAGTCAAACAGCCTAACTTGAATCCTCAGCCTCAGATTGCTTTCCGAACTTCCTCAGTGCAAGTGCATAAACTGCTTTTCTTTTGACAGATGTTCCTTCAGACACCAACTTCACTGCCTAAACCAGCCAATAAGAACATCTCGTTTAAAAAACATAGAAAATGGGTCAAAACACTTAATTTGCATTAAACGAAAGGCTAACTGTTTGATTGAAAATTGGTTTTTTGTTTTTTTTGTTTTTTTGCAGTTCCGGTCAGACTCGGCTGAGTCGTTTTGCTGACTCCTTTGGGTTTCAGTCCTGGGTGAATCACCTGATTCCCTGATAACAACTCGAAGAAGACATACTTGGATGGATGTGGATTGTCTCCAGCAGGGTGCTGGACGCACCCGATCCAACACAAATGGAAAAAAAGTCGTGTGTATGTCAGGCATGGGATCCATGGTGAAAAGGTCGAAATCGTCATTTCAAGCAGGTAATCTTTACATTTTCAGTGTGGGTCCCTCCCCTGATGCAAATGGTGTTTTTTTCATTGGCCTGGATGGGGTGTGTCTCGCGGGGCACAATCCATGTCCATCCTAGATTGCATTTGAGAAAAAACAAGACGACCCCATTTGATTATTTGAGCTTTGCTAAGCGCATACGGAGTACAAATAAAGCTTAAACACATGCACACACGTGCTGGAATCGCATGATAGGTTCGAGATCCAATCCATCCATTAGAACAGCACCACTATATTGGTATCCTAGCCCAAAAATCAGGTTGATCAGCTGGTCAGGTTGGCCACAGTTTGCCAAAACAAATGCACAGTTCTGAAAAACTTAGCTGAAGTTTTATAACCCATTCCCCTTCTTTCCAATCTTGGGGCCCACCGCCCACATGCTCAGGGGACTGGTTGTATTTCTGTGAAAACGCGTATAAGGTCGGAGCAAACTAATGGACGTATTGGATCCTGCATCTATTTGCCATGCTGGCACACATGTGGCATGTAATGAGCCTTGTTGCACACATGTGCACTTAGCAAAGCTCTGATTATTCAACACCCAAGAAGATTGAAGTTAAGAAAAAGAAATCAAATAAACGAGGGTATATGATAAAGTTGCAGATAATTAACTATGGCAGCAGATAAATCTATGTAGGCACAGCCAAAAGAGATACAAAGTTTGCAAATAATTCAATAGAAATTTATCTTGATGAGTATTAGAATCAAGAGTGCATGCCTTTCTTCATTACACTAATTGGAATACCCCCATACTTACTCTCATTATGTAAGAGGTGCTTTAGTACTTGCTAACCATTGCACTAATTCATTTGTTAGAATGGAAATTGATACATTCTCCTCGCAACAAATGTTCTCAGCAAGGCATGTGTATTATTTTTAGTTGAGGGTTAGTTGTGATCAGTGAACAAAATATCCACAATATTATCGAAAATATCACCACTATTATTGGTATTGCCACCCTAGCGATACCAAAACTATTGTAAACCACCAGATTTTCTGGTATATGTCGCTAAAATATTGCCCATGTATCGATATCGAGGTAACATTGTTGCATGACTCTCTCTCTCTCTCTCTCTTTGAAAGGTAGCACTAGCAAAGATCGAACCTTGGATCACTCACACACTATACTGTCTCCACCAGCTCATCTAACAAGCCGGAGGAAACATGACTCATAGTAGTGTCAACAACGTGATAATATTATCGCCGACACCAATAGGCTCCCAGAAACATGTGTAAATTCTAGAAATTTGAAAAATAGTAATAACAATTTTATTTTATTTTTTTTTTTGTGATTTTTCTAGAAAATCTCTTATGAGGTGGCTTTCAACCATAGCTGGTGGATTCTTTTGGGAAGAAGCTTCTATACAGAGAAGATTCAAGTAATGAGAGCAACGGTGGACTGGATCTTCGAAGTTGAGATTTTTTACAAAAAGCCCTTTTTTCTTAAAATTTGAAGATTGATTTCAACCCAAATTCATATCTACGCATGATTTGCATGCATTGAGATGAATTTAAGTTGAAAAATCAAGAATTGGGGGAAATTGTAGAAATCTTATTTCCCCCCATTTTCTCCCCTAAAATTAACAATTGAGGGCCAAAATTTTAATATGTTAATGAGAGTTAGATGATCTATCGATTCATGTAAACTTTTCCATTTTTCAGACTATTTTTAATTATTTAAAATTCCAAAAAATAATTAAAAAATCTGTTTTATTTTAAAAATTAACTATCTGTTTTATTTTATTTTACTTTTATTTATTTATGGATGTTGATAAATGATGTCTTACATTTTTCAAGAAATATATTATCTTCTCAAAGATTTTAAAAATATGATAAAAAAAAATGTTTATTTCAAAAAAAAAAAAAAATTATTTTTTCATTTCCAAAATTATTTTCCATGGATGTATGGTTATATGATGTACTTATGCGTGGATGGGTGCATTTTTTGAGGGATGGATGCATGTATGCATGTATGTACGTGTGCATGGATGATGGATCATGCATGATGTATCAATGTATGTATGCATGGATGGATAAGGATTATGTATGCATGTACGTATGTATGCATGCATGGATGGATGGATCATGCATATACATATGTATGTTTGTATGCATGGATTGATGGGTCATGTATGGATGCAAGGATGTTTGTATGCATGGATGAATGTATTAATGTATATGTATAGATGGATGGATTGATGCATAGACATGTATGGATGGATGTATCGATTTATGTGTGAATGGATGTTTAACCGTGAATGGATGGATTGATTGATTGATCAAGTATGTATGTATGCATGGATGAATGGATTTATGATTGCTTTCATGAGTATTAGTGTGTGTATGCATGGATGGATGGATGGATCCATTCATTAATGTATGTATCGGATGGATGGACATGTTTGGACTCTGGATGTATGCATGCATGGATGGATGCATGGCTCTTTCTTTGTTTTAAAAACAACTTTCAAGAAATTATCATGTTCCTAACGATGTTATTGGTTGTATTTCTACGTAGGTAGTATAAATTAAAATGTCTGGAAAGATGTTTGTATGCAAGTTGTGACGAATAGAAGTAGTGCGTTCGTCAAGGTGGGAAAGAGATTAATGAAGAAGTATAGTATCTACTGGATCCCATGTGCGGCTTACTGCATTGACCTTATGCTCGAGGTGATAGAGCAGAGAGAGTCAGTCGGGTCCACCATCGAGGCGGCAAGGAAAGTGCTCAACTTCATATATAGTCACTCCTGATTGTTGGTTGTCTTACGCGATGACTGCCAGGGGATATTGTCCGACCGGAGGCAACACGATTCGTAACGAACTTTATCGCTCAGCGGCTTGCACCGGCATAAAGTGAAACTGAGGAATCTCTTTAAACCTGAGAGATACATGGAGTGGAATCAAAGGCAAACCCAAAGTGCATAGAGGGTTGCAGGGATAGTCCTGAGTGACGGATTCTAAGATAGAGTTTGTGATGTGGTTTACATCTTGCATCTGGCTTACAGGGTCCCGAAGGTAGTAGATAATGAGATGTAGCCATCAATGAGGTCCATTTATGAGCTTATGCAATTGATAAAAGAAGGAACAAATTCTGCATCCCCTAATTCGCATTAGATGGGTAATTGACATTATCAATGATAGATGGACCTGGACCCTGAAGCATCTACTTCACCAAACTAGTAAGTTTCTTACATTTCATCTTATTTATTTCCCAGTAGCTGATTAGTATTGCTTTTCTTTCTATGTTAACATTGCTGAGCAAATATTATTTGGATTCAGCATTTTGCCTCAACCCGAAGTTACACTCAAACATCGGCTCTGGGAGAATAATGGTCTAAAGATGGCCATCCACCAGATCTGCGAGAAGCTATTCCCTAAGTCGATGGGAAAAGCACAAGTTAGGAATGAGGTAATGATAAATTGAGTCTTTTACTTTCTTTTAGTCTATAACACAAACAAAATTTTTTTTGGAGAAAGCAAGGGAAGATGGGCTGAAGTTTAAGAACTTAGGAAGTGCTTCCCTTTAGAAGATGAGTAGAAGATTTATTCTTAGGAGTGGTGAGCGATGGCTTTAATAACCTGAGGTGAAGTATTCCTTGTACTTTATTCTTAGGAGTGGTGAGCGATGGCTCTAATAACCTGAGGTGAAGTATTCCTTATACTTTCTCTTCTCCTAATGCCCAAATAAGACCAAAGCAAAGACAAGACCTCCTTGGCAAGACAAGAACATCACAGCAAGGAGTTCAAATTCTAGGTCAAGCTCATTCCAAGTTGAAAATCAAGCCACCAAGACAGTTGGAGGAGACCACTCGAGAGCGAATTCACCACATTCTTCTTTCTCTTTCTCAATTCTTCGTCAAATTCTCCAACTTCTCATTTTCTTTTTTACGTTTGGGGCAAATCAACTATTTGTGGAAATTCCAATCCTTTGAATTTCACTCTCATTGAGCAGAGAATGTATATAGTTTGCAGTAACAAATAAGGAATCTAGCTGTCCTCGAGCCATCATAAAAGGGGCTAGTGGCGACTCCAAAATTAGACAAAACTGGCTCTACCGTCCCAGTAGAGCTTTGTCGCTAAGTCGACAAAACCAAAAAAGGGGCTACATAGCCTAAAAGGAGCTTTACTATAGTTGAAAACTAAAACAGGAGAAAAAAGATCTAAAAAAGGATCATAATTCATGCTGGCAACTTGGCATGAATGGCGACGCATCGAGTCACAATTGGATTCTACAATTAGATTGGATCATAGTCCATGATTTGAACATACTATCAAGTTTTGGCTCATGTGATTTATAGTAAAAAATGATTTAATAAAATGTTCTGAATAGTTTTACATATTATTCAATTCGAATCGTACGGCCCAAATCATTGATAATATAATCTTAAATACAATGGTTAGACTTGTTGCTCAGAATCCATTCTCAACAAAGTCAACTTATTCCCACGTAAATATGCAACTTTCTGATTGGTAAAAAAACATGACTATGATATGGCAGTTGTAATGAGGAGAAGTCAAACTGCAATATAGACTGACAAAATAATCATAAAATTTTCAGTTTCTGTTAAAAAAAAAAAAAAAGATTGAGAATAAGTTACCCTGTTTGAGGTTCTTAAGATGAAAGGAACATTCATCTAGCATGCGTGGCTTTGTCAACTTCTCAAAGTTTTACAAAAATGAAATGAATATTTAGAACTGCACATGTTCAACACTAGATTAAATGTATGATAATATTATGAGACATGGTACAAAATATTTCATGGGCTCAAAATCTCAATTACCATGGAGAGACTCTGACCATTGGAGATTAAATCTCTCAAATCATGCTCAAGTTGAGTTTCGTATGGAACTTCATCAACAGAATTTGCTTTTCCTTCTATTAAGAGTGTGATCTCTCCCTTGGGCTGCTGATTTGAAAATGCTTCTTTTGCTTCCCCCAAAGTCCCCCGCCAAAACTAACATAAGTAATCTACATTAGTGAACACACACTAGGATGCATCTGATTACAGGCATTATTAAGAACAAAGTAATCTATATTAGCGTATGTTGCGTGATTCAACACGGCTTCGCATTAGGCACAACACCTCCACCTAGGTGGTGCAAGGTGGGCCTCCAGCATGGGTAAGCTAGATGGAGGGAATTGTACAACACAAAAACCTCACCATATGAGCAGTGTCAAACAAATGGACAGCTTGAAAAAAAAAAAAAAAAAACTGGGAATGGCTCATATTCAGTAGGGCACAACCAATGCAGTTTTTGGACCATCCATATGGGGGACGTGTTGGGATAGGAGGGCCGGCAGGGGAAGCAAAGCCGAACACAAGCAACAAATTCAATCAAACAAGCCACACAATGCAATCACAATGCATGCAATCACCCACACATAGACAATTCGATTTTAACGTGGAAAAACCCCTCACGGGTAAAAGACCACGGCACAAAGCGACACAAATCCACTATAAACTCAGAAGTTAAGAGATGGAACCCAAGACCCAAAAAACCCAAGCCCACAAGAGAAATCCCAAGCTTACCCAAGAAGAAACCCTCTTTTCCAAGCTCTTTCTCTCACCTAGAAGCTCCCTCAATCCCCTTTGCAACCTTGGATCCCTCTAATCCCGAAAATACACCTTAAATAGGAAGAAATCCGGATTTAGAAACCTCTTGCGCAAAGAAATCACGCAAATCTGTGTTGCACTAGGACACTGCCGACTGGTCGGACACCCCTACCGGCCGGTCGGCCGACCGGTCGGATGGGAAAAAAACAGCCACAGCAGCAACGTTGCCTCAGTCTTTTGTGTGGCCGGCCGGTCAGACACTCCCACCGACCGGCCGGTGGACTCTGCGCAAAACGTGAATTGAGGCGTCCATTTCTCAACAGGACGGTCTAGAACGTGGTCCACCAGTCTCTGTGTGCCCTTCTGTTCTGTAAAGTCAAGACTGAGGAATTCTTTCACGTCACATATGACTTTTGAGGATAAAGATACCATGCATTTCACTATGGAAGCACTGCAGAATGGGATGACTGTTAGTGAGGATGGTGTTTATGAATGATCCTCTTTTGAGTGATACAACCAACAATAATTGTGCAAGGTTTATGTCCAAATATAGAGTTTGTAGGCTATTGGTTGTAATGATTTAATAATGCATCACAGATTCCCAAAATCAAGTGAAACACTAGGACTGGAAATGGTATCAGTATATGTACATATAGCAATACCTGTTCATGAAGTTTTGTCATGTCGCGAGCAATGACACATTGCCTGAAAATGTGCAAATACTGGCCATTGTCAAAAAATTAAAAAATTAAAATAATAATAATAATAATAATAATAATAACAACAACAACAACAGCTTTTCAGCTCTTACCCTCCTAAAATCATAAACTATGAATGGAAATGGGAAAATGTTGCATGTTCGAACAGGCAATCTCTCGCATAGTGAAGCAAATTTAACCATTCACACATTTAGTACGCTGAACATGGACAGCTGGTCATTTTTTTGTATATGAAAGCTCGCTAGACAATTAGATCAACCTGTTTCATAAATTATTTCTAACATAAAACGTATCTCGATAGTGTGTAGATCAACCTGTTTCATAAATTATTTCTTACATAAACATATCTCAATAGTGTGTGTGTGTGTGTGCGCGTGCGCGCACACGGGTGCGTGCGTGTGTGCATGTGAGCACGCACACTTGTAAAAAAATTTAATTGTGATGTTTTAGTTATGTGCCACACACCACGCAATCCGTTTCCACAATGACCGCGATGGTGATGTTTTAGTCACACCCAATTTATCATGTGTGGCCCCTCTCACTCTCTCTGGATTCAAAGTCCAGCGCAGTCGCTAAGTTGATAAAGTCGAAAGTTATGTGCGCCATGTGAGTAATCCACCTCATCCATCAGTTTTTCTAACTAGTGTTATTAAGAAATGATGTAAAAAATAGGCCATTCCAAGACTCAAGTAGACCAAACTAATATGAAATAGTTGGAGAAGTCTCGGGATGAGGCTATATAAGAGAGAGAGAGAGAGAGAGAGAGAGAGTAATGCTCATGTACAACTAGTTGCACGTCCAAAAGAGATGACCAAAAGATTAGGTTGATTCAACTATTAGGTGGGGTACACAATAGGAAATCATGAAACAACACCTGTAAACTCCACATTCACATGGAGCATCACATTATAATGGTTGAATCATCTTGATTTTTTGTGCATCCTATTTTTACAGTAAGATAATCTTTATGTACTAATGAAATATCATACAAATACCATAGGCCCCCACATGCCAACTAGTTGGACGTACAACTAGTTGCGTGTGAGCATTTCTCATATATATATATATATATATATATATATATATATATATATATATATATATATATATATATATATATGGAAATGGTACTATACGGTCAGACCTCATGGAAACTTCCCATGAGGTCGAGCTGTGTGGGCCCCACCATGATGTTTGTCAGACATCAACACCATGCATATGATGGGTCCCCTCTAGGTTATGGGATATGCCAAAAATCAGCCACATACGGAAATTAGGTGGGCCATACCATCTAAAACCATGTGAAGACATGCCTAAAACATCTAAAAGCACTTGGTGGGGCCCACCTGAGTTTTAGATGCAGCTGAAACTTGGTCTAACCCCTCATCTAAGTGGAACACACACAATGGATGGGCTGGATTTGTGAACCACATTTTGGTGGGCACAATAAATGATCATGAAGGTTTTAATGGGTGGGTAACCCCTCTCATCTGTTGTGTGTGGCGTGGCCCACCTAAGCCATGTATTGATCTGATTTTTAAGTTCGTGGCCCACTATGGAATGGTGTATCTGACTAACAAGGTAAATGTTCAGCACACATCACGGTGGGCCCACACAGCTTGACCTCATAATAACATTCCCATGAGGTCGACTTCATAGTACCATTTCCCATCCATCTCAGTTAGAATGACCTTATGAACGGTCTGAATGGCTTATAAAAATCATTGTGGCCCAAGTCCATCCACACTCTGCCCTCTTTCATGTACTGTGGCACCATTAAGTTTTGGTATCTGCCTCAATTTTTGGGTCATGTGCTAAAATGAGCTGGATAAAGTGATGGACATGGTGGATTTATCTCCGACATCTCAGTGGTCCGGCCCCACCTAACTTCCCCTCAAAGGTCAGTTTGATCTGAAATTTAGGTGGCTTACTCCTTCTAATCATACTTAAAACCACTAAAATCGTCTGTTGTGGCCCACCTAAGTTTCTAATAACCTGATTTTTTGAGTGTCCAATCACGATGCATCATCTGAATGGATTAGATGACATAATACAAAAAGCAGTAGGCCCACATACCATCTGGGCGCGGATTTCCTGCGAAAGCCTTGCGCAGGAAGTTCCTGCGCTGGTAACCAAGGCGGGGCCTACAGTGATGTTTTTTGATAAATCCACCCCGTTCATCCGTTTTGGGAGCTCATTTTAGGACGTAAAAACAAAAATGAACTGGATCCAAAAGACAAGTGGGCCTCACTAAAGGAAAAGGTGGGTAGGTAAATTACTACCGTTGAAACCTCCCTGGGTCCACAGTGATGTTTTTATGACATCCATACCGTTCATAACGTCACTACTACTGGGATGAACTGGAAACACAAATATTATCCTGATTTGAAACTCCTGTGGCTCCACAAATATTTCAACTGTGGACGTTTAATCCTCACGTTTTCGGCCCACTTGAGTCTTGGATACAGTTCTTTTTGTTTTGATGCCCTAAAATGAGCTCCCAAAACGGATGGACAGGGTGGATTTATCAAAAAAAATCACTGTAGGCCCCACCTTGATTCCCAGTGCAGAAACTTCCTGCGCCCGCAGAGATCCTGTGGAGTCCTCGAGCACCGTCTTTGTACTAACGGTTCAAAGAAGATTAAGGCTATGTGGACTCTACAATAATGTATTTAGTATATCCAAACCGTTCATCCATTTGACAAGATCATTTAGTGCATGATACCTAAAATGAGTCATTTCCAAAACTCAAGTGGACCACACCACTAAAGGTAGTGGGGACAATGATTCTCACCATTAAAACATACCCAGTGTCCACCATGATGTTTATTTGTCATCTAAACTGTTCATAAGTTCACACGGACGTGGATGAAGGGTAAACATAAATATCAGACTGATCCAAAACTTTTGGGACCTCTAAAAATGTTTCAATGGTATATGTTCAATCTCGCACTGCTTTCGCAGTGTGGTCCACTGGATGCTCAGATCTCTCTTAGCTTTTGGTTCAAGCCTTAGAATGATCCAAAAACATGAACGGACAATTTCGATATAACAAGTATCTCATGGTAGGACCCACAGAACTTGATGACGTCGCTACACCAGTAACCTCGCTGGTGCAGGGTGCAACAGCCAATCCGCTTCCATTTTTGTGTGCCACTAAGAGCATTAGAGGTCTTACAAACTGAACGAATTAGATTTGACTAAAAACTATGGTGGGCCCACACCCGACGTGTAGTTTAAGCTTGACAAAAATGGTTCCTACTAGCTAGGTCTGCCTCATAACATAGTAAGAGCAAAAGAAAAGGCATTATAGTCAGCAGAGGCGGCTAAATTTGCCCAGCTGTCCTCTAATGAAATGAAAATGCACTGTTATGTATCAGTTTATCCAAGCCTTCGATCCCTTTTCCATGATCAAGTTAAGGTGTGGGCCCAAAACTAAGGCAGATCCAACGCTGTACTGGACCACACCAAATGGTAAGTTTGGTTGCATTAAATATGCATTAAATGCTCGGGGCATTAATGCAGTTACATTAAATGCAAGAGTCTGGTGTGGTCCACTAGAGCGTTGGATATACCAGACCTTAACATGATATAAGAAAAGGAATGGACGGCTTGGATAAACAGATACATCACAGTGGGACCCCATGCAGATCTGGTCACGCTTAAAGGTCCAAACCAGGTGCATCCATGCAGGGGATCACTAAGGTTGTTAAAAAAACTGAGGAAACCGTTAAAACTGACTAAATCAAGCTGAACAGGCCTGTTTCTATCAGTTTTTCATTGTATTTTGGGTTGATTCGATTTTTTTATATTTAAAACTGAGAATGTCGGTTTGTGAAATTTTTTTTATTTACAAAATTAGGTTAATTTTGAATTTTTAGATAAGGTTGGATGAGCTCATCTTGCCTTGTGTAAGATTTCTCTCCTATAAGAATACTACGGAAGAGAGCCTCCCTAGGAAAACCTAAAAAAAAAAAAAGAGTTAAGAAAACACAGAAAGAGGAAGGAAGTGACAGATGTGGAGAACTCGGATCCAATGGGTCCTTAACTTGTTTTGTATTTTTAGTTTCATGTATTTTTGTTGATCTACACAATGGATGGGACTGATCGGCCATCTATCCCTTGTGTTGATATGTGGATGAGTTGCAGAAAGAGATAATATGGAAATTAGATCTATGCACGATCTCTTGTTAAATAAATCGATTAGTGTACATCTTGTTAGGTCATATTTAATCTGTATGGATTATATGATCTTTAAGGTTGAAATACACCCATGCCTTAAATTCGAGATTGATATGATCACCATATGGACCACACCGATCTAATCTAATGCTGGGCATTGATTATACTTATGACCCCATAGTAGATCATCAAAAGCATCATATTTATTCTTCATGATTTGTACGAATTTTGGGTATAAACCCGAAATCCTAGATAGATCTGATCATTCGATAGGCCACTATGATCATTTGACAAATGGATATTAAAAACATAGTATGGGTTGAATACAATCATTCAATGATTTAGATATGATTTTCAATTAGTGATCCCCAAATTTGATTCTTGCGAGAATCAATGGATGGTCCAGATTTGACCCAGGTGGTTAATAAACCCATGTAAATTAAGCAAATAAAGAATATCTTAAAAAGTTGTAAAATTAAGCAATTATGGCGAATGCACGATCGAACGAATTGAAAAGTGTCCAAAGACTTGATATACAAATTAAGATATTTTCGTTCAATCGATAGTGTGATCGATCAATCGACAAGGTCCGCTCGATCGATCGACAAGTTAGTTCAATCGATCGACCACTAAAGAAATCATCGAACGAGTTAGAAGGAAAAAATCGCATTTAAATTTCGATCGATCGACCAGGTTAGATTGATCGTTCAAACTTTAGCTGGGTCGATTGATTCGATTTGAATTTCAGAATTTGATTTTGTGTAAATTATTAATATGATTTTATAAAGTTTGAAATACTTAAATTGCTTTGATGTAAATGTAAATAGGAAATTCCTAAGTTGATTAGAATTATGGTAACTTTTGGAATCCACGTCACTGACTAAAGGTGAGTGATCCCAACATGTTTCCTCTCTGTTTCAGTTAAAGTAGATTATTGTCATTGTTGTGAATGAATGTTGTGTTTAACTGATGTACAATTGACTGTGATTATGCCTTACATACTATGTTGTGGTATTTAATTACTTTATTAATATGCATAATGGAATGGAACGACTATTATTAATTATGATCGGGCTCTAATTTAGATTGCCTCTCACATGGGGAGATATACACCATATATTATTACCTCTCATATGGAGAAATGAGTTATATAAACGTGAACATATGATATGTTGATGAATAGCATTACATGCACTACATCATTCCCATGCATAATAGCCTAAAGAACCACTCTGAAAGACTTGTAGGTACTTACAGTACCAGGTGACCTAGAGATCATCATAGATGCCTACAATGTGTAATGTCTGCCCTATGATGTAGGGGAAAGAGGGTTCATGGGATCCAACCTAAGCAAGTGGATGGTTTCTCTTATACCCATTTCATGCATCATGAACATTATTTACACTTAGTTGCATCCATTGTAGTTTTGTTCCTATTTATCGGTTGTAATTGTAACGTGCATGAACTATAATGGGTTGACTTACTAGGCTTGGCCACCTGATAGTTTATTGATGGTAAAACTACACATATATAGTAGGAATTGATCCATTAAAGCAAATGTCGAAGAATCATAAGGCAGAACCAATGGAGGACTCTCAGGAAAATTGGCCCTATTTTGCAACTTTTGATTAGAAAATTTAATTATTTTATGTCAAACTTTGTAATCATTTTGTTTAAGATTTAAATAGTTGTGAATGTTTTCAAATTTTATTGTTTTTGTGATTTAGAATTAAAGTTAATAATGAATGACGCTTTAATGAGTGTACCTTAGTGACATAGTTAAAAAATTTGATAATTAGTAGCTTGTGAGCATGAATGATAATGATTTGGGTGTTACATGAAATGTTGAATGAATATACACATGGACTTAGAATAGCAAGCCTCTAGAAAATGGTACGAATACACGATTCTAGAACATTTTGTGCAGTCCGTAACTCAGTATGGGGTTGCACATTTTGTATCCGGATTATGGGATATGACAACCATCCATTTTTGCAGCCCATTTTAAGCGATGATCTCAAACAAACATAGTATCCAAATCTTAAGGATATAACACATACATCACAGCGGATATAACACATACATCACAGTGGGGCCCACAAAAGTTGGTGACGTCACGTCAGATAGCTACACAACCTGTCAGTAGCTAATCCGCGTCCGTCCGGATGGGTGGGCGCGGATTGCCTTGCCAAAGGCTTTCGCAGGCATCTCCTTCGCAAGGAATCTGGGTGGGGCCCAGCGTGAGGTTTGTGAGAAATCTACGCTGTCCAACCGTTTTGTGAGATCATTTTAGACGTTGCGACCAAAAATGAACAGGATTTAAAACTCAAGTGGGCCGCACTAAAGCAAAAGGTGTGTAGGGAAATTCTTACCGTTGAAACCTCTATGGGGTCCACAGTGATGTTTATATGCCATCTATACCGTTCATAATGTCATTCCTACTTAGATGAACTGAAAACACAAATATTAAACTGATTCGAAACTTCTGTGGCCCCATGAATATTTCAACTGTGTAAGTTCAATCGTCATTTTTTTTGCCCCCTTAGGTCTTGGATCCTGTTCAAGTTTGGTTGCAACGCCTAAAATGATCTCACAAAACGGTTGGACGGTGTAGATTTCTCACAAACCTCACGGTGAGCTCCACCCAGATTCCTGGTGCAGGAGATGCTGCCAAAAGCTTCCGCAGTCAATCCGCGCCCAGATTGGTGTAAATTGTATGGACCCAAAAATCCCGAGAGCGGATTGCCTGTGACGGGCGCGGATTTCCTGCAAAAGCCTTGCGCAGGAATTTCCCGCGCTGGGAACCAAGGTGGGCCCACAGTTATGGTTTTTGATAAATCCTCACCGTCCATCCGTTTTGGGAGCTCATTTTAGGATATGAACACAAAAATGAACCGGATCCAAGACTCAAGTGGGCCGAAAACATGAGATTTGAACGTCCACAGTTGAAATATTTGTGGAGCCACAGGAGTTTCGAATCAGGATAATATTTGTTTTTCCAGTTTCTCCCAGTAGTAGTGACGTTATGAACAGTATGGATGTCATATAAACATCACTATGGGACCCAGGGAGGTTTCAACGGTAGTAATTTACCTACCCACCTTTTCCTTTAGTGAGGCCCACTTGAGTCTTGGATCCGGTTCATTTTTGTCCTAATGTCCTAAAATGAGCTCCCAAAACGGATGGACCGGATGGATTTATCAAAAACCATCACTGTAGGCCCCACCGTGGTTACCAGCGCAGGAAATTCCTGCGCAAGGCTTTCGCAGGAAATCCGCGCCCGCCTGTGACCCCGGGCACAGAGATATCTCTGTAGCCGAGGCTGCATAGGGTCCACAGTGATGTCCGTGATAAAACCACTACGTCCATCTTTTTTTAAACACAAAATTAGATCAGGAATATAAAAATCATGGATATTCAAAACTCAGGTGGGCCACACCAACAAAACAGTGGGAACACCAACGTCCACCATTGAAACCTTCCTGGAGCTGACCATGATGTTTATATGCCATCCAAACCGTTCACATAATTATTAACACTCATATATACCATAAAAAAACATATCATCCTGATGCCAAACTTTGTCACCGCTAAGTGTCCAATACCCACTGTTTCCTGTGGTATGGTCCACCTGAGTTTTGGATCTGCATTATGTTTAGAATCCTATCCTAACTTGGTCTTCCAAAACAGATGGACGGAGTGGATTTGTCACAGACATTCCTTTGGACCCTACAGCCCCGGCTACAGAGATATCTCTGTGCCCGGGGTCACAGGCAAGCCGCTCTCAAAAATCCCACCAACTTGTCAGAATTGAAAACCCGTGCACAGGGGAAGCGGATTGCGTACTGAGTAACTCTAAACTCGGTAGGCCCACAGTGATTTTATCCACTCCGTCCATCCATCTTAACAGAAAATTTTAGGTATGGTGCCAAAAAATGAAGCATATCAAAATCTAAAGTGGACCACACCACAAGAAATGTGTGAACTGAATGTCTACCATTGAAAAATTCTCAGAGGACACAGAAGTTTTGGATCAAGTTGATATTTGTGTTTTCCCTTCATCCATATCCATGTGATCTTATGAACAGGTTGGATGACAAATATACATCACTGTAGAGCCTGGGAAGGTTTCAACGGTGGAAATCATTATTCCCACTGTTTCCCATGTCATGGTCCACTTGAGATTTCGATATGCTTAAATTTTGGGCTCAACCGCTAAAATAAGCTGGAAAAACATACGAACGGAATAGATAAAGCACATACATTCTAGGTGGGAGTTTACTCCGCACGATAAGAGCGTGCGGACACGCATTCCGATTCCGTGCATAGGTGAGTGTAAATTGTATGACCCCAAATGCATGCATCACCGATCCAGAAAGGTGGAAAGCAGGATTTCCATCCGTATTCATCTTATGAGTGTCGGTGGGATGCCGACTTCCTGCGCAAGGAAGTTCAATGAGAACTCAGGTGGGGCTCACCGTGATGTTTGTGAGAAATCCACCCCGTTCATCTGTTTTTTGAGCTCATTGTAGGACATTAGACCAAAAATGATCTTGATCCAAGATTGAAGTGGGCTAAAAATGTGAGGATTGAATGTCCACGGTTGAAATGGGGCCACAAAAGTCTTAAATCAGGGTAATATTTGCGTTTTCAGTTCATACCAGTAGGAATGACGTTATGAACGGTATGGATGGCATATAAACATCACTGTGGACTTCAGTGAGGTTTCAACAGTAAGAATTTACCTACCCACCTTTTCTTTTAGTGCGGCCCACTTGGGTCTTGGATTCAGTTCATTTTTGCTATAGTGTCCTAAAATCATCTCACAAAGAGGATGGACGGAATTGATTTCTCGAAAACATCACGGTGGACCCCACCTACGTTCCCATAGCAGGAACTTTCTGCGCAAGGCTTTCGCAGGGAACCCGCGTCCGTGTCGGTGAGGAGAGTCCGGTGGTGCCATACTCCTCCGTATGCGTCAGCGCTGGCGTCACATCACATAGAGGTGGGTCCCGCTTTTCTGAAACGTTTTAAAGAGTGATGTTACGGTGGCCATATTATTTTAATGTGATTCCGTTGGTGAGAAAGGGACGTCCACTACCTCCCAACTTCCCGCTCAAGGAAGATAGGTGGGGCCCTCCGTGATGTTTATGAGAAATCCTCTCCATCCATCCATTTTGCCTGATCATTCTGGAACATTGACCCAAAAAAGAAGCATATCTAAATTTTAGGTGGACCACACCCATAGGAAACATGGTCCTGGAAGTTTTGGATATTTGTAGTTTCAACTCATGAATTGGTGGTAGACTCACAAGAGTTTCAACACTAATTAAGGCCATAGGACAACGGTGTATCTAGGCTTGCACACGGGTCGGGTTGGCCCCAACCCTAGACCGTACATAAATATAGTTAAAAGGTTTGGGATTCAGTTCAGGTCGTGATGGGGCCTAGAGCTGACCCAACCCAAATCGTATCCTTACTTGTAAAAGGGTCTACCCTACCCTACCCTACCCTGTATACTAAATCGGGTCGGGTCTACCCTACCCTATCCTTACTTGACAGGTTAGAACTTATGTTTCTATGGTGTGGTCCACTTAAAATTTGAGCTAGCTTCATTTTTGGCATCATATTTTAAAATGACCTTTCAAAATAGTTGGATGGTACGGATTTAAGACACATAGTTAGCGGCCACCTACCTTAGTGGATCCCGATGTCACCTAATCTGCTTATTGTGAGTGCGAGATGAGCGCAGGTTGAGTGAAAGTCGGTGAGACCCGAAACCAGCCATGTGGGTGAGACCATGAGGCTCACCTCGATATATGTATTGTAAATCCATGCCATCCATCTATGTTTCCAGATTATCATAGGACATAGTCCCAAAAAGAAAGCAATAAAAGCTTTAGGTTGACCACACCACAAAAATCAGTGGTCATTGAACTCCCACCATTAAAAGATTCTAAAGTCCACCCTAATGTTTATTGTCCATTCAACCTATTAATAATGCTATATAGATATTTCTAAAAGCAATAAACTAGTATAAATGGGACAGTTCCAATCGAGTGGAACGGGTCGGGTATACACAGGTTTGAATATGGGTCGGGTCGGGCGGGTTTGGCATCTATCCAAAATCGTACCTAAATTAAAAACGGTCCAGCCGCATCTACTCTGGACCGGACCGTTTTCTCAGTGAGGTCGGAACAAATCAAGTTTCTATCAGGTCGGGTCGGGTCGGGTCAAGTAGGGCGGGTTAACAAGGCAGATGTGCAGCCCTAAGTGTATCGGTGTACATGAGCCAAAGCCTTTTGTACCGGCTTGACTGGGCTTGGTTAGGCTTATTCAACCTGATGAACTGGGCTTTTTTGAGCCAAGCTGAACGAGCTTTCCAAGCTAGCTTGGTTCGTGTACAGCCCTAAGTGTAAGTAAAAAGAAAATACTGACATTTGTATGACCAAATCAGCAGGTTGGATTGCAAAGATACATTACAGTGGGCCATGGGAAGCTTTTAATGGTGAGCATTCAATCACCACTGTTTTTCTATGGTGTGGTACATCTGAGATCTATAACTGCCTTATTTTTAGCCTCATGCCTTAAAATAGCGATCGAAAATGGATGGATGGTGCTGATAAAACATATACACCAATGTGGAGCCTACACAGCACAATCTATATTTGTTGTTAGTCGTAAAGTCAGTTGAACTGGCATATGGTACATGCATCTCTCCACAACATGTGGAAGTTTATATGCAATGGGGACTCAGGAGATATCTACAGACTACAGTTGTAAACAAACCGTTTTACAGTTTCGTTGCAGAAAAGCGAAGTAAATCGATGGATGAAACCTTAAATCATGTATAATTTTTTGAAAACAAGACCATGCATCTTGATATTACTAAATGGACGGATATGATTCATTTGTTATCTGGACATGTGTACTGTCAAGAGAAGGATCTAGAGTTGGAATATTCCAACATGAGGGAAAACCAACCTACAGAAAGTCCAAGGGATGTAATTATTCGCACTTTACTCATGAGGTGTGATCCACTTTGAGTGGTGGATGTCGAAATCGTAATGCATCCTGCGTTACTCAGTACGCTCTTATCGTACTGAGTAAATTCAGTTGGGCCCACTGTAAATGTATGTGGTTTATCCACACCGCCCATCTATTTTTTCATATCATTTAATGGGTTGAAACTAAAATCGAAGCATATCCAAAACTCAGGTGGACCATACTACAGGAAACAGTGGGTATAATGATTTCCACCATTGAAATTCACAAGATCACGCAGATATTGATGAAGGGAATAAAAATATATATGTCAGCTGTGGTCCACTTAAGCTTTTTATATGTACAATTTTTTTTTAATCTTAATATATAAAATTATCTTTTAAAATGGACGACCGGAGTGGATAAAATAAATAAATCACGGTGGGCCCCGCAGAGTTTATCAGTACGGACGCGGATTGCCTCGGAAAGGATCTACTGCGCTAGGAATCTAGGTGGGGCCCACCGTGATTTTTGTGAGAAATCTATGCCGTCCAACCATTTTGTGAGATCATTTTAGGCGTTGCAACAAAAAATGAACGGGATCCAAGACTCAAGTGGGCCAACAATGTGACGATTGAACTTCTACCGTTGAAATATTCACGGGGCCACAAAAGTTTCGAATCAGTATTATATTTGTGTTTTCAGTTCATCACAGTAGGAATGACATTATGAACATTATGGATGGAATATAAACATTACTGTGGACCTATAGAGGTTTCAACGGTAGGAATTTCGCTACCCACCTTTTGCTTTAGTGCGGCACACTTGAGTTTTGGATCCCGTTCATTTTTTGTTGCAATGACTAAAATGATCTCACAAAACGATTGGACGGCGTAGATTTCTCACAAACATCACGGTGAGCCCCACATAAGATTCCGGGAGATACCTGCGAAAGGCTTTCGCAGGCAATCCGCGTCCACTCAGTACGCAATCCATTTTGCCTGACAAAACAAATGGTTGTCATGTCACGGTGGGCCAGAGTAATAACGCCATATTGCCACGTGTCGTTGGGATCGCCATGCAATCTACGTCCAGTCAAAACATGCCACGTGACCCCCTCTACGCAGATTGCCCGCCAAAGCTCTTCGCAGGAAGTGCGGGAAGGTAGGTGGGCCCACCGTGATATTTATTAAAAATCCATCCTGCCCGTTCGTATTGCCGGATCATGTTATGGCCAAAAAAAAAAAAAAGCAGATCCAAAATTCAAGTAGGCTGCACGAGAAGAAACATTGAAGATTGGACGGCCACCGTTAAAACATTCCAAAGACCAGGGAAGTTTTGCATATAATAGTTTTGCTTTTTTAGTTCATCACACTAAGGAGTGAACTATAAATATTATAGATGGCATATAAAGATAGAGGGAGGCTTCAACGGTAGGAATTTTCCTACCCACTTTCTCCTCTTGCGCAGCTCACTGTTTTGGATCTGCCTCATTTCCTCTAACATGTTTAAGATAAAAAAAAAAAAAAAAAGAGAGAGAGAGAGAGACAATGCCATACAGATGCCAACATTTTAGTTGAATTTAATGCTTTTAAAATTCTTTCTTAAAATTCGCCAAAGGTTTCAAAATATAGTTAAAAAAAGCCACTTGCCGTTTGACACTGTTATACATGCATTCAATGTTATATTTTTCAAAGGACCAAAAAACCCTTGAAACACCCCTCTAATAAAACCTTTACATTATACCACTTAGGCCTGCCTAGACGGGGCGCGGATTTCTACGCAAGGAACCAAGGTGGGGCCCAAAGTTATATTTGTTGATAAATACACCAGTCCATCCGTTTTGGGAGCTCATTTTAGGACATGAGAACAAAAATAAACCGTATCCAAAACTCAAGTGGGCCTCACTAAAGGAAAAGGTGGGTGGGTAAATTACTACCATTGAAAACTCCCTGGGTCCACAGTGATGTTTATATGACATCCATACTGTTAATAACGTCACTACCAATGGGATGAACTGGAAAAACAAATATTATCCTGATTCGAAACTCCTGTGGCTCCACAAATATTTCAACTGTGGACGTTCAATCCTCACGTTTTCGGCCCACTTAAGTCTTGGATCCGGTTCATTTTTGTTCTCATATCCTAAAATGAGCTCCCAAAACGGATGGACGGGATAGATTTATCAAAAAAAATCACTTTGGGCCCACCTTAGTTCCCAGCAAAGGAACTTCCTGCCTAGACGGATTATCGTCCAGGAGTGTGTAAGACACAATTCGTTTCTAAATTCGCCGTGTGTGTACGATGCAATCGGTTTCCCTCCAATACCACGACCTGTGCTGGGAACCTAGGTGGGACCCACCATGATGTTTGTGATAAATCTATGCCGTCCATCTATTTTTCAAGATCATTCATTTTAGGATATTAGACCAAAAAGAGCCGAATCCAATTGTTAAGAGGCCCAAGCATGAGGCTTATTTGAAATCTAACTTGGTCATAAGGTGACCCACACCTGGATGAGAGTAAAACACAAATATTTGCTTGCTTAGACCCATATGTAGCCCTAAGAAGTTTTCAACGGTGGCATCAATTCTTACTGTTTCCTATACTTTGTACCACTTGAGCTTTAGATCTGCCTTTTTTTAAGCTTTTATCCTAAAAAGACTTGAAAAAATGTAAGGACGTGTGGATCCAAGAAATAAATAGTCATGGTCCACGTAAATTTTGAACGTCAATCAATTTTGTTGCAAGCTTGAGAGAAGAAAATTGGAAGAGTTTGAAATTTGATAATTTTTTAGGGCCCATCATAACATATGTATTAGATCCGCACGGTCCATTCATTTTTTCATACCTTTTAGGGCATGAGACAGAAAATGAGGCAGATTCAAAACTAAAGTGGGCCACACGACAGGAAACAATGGGAGTTGGATGCTTACAATTGAAAACCTCTTGAGGCCATATACGACTCTGATCAATCTGATTTTTGCTTTTTAACCTTCATACATGTCCGCGTGACCTTATGAAGAGATTAGATGGCAGATAAACCTTTAGGCGGACAGTAGGAAGGTTTCAACATTACTCATTTAATCCTCATACTTTTTGTTGTGTGGTCCACTTGAGCTTTGGATGTGCCTCATTTTTTTTGTCTCATGCTTTAGAATAATTAGAAATTTTTGATGGACAGTGTGAATCTAATAGATAGATCATGGTAAGGCCCAGGAAAATTCCACATGGTAAAAGTGGGGTTGTGTGGCACCAATCCATCTATGAGAGAGAATTGGGGTGATTTGTGAGCTGGCGTCATCAGTAATGATGTGGACCAATGGAAATAGACGACACTGAATTTTGTCATGCCTTCCGCACTAGGAGGGGGGGGATTCCATGTTGGAAGTTCGATAGTTATATGCCCCACTGTGATATGTGTTACATCTACACCCATCCATCTATTTTCCTAGCTCATTTTAAGACATGACACCAAAGATCAGGGATCTAAAACTCAAGGAGGCAATACAAGAAGAAATAATAGGGATTGAACAACTTCCATTGAAATATTCGAATCACCACGGAAGTTTTGTATCAAGCGAATGACCTTATAAACAATTCACATGGCATATAAACATAAAGGTAGACCCAAAAAGGTCTCAACGGCAGGCATTTCTTTCCTTACTATTTCACTTGTGGCCTCCTTGAGTTTTGCATCCACCTCACTTTTGACCTACATTCTTAAATGAGTTGACAAAATGGATGGACAACGTAGATTTACAACAACCATCTTGGTGGTCCCCACCTAGCTAGCTAGCTTCCCAGCACAATAATTTCCTGCCAAAGTCATTGACAGGCAGTCTGCGTGTCCTGGTGGACAAGGTTACCAGTACCATTTGGAAGCAAGTTTCCTATGCATCTCACGCCGACGTGAAGCTCCTGTGGCCGGAACCTACATTGGGCTCACCAAGATATCCGTGAGGAATCCACCACGTTTAACACTTTCTCCATATCACATGTTAGGACATGATCCTAACAATGAAGCAGATCAAAAACTAAAGTGGGCTACACTATAAGAAACAAGGGAGATGAAAATGCCCACCATTAAATGGTGGAGATGGTGGGCATTTCCATTTCCACTCCTATAGTGTGGTTTACTTGAGTTTTTTGCCTTATTTTTGTGATCATATTCATTTTATAAGCCGGAGAAACAAATGGACAGGGTGATTTTCTCATGGACATCTCTGTGGGACATGTAGGTTCCAAGCACAGGAACTTCCTATGCCCACGGCACAGGCAACTAGCATCCAATCCCATTCCCATCTGACACGGACATGATAAAATATGGACGGTTGACATTTCTTAACCGTTTAGTTCTTTCTGGCAAAATGGATAGACGGCATGAATAAAACCTATACATCAAGGTGGGCCCCACATATCCACTCATCCAGGCCGGTGCGGTTTGGGTGGATCCCCAACTGTGGGGCCACTGTGATGTATTTTCCTTACATCTACACCGTCCATGAATTTTGAAAGCTCATTTTAGGGCATGATCCCCAAAAATGAAGCAGATCCAAATCTTAGGTGGACCAAACCACATGAAATAGTATTGATTCAATCCCCCCATTAAAAACTTCATAGAAGCCACTGGAATGTTTATTCTCCATCCAACTTGTTGAAAAGGTCACAAAGACATGGATGAAGTGACCATACAAATATCATCTTGATCCAAAACTTTAATGGGTTACTATAAGTTTTTAATGGTTGATTACCATTGTTTACTGTATTATGATTCACCTGAGATTTTGATCTACATCAATTTTTGGATCATCCTTTAAAATGTGTTTTCAAAATGGATGGCCAACGTGGATTTAATACATATACATCACACAGTGGACTCCATGGTCAGGGATCCACCCGGTGGATCCCAGATCCACTGAAGCCGCGCCCCATCCAGGCAAGAGCAGGACGTAATCCGGTTCCTTCAATTGTTGGCCAATGAATAGATGGTTTTGTTCTCTATGACGGTGCTGAAAATAGTCTTATTAGTGCAATCATATGAGAAACTGTCCATGATATCTGCTAAAAGGTCTTGATCAAACTTGGGAGAGGAAGAAGAAGAAGCCATTTAAGAAAGAAAAAAAAAAAAAAAGTAAGGATTTGAGAGAGAGAGAGAGAGAGAGAGAGAGGCAGTCAAAGAATGGGATGAAATTTTGAAATTTCATTTTAATCGGTCGCTAGTGTGAGCATTAATGAGCGTGTAATAACAACACCTCATTTGTTGCAAGTAAGAGACATGCTTCAACTTAGGAAATGGTTACAAAAAGCATTTCCAACGCCGAAAATCTAATTCGGTCAGACGTGGTTAATGAGTGCGCGATATGTGGAGCGCGAAGATGGCTATATTTAATGCGTCTTTCAAACATCGCCTTCACATTTTCTTCCAAAAGGTGAAGCGACGTGGAGGGCAATGTTGCACCTTATTTCTGGCCGATTGAAGGGAAACAAATTGAAAGGTAACACGTGGAGTTGTATGGACGAGATACAAAGAAACGTGCAAGAATGCAGGATCATTCGTAGTGTCATACGTGGAACGAATGAAGTGCGACACGGCAGCAGGAATAGATGAGGCAGGAAGAGTAATCGTGGTTGAGTCAGCAAAGCAGTTACGAGGACAAGTGGCAAAATAGAAAATTCTAAAACATCAATCGTGTCAGGTAAATCGTCAGAAATCCTCGGACGTGCGACCGAACAAGGCTATAAAATCAGAAGGATCTTAGCAGAGCAAGGGGTCTAGCACCAACCAAACCAAACCAAACCAAATCAAATCAAATCAAACTATCTTTCGATTATCATGCTCCTTAGCATCTTGCTATTTACATTCCTTAGTGTAATTAACATTTTTATCTTTAGTTTCGTTTATATTAGCATAACCATGCTCTTGGCACTTTGTAGCATTAGTGGCGTTAAGTGTTATGCAGTAGTTGATATTCCTAATTATACTTGGGAGTCTATGCTCATACGCTAGATTCTTTTTAATGAAGTATTTAACACGGAAAGGAGATCTATAACACACCTCATGTGGCCGACTATGAGTATCCATTTTTTATTTACTTCATCTTTAGTTCTATAGTGAAAAGTTCTTTCGTAAGGATGACAAAGGTGTAACTCATCATTGGAGGGCAAACCCTACCGTCCAAATATCGCCTGATCTTTTCAAATAATTATGCAAGTGGCTGAATAGGTGATTGATCTTCACAGATCTAGGTTATGTATGTTGGGATAGAAGCCGGCAGCGGAAGCGGAACGCCGAATGCGTGAAGCAATGCGAAATCAAACGAGTAACAAGATGCAATCAATCACACACAAGCACACCACAAGAGACTCCAAATTTTACGTGGAAAAACCCCAAAACGGGTAAAAAACCGAGGCACAAAGCGATCCATTATGAATATCAGAGATTACAGAGATTGACAGCCCACAAAGCAAGGAAACATAGAGAAAATCTCAAATTCTCTCTCTCACACACCTCTCCCCTCTTCCTAGTACGAATAGGAAACCTTGGACACCTTAGGATACCTTTTTAGGTTGGATTACAACACCTTAAATAGGAAGAAATCCGAAAATAGAAACACCTTGCGCAGTACTGCGGACTGCGCAAGGAATCCGCGCGCACAACCGACCGGTCGGCCTTCGCAAAAACAGTCCAGGGAAATTTCATCCGACCCTGCCTCACAGCCGACCGGTCGCCCGACCGGTCGGAGCCCACTGACGACCGGTCTAGGCACAATCTGCACATGGGAGGGGGGGTTCTTCATAGCATCTGAGTCGAATCAACACATCCTTGCAACGTCATCTCATCTTCAATCATAGCTCCACCGCTTCTCGTGCCACCATCGACCCTATCCTTGCAAATTCACGCCCTTTACCGCTCTTCTCATGTGGCCCTTGGGCACTTGCCACATACGAGCAACCGTGGATCTCGCTGTCGTTCTCGTAGCTCCACCGTGAATTGTGCTCCCGATCAACATGTAAAGATGGCCACACCTCCGTGCCTTCATACACACGAGTGCCCCCTTCATCACTTCACAACAACGATCGCGGCCAATAAACACGCACCCTTTCGCCTCGAGTGCACCAAGAGAAATCACATTCATCTTCATCTTGGGAACGTACTTCACATCTTCCAGGACTCGTTCGACCCCATCGAACATCCTGATACGCACAGTACCAACACCCACAACCTTATGGGCAACTCCATCGCCCACAAACACCAATTCTCCACCATACTCCCTATATGTCGTGAATGAACTCCGGTCAGGACAAACGTGACGTGAAGCCCCTGAATCAAGGATTCACTCACTACCATGAGATCCCTTGCCAGATACAGTCAGAACATCACAACCGTCACCACCGTCCTCTATAGTATTGGTTCCTTCCCCAGAAGAATTTCCATACTTTTCTTGCCTCAACCTGGGATTCTAACAATCCCCTCTCATGTTGCCCTCCTGGCCACAATTCCAGCACTTCACCTTAGACTTACCTTTGCCCTTGGCCCTTGATCCCGATTTGGAATATCCTCCATGCTCAGAACTTCTTCCCCTCATAACCAGTGCCTCTGAGGAATAACGGGAAGCCACGTCACCGCTTTTCTTTTTCATCGCCTTCGACTGTAGGGCTGAGATAACGGTCTCGACGCTTATGGTTTCCCTCCCTGCGCACACAGAGCCCCTAAACGACTCATATGAATCTGGAAGAGAGTTCAACAGGATGCATGCTTGATACTCATCCTTCATCGGCTCATCGATCTCCACCAACTTGCAAACCAGCCTATTGAACGTGCTCAGGTGGTCCTCCACCTCAATTCCCTCAGCCATCCTCAAGGTGAACAACTGCATCAACACGTACATGCGATTCTCTAGAGATTTCTTGGCATAAACCTTCTCTAGCTTCGCCATCGTTTCAGCCGCAGTCTTTTCCTTCATGACATGATAGAGAACATCATCCGTAAGGTTTAACAGGATTGAGGTTCTTGCCTTCTTGTCGAGCCTCGTCCACTCATCGTCCTTCATAGCCTCGGGTCGCTTTCCAAGAGCTCCATCAAGCCCTTGCTGAACCAGGAAGGATTCAATATTCACCTTCCATAGCTCAAAGTTATTTTTCCCGGAGAACTTCTCTATATCGAACATTGCGCTCGATCCCACTTCTCGTCTCAGATTCGAATCTATTTCACCCCAACTTTATCTCTGATACCACTTGTTGGGATAAAAGCCGGCAGCGGAAGCGGAACGCCAAATGCATGAAGCAATGCGAAATCAAACGAGTAACAAGATGCAATCAATCACACACAAGCACACCACAAGAGACTCCAAATTTTACGTGAAAAAACCCCAAAACGGGTAAAAAACCGCGGCACAAAACGATCCACTATGAATATCAGAGATTACAGAGATTGACAGCCCACAAAGCAAGGAAACACAGAGAAAATCCCAAATTCTCTCTCTCACACACCTCTCCCCTCTTCCTAGTACGAATAGGAAACCTTGGACACCTTAGGATACCTTTCTAGGTCGGATTACAATACCTTAAATAGGAAGAAATCTGAAAATAGAAACACCTTGCGCAGTACTGCGGACTGCGCAAGGAATCCGCGCGCACAGCCGACCGGTCGGCCTTCGCAAAAACAGTCCAGGGAGATTTCATCTGACCTTGCCCCACAGCCGACCGATCGCCCGACCGGTCGGAGCCCACTGTCAACCGGTCGGCCGACCGGTCTGGGCACAATCTGCACATGGGAGGGGGGGTTCTTCATAGCATCTGGGTCACGCTCTCCGGCCGGTCGGAGCACCCATCGGAGTAAGTTTGAAGACTCCCCAACAATGTGCGACCGATTACAGCGAATCTGCCTATCTTGGTGCATGGGGTCATTGTTATTCGGTTTGAATCAAGTCGCGCAATTAGTTCTGACACGCCTGCAATTACTTCACGCGCGTGATCGAAAAATCGAGGACAAGAAATTTTATTATTTATAGTAAGTCACATTTTTTTAGATGTTTTAGTAGGAGTTGGAGTCTGTTACTTCGTCTTAGAGTTTAGCTTCTTATTTAAAGCATTGTAATTTTATTTTTTAATTATTCAATTAATTATTACGAATGTTTTAGGAATTATTCCTATTTTATTAATTTTCTCTCGTGGATTTAAGAAAGTCCAATTAAGGAGTCTAGAGGCCTTGTAAATTCAAGGTAGTTATCCGATGAGGAAGCCCGTGTTCGTCCTTATCACGTCCTCCCTATGTCACCTATGTCACGGTGGGTATACTAACAATGGGGTACTGTGTATAATAAAATAACTCGTAAAAGAAAAAGAAGAAGAAGAAAATTGGAGCACACCCACCTTTAATCACTCCTCTCTTAGTTAATATAAGAGTGGTCCCATGCTTTGGAAGAAGAGCTCCTTGTACAAAAGTATTTTTGTCATTGCGTAGATTTCTCTAGTAACAAGGGAGAAGGGAAGTAACTCGGGTGGGTCTAGTTGAGTTAAGTTGGGAGTCAATTTAAGCCCAACCTGCCATCCAAATAGGCCCAAATTTCAACCCAAGGTGTTGAACCCAAATCCAACCCGAATTGTCCTCCACACTCAACATGATTCGACCGATGAGACCTGACCAGGCCAAGTTACATGCATTTCAATTAACCCAGCTCTTTCTTCTTCTTCTTCTCCTTTTTACACACGCTCATACCCATACACACAACAATGGGTACTTAACCCATAACCTTTGTGTTGAAACGCTTCGGAGACTACTACTAAATCATGAATAGGAACCTAACTAACCCAGGTCGAATTTGTTCTCGAATTTTTTCAACACAAGTTAACGGTAAATGTTCAATTCACACTGTTTCGTGGTGTGGTCACTTGAACTTTAGATATGCCTCATTTTTTATATCATCCAACCTGTTCGTAATATCATGGATGAAAGTAAAAAAGAAATTTCAGCTTGATCCAAAGCTTCTATGGCCCTCAAGATTTTTTCAGCAGTAAATGTTCAATTCACACTCTTTTCTATGGTGTGATCCACTTGAATTTTGGATATGCTTCATTTTTTGTATCAAGCCCTAAAATTATCTAGTAAATTGGATGGATGGAGTGGATAATCTGTATAAATCATAGGCCCCATAGAGTTTACTCAATATGCTTACTCACTATGCAATCCCCTTCCTTCCATACCCACTTCAAAGCAGCTCATTTTTTTTGTCTCACATCCTAGAATGGCCTCACAAAACAGATGGAGAAGATGAATTTCGGGCCTGGGATCCCGAGGTGGGTGGATCCCTAGCCGTGGAGTCCACTGTGTGATGTATATCTCTTACATACACGCTGTCCATTCATTTTAAAATCTCATTCTAGATAAAAAAAAAAGAAATTAAAGCATATACAAATCTCATGTATACCATAATACGGTAAACATTGGTACTCAACCATTAAAAACTTTCTGTAGGCCACAAAAAATTTGGATCAAGCTGATATTTGTTTAGTATCTTCATCCAGGTCCTTTTGATCCTTTGAACAGGTTGGATAAAAAATAAAAATTCTAGTGGCCCCATGAAGTTCTTAATGGTGGGGATTCAATCACTACTGTTTCAAGTGGTATGGTCCACCTAAGATTTGGATGTGCTTCATTTTTTGGATCAGAGATTAAAATGAGGTTTCAAACTGCATGGACGGTGTAGATGTAAGGAACATGCATCACAGCGGCCCCACAGTTGGAGATCCACCGACCTGAGTGGATCCGGGGATCCACCCAAACCATGCCCGTGAATTTCTCACTTGGAGAGATTTTCGGAAGAGAGAGGAGAGAGAGTCGCACTCTCCTCACTTTACAACCCCTTACATCCGGACGTCACCCACGTTTGGAATTGAGGCGCATACAATCATCTCTATCTATTTATTCAACGATCCTTCCCAGCCACACACACAGAGAGACGGAGAGAAAGAGAGAGAGATGGGAGATCATACCAAGAATTCAATCGCGGACGATCCGTACGTCTACCTCGACATCGTTTTAAATCCAGACGGTTCACTCACCCGCCCCACCGGCTTCCCAATATCTCCACCACAAGCAGAGGCCCAGCAACCCAACCAAGTTCTCTCCAAAGATGTGACCCTTAATGCCACCAACAAAACGTGGATTCGGATATTTCGCCCCCATGTTTTGACACCAACAGCCCCTCTCCCCATCATCATCTACTTCCACGGTAGCGGTTTCATCCTCGCCAGCGCCGCATCTGCCCCCTTCCACGCGGCATGCGAGCACATGGCCAGTTTCGTACCCGCCATCGTCCTCTCGGTCGAGTACCGACTCGCGCCCGAGTACCGTCTCCCCGCCGCGTACGATGATGCGATCGACGCCATCTGTTGGGTCCGAGACCAGGCCATCTCGGATCTCCACCGTGACACGTGGATGGCCCCCGAGCTCGCTGATTTCTCACGTTGTTTCCTCATGGGCTGCAGCGCTGGCAGCAACATCGTCTACCACGCGGCCCTGCGTGCGTTGGATCTGGACCCTCCGTTCAAGATCGCTGGGGTGATCCTGAACCAACCCTTCTTCGGAGGGGTCCAGAGGACGGAGTCGGAGCTGAGGATGGCCTGGGATCCGCTCCTTCCTCTTCATGCCAACGACCTTATGTGGCACCTGTCTTTGCCGCCTGGTGCCGACAGGGACCACGAGTTCTGCAACCCGATGACGCCCGGGGCCCACCACGATCGGATCGGGTCGCTGCCGCCGTGCTTGGTGAAGGGCTACGGCGGGGATCCGCTCGTGGACCGCCAGCGTGCTCTCGTCAGGATGCTGGAAGAGCGTGGGGTCCACGTGGTGGGCCATTTCGAGGAGGAAGGTTGCCATGGTGTTGAGTTCTTTCATCCTGATCCGAAGAAGGCCCAGGCCCTCTACATGGACGTCAAGGATTTCATCTCCACAGTCAGCAAAGCAGTGGGCCGTGAGTCTCCCTCCCTCCCCAGTTGAGGTCTGGTTGACCTGGATGATGAACGTGGGGTCCACCATTATGTATTTTCCTTGTATCTAGACCATGCATCTGTTTTGAAAACTCGTTTTAGGGCATTATACCAAAAATGAAGCAGATCCAAATCTCAGGTGGACCATAATACAAGAAACAGTGGTAATCCAATATTAAAAACTTCTGGTCGGATTCAAAAGCTTTGGAACAACCTCATCCATGTCTTTGTGACCTTATCAACAGGTTGGATGGAAAATAAACATTTTGGTGGCCCCATGAAGTTTTTAATGGTGAGGATTCAATTAATACTGTTTCTTGTGGTATGGTCTCCTAAGTTTTGGATCTGCTTCATTTTTTGGTCATGTCCTAAAATGATATGTCAAAATGAATGGATGGTGTGGATGTAAAGAACATACATCACAATGAGCCCCACAGGGATCCACCCAACCTCTCCCCAGTCCAGTGGACTACTCCGAACAATGGACAGCTGTACAAAGATAGCTAACGGTCCAGATTCTAATGTGTGATGTGCTCCTTATCAGAAATGGATATGGATAGGCCTAAGGGCTCGTTTGGGAGTTTGTATTTGGAATGAACTAAAATCTACATTGCAATTATTATGGATGATTGCAATTATTATGGATGATATGAATTGAAATCCTTAGAGGTGTTTGGTAGCTTATACTTGAAATGCACTCAAATTCAAAAATCATTTTTGATTCTAAGCAATGGGAATGCATCAAAATATTCTCGGAAGTGTTTGATTTTCTGGTAAATAAGCAATTATAATTTTTTCACATGTTCGGTCATCGAGGTAAGAAATTATTTGTCCAGAATTGCATACCGTGATGTGTGTATTTGATCCACGCTGTCCATCCATTTTATCAGCTCAGCCCAGACATGAGGTAGATTCTAAACTCTAGTGAACCATACAACAAGAAATAAATTGCAAAATAACATCCACGGTTGAAAGCTATAACTTTTCTTAAGTTGAAGGGATGCCTATCTATTATCTAACTTGTTCATAAGGTCACACCGTACCTGGTTGAAGGGAATACACAAATATTAACATGATCCAGAAGTTTTGTGGCTCTCAAGAAGTTTCCAATATAGGCATTCAGTTCCCTTTTTTTCCTATGGTGTGGTCCACTTGTGCTTTGGATTTTCCTTTTTTTTTTTTTTTTTAGGCACATGCCTTAATATGAGCAGGTGAAATGAATAGATGACATTGATGATCATACACATACATAACAGTTGCCCCATAGCCTTTGTACACAATCTATTTTGACTTCAGCCTCATCGACTTTGATTTTGCTGCTGCGGAATAATAATCTATTTACAGGCATTTGGAACCTAAATTTAATTAATTAATCATCTTTAATATCACAAATTAATGTACATTGTGATATTTGACAAAATGATTATAATGAGCAAATTGAAATATATACTTCAAAAAATTAGAAAATTTTGAGCCTTCAGTGGTATGAGGATTGCTGACGAGCAACTTGCCAACAGTTTTTAACAATTTCTTATGGTTAATGTTTAGACAATTTAATGAGTTAGCTGATAATTAGATCGTTTCATGGTATCATTAATCTGCCACATGTATGTTGATTTGCATCTTAGCACCACTTTCAACAGTCGTGTGACTAGAGCTGTACACAAGCCGAGCCGATCTTTGCCCTGCTCATTGCTCGACTTGAACTACCCAGCCCCTGCTCATTGCTCGTTGCTCTACTTGACTTGGCCAAATTGAGCATGGACCTACTCAATTAGCAAACCAAGCGAGTTCGAGTCAAGCTTGAGTTCAAGCCGAGTCCGAGTTCAGGTCTTTCGAGCTAAGTTCAAGTTTGAGTTTTTGACCTTAGACTATTGGACAGCGCCCGGCCGATCACCAGTCGGATGCCTAAAAATAAAAGACTGGAATGGCCTGAGAGGGGATTCAAGAAAAAAAGGATAAGAAAAAAATGGAAGGGGAAGAGATCTTACCAGACAAAAAAAAAAAAAAATGAAAAAGTGAGAGATCAAGGGTTCAGGCCAACAGAGCAGCTTGGGAGTGGCCGGTGGCGGTGGGCGAGTGGACAAGCAGCAGGAAGCAGGTCAACGTCTCAGGGCAGCTCAAGGGTGGCTGGCCATCGAGCTAAGAGGGAGAGGGAGAGGGAGAGAGTGTGGCCGGCCCTCGAGCCCCACAGCTTGGACATATTGTACCGTGCGTCACAACAAATGTAATCGTTCCTTTGGAATACTGCTGTAATTATCAAAACCATACTGTATGCGCCTATTTTCCTCAATTTAAATATGAACACTTTTTCTGCAATTAATCAGATATTGATGAATGCTGGACAACTTAATCAGATGCTGATGAATGCAGGACAGCCATTCAAACAAGTGGGACATGGCTTTGTCGACGATGACCACAACCACTCATATGACATCGGACAACAATGAATGGTTGTCAAGGCACATGCAGCTCCTGAATTTTAGCTCATATTTTATTTAGTAGTTAGTAACTCGAAGTTTATTTCTTTAATTAACTTATTTCATGAGAAACAACTTTATCTTTTTCCATCCATTGGAAAATTTTCTTCATTTCAAAGGAAAAACACCTAAATTAGTTCTTGAAAAGCTATTCTAGACAGTGTCCCAAATAAGCCTATTGGAGCACATCTTTCTTGAATAGAATATATAGCTACTCTGGCGTTCATAGACGCTCTTAGGCCATGGTTGAATACTAGTATTCAGAGAGAAAAGATTAGATCAATGGTCCCCGTTTCGTTCATTGAACTGGGAGAGATGTGTGAGTGATTTAGGGTTTGATTCCTCATTGTCTAATCCTTATAAACCTTACCATGACATAGTGACAAATCTCATTCTCGACGATTTCTTGGCCTGAAAATTTCTCAGGATATTTTCATATTTTGAGGTTTTTTCTCGGGATACAATTGGGTAATCTCGTTGACAATAAATATTTAAAAATATGTGTTGTAAATTATTAAATAAATTTACCACATATAAGCCCGAGAATCAGTTTGATCCACCGGTTAAGTGGGCCACAGTTTGCAAAACAAATGTACAGCTCCGAAAACCCTTGCTGAAGTTTTGTGAACCAATCCACCTGTTGCCGATATTGGATCCATATGCTGAGTGGACCAGAATTATTCTTGGGAAAAAATGTGCATGGTTGAACCAACTTGATGGATGGATTGCTTGCACATGTGTGGCACATACATGAGCTTTATTGCACATGCATGTGCACTTAGGAAAGCTCGTATCCATAATACCTCTTCTGCTCCAGCTTCATATTTGGTCTCCTGCTCCAGCTTGGCATTAGCATTTCTAACATTTCAAAACAGAATTTTCCCACCACTATGCCTACATCAGCCCCTGCTTCACCTAAAGCTTAATGGAGCTAAGATTTCAGCACAAAGCGCATGCTGAGAATTCAAATCTTTGGGGAAAAAAATAAATAAATAAAATAAGAAGCAAGTAACATTGACATCTACAACTACAATGCACGACAAAACGGATACTCACCTTTACCAGCAAGTCAAATAGCCTAACTTGAATCCTCAGCCTCAGATTGCTTTCCGAACATCCTCAATGCAAGTGCATAAACCGCTTTTCTTTTGACAGATGTTCCTTCAGACACCAACTTCACTGCCTAAATCAGCCAATAAGAACATCTCATTTAAAAAAATAGAAAATGGGTCAAAACACTTAATTTGCATTAAACGAAAGGCTAACTGTTTGATTGAAATTTGGTTTTTTGTTTTTTTGTTTTTTGCAGTTCCGGTCAGACTCAGCTGAGTCATTTTGCTGACTCCTTCGGGTTTCAGTCCTGGGTGAATCACCTGATTCCCTGATAACAACTCGAAGAGACATACTTGGATGGATGTGGATTGTCTCCAGCAGGGTGCTGGACGCACCCGATCCAACACAAATGGAAAAAAAGTCGTGTGTATGTCAGGCATGGGATCCATGGTGAAAAGGACGAAATCGTCATTTCAAGCAGGTAATCTTTACATTTTCAGTGTGGGTCCCTCCCCTGATGCAAATGGTGTTTTTTTCATTGGCCTGGATGGGGTGTGTCTTGCGGGGCACAATCCCTGTCCATCCTAGATTGCATTTGAGAAAAAACAAGACGACACCATTTGATTATTTAAGCTTTGCTAAGCGCATATGCGAGTACAAATAAAGCTTAAATACATGCACACACGTGCTGGCATCGCATGATAGGTTCGAGATCCAATCCATCCATTAGAACGGCACCACTATATTGGTACCCTAGCCCAAAAGTCAGGTTGATCAGCTGGTCAGGTTGGCCACAGTTTGCCAAAACAAATGCACAGCTCTGAAAAACTTAGCTCAAGTTTTATAACCCATTCCCCCTGTTTCCAATCTTGGGGCCCACCGCCCACATGCTGAGGGGACTGGTTGTATTTATGTGAAAACGCGTATATGGTCGGAGCAAACTAATGGACGTATTGGATCCTGCATCTATTTGCCATGCTGGCACATATGTGGCATGTAATGAGCCTTGTTGCACACATGTGCACTTAGCAAAGCTCTGATTATTCAACACCCAAGAAGATTGAAGTTAAGAAAAAGAAATCAAATAAACAAGGGTATATGATAAAGTTGCAGATAATTAACTATGGCAGCAGATAAATCTATGTAGGCACAGCCAAAAGAGATACAAAGTTTGCAAATAATTCAATAGAAATTTATCTTGATGAGTATTAGAATCAAGAGTGCATGCCTTTCTTCATTACACTTATTGGAATACCCCCATACTTATTCTCATTATGTAAGAGGTGCTTTAGCAATTGCTAACCATTGCACTAATTCATTTGTTAGAATGGAAATTGATACATTCTCCTCGCAACAAATGTTCGCAGCAAGGCATGTGTATTATTTTTAGTTTAGTTGTGATCAGTGAACAAAATATCTGCAATATTATCGAAAATATCACCAATATTATTGGTATTGCCACCCTAGCAATACCAAAACTTTTGTAAACCACGAGATTTCCTGGTATATATCGCCAAAATATTGCCTATGTATTGATATCGAGATAACATCATTGCGTGACTCTCTCTCTCTCTCTCTCTCTCTCTCTCTCTCTCAAGGTAACACTAGCAAAGATCGAACCCTGGATCACTCACACACACTATACTGTCTCCACCAGCTCATCTAACAAGCCGGAAGAAACGTGACTCAATAGTAGTGTCAACAATGTGATAATATTATTGCCAACACCAAGTAGGGTCCCAGAAACATGTGTAAATTCTAGAAATTTGAAACAGAGTAAAAACAATTTGTTTTTATTTATTTATTTTTTTGTGATTTTTCTAGAAAATCTCTTATGAGGCAGATTTCAACCATAGCTGTTGGATTCTTTTGGGAAGAAGCTTCTATACAGAGAAGATTCAAGTAATGAGAGCAACGGTGGACCGGATTTTCGAAGGTGAGATTTTTTGCCAAAAAGCCCTTTTTCTTAAAATTTGAAGATTGATTTCAACCCAAATTCATATCTATGCATGATTTGCATGCATTGAGATGAATTTAAGTTGAAAAATCAAGAATTGGGGGAAATTGTAGAAATCTTATTTCCCCCCATTTTCTCCCCTAAAATTAACAATTGAGGGCCAAAATTTTAATATGTTAATGAGAGTTGGATGATCTATCGATTCATGTAAACTTTTCCATTTTTCAGACTATTTTTAATTATTTAAAATTCCAAAAAATAATTAAAAAATCAGTTTTATTTTAAAAATTAACTATCTGTTTTATTTTATTTTACTTTTATTTATGTATGGATGTTGATAAATGATGTCTTACATTTTTCAAGAAATATATAATCTTCTCAAAGATTTTAAAAATATGATAAAAAAAAATGTTTATTTCAAAAAAAAAAATTTATTTTTTCATTTCCAAAATTATTTTCCATGGATGTATGGTTATATGATGTACTTATGTGTGGATGGGTGCATTTTTGAGGGATGGATGCATGTATGCATGTATGTATGTGTACATGGATGATGGATCATGCATGATGTATCTATGTATGTATGCATGGATGGATAAGGATCATGCATGGATGTACGTATGTATGCATGCATGGATGGATGGATCATGCATATACATATGTATGCATGGATTGATGGGTCATTTATGGATGCAAGGATGTTTGTATGCATGGATGGATGTAGTAATGTATATGTATAGACGGATGGATTGATGCATAGACATGTATGGATGAATGTATGGATGGATGGATGTATCGATTTATGCGTGAATGGATGTTTACGCGTGAATGGATGGATTGATTGATTGATCAAGTATGTATGTATGCATGGATGAATGGATGTATGATTGTTTTCATGAGTATTAGTGTGTGTATGCATGGATGGATGGATGGATCCATTCAATCATGGATGGAATGCATTAGTGCATGGATGTATCGATGGATGGACATGTTTGGACTTTGGATGTATGCATGCATGGATGGATGCATGGCTCTTTCTTTGTTTTAAAAACAACTTTTAAGTAATTATCATGTTCCTAACGATGTCATTCGTTGTATTTCAATGTAGGTAGTACAAATTAAAATGTCGGTAAAGATGTTTGTATGCAAGTTGTGACGAATAGAAGTAGTGCGTTCGTCAAGGTGGGAAAGAGATTAATGAAGAAGTACAGTATCTACAGGACCCCGTGTGCGGCTTACTGCATTGACCTTATGCTCGAGGTGATAGAGCAGAGAGAGTCAGTCGGGTCCACCATCGAGGCGGCAAGGAAAGTGCTCAACTTCATATATAGTCACTCCTGATTGTTGGTTGTGATACGCGATGACTGCCAGGGGATATTCTCCGACCGGGGGCAACACGATTCGTAACGAACTTTATCGCTCAACGGCTTGCACCAGCATAAAGTGAAACTGAGGAATCTCTTTAAACCTGAGAGATACATGGAGTGGAATCAAAGACAAACCCAAAGTGCATAGAGGGTTGCGGGGATAGTCCTGAGTGACGGATTCTAAGATAGAGTTCATGATGTGGTTTACATCTTGCACCTGGCTTACAGGGTCCTGAAGGTCGTAGATAATGAGATGTAGCCATCAATGAGGTCCATTTATGAGCTTATGCAATTGATAAAAGAAGGAACAAATTCTGCATCCCCTAATTCACATTAGATGGGTAATTGACATTATAAATGATAGATGGACCAGGACCCTGAAGCATCTACTTCACCAAACTAGTAAGTTTCTTACATTTCATCTTATTTATTTCCCAGTTGCTGATTAATATTGCATTTCTTTCTATGTTAACATTGCTGAGCAAATATTATTTGGATTCAGCATTTTACCTCAACCCGAAGTTACACTCAAACATCGGCTTTGGGAGAATAATGGTCTAAAGATGGCCATCCACCAGATCTGCGAGAAGCTATTCCCTAAGTCGATGGGAAAAGCACAATTTAGGACTGAGGTAATGATAAATTGAGCCTTTTACTTTCTTATAGTCTATAACACAAACAAAAAAAAATTTGGAGGAAGCAAGGGAAGATGGGCTGAAGTTTAAGAACTTAGGAAGTGCCTCCCTTTAGAAGATGAGTAGAAGATTTATTCTTAGGAGTGGTGAGCGATGGCTTTAATAACCTGAGGTGAAGTATTCCTTGTACTTTATTCTTAGGAGTGGTGAGCGATGGCTCTAATAACCTGAGGTGAAGTATTCCTTGTACTTTCTCTTCTCCCAATGCCCAAATAAGACCAAAGCAAGACAAGACCTCCTTGGCAAGGCAAAAACATCACATCAAGGAGTTCAAATTCTAGGTCAAGCTCATTCCAAGTTGAAAATCAAGCCACCAAGACAGTCGGAGGAGACCACTCGAGAGCGAATTCGCCACATTCTCCTTTCTCTTTCTCAATTCTTCGTCAAATTCTCCAACTTCTCATTTTCTTTTTTACTTTTGGGGCAAATCAACTATTGTGGAAATTCCAATCCTTAGAATTTCACTCTCCTTGAGTAGAGAATGAATATAGTTTGGAGTAACAAATAAGGATTCTAGCCGTCCTCGAGCCATCATAAAAGGGGCTAGTGGCGACTCCAAAATTACACAAAACTGGCTCTACTGTCCCAGTAGAGCTTTGTCACTAAGTCGACAAAACCAAAAAAGGGGCTACAAAGCCTAAAAGGAGCTTTACTATAGTTGAAAACTAAAACAGGAGAAAAAAGATCTAAAAAAGGATCATAATTCATGCTGGAAACTTGGCATGAATGGCGACGCATCGAGTCACAATTGGATTCTACAATTAGATTGGATCATAGTCCATGATTTGAACATACTATCAAGTTTTGGCTCATGTGATTTATAGTAAAAAATGATTTAATAAAATTTTCTGAATAGTTTTACATATTATTCAATTTGAATCGTACAGCCCAAATCATTGATAATATAATCTTAAATACAATGGTTAGACTTGTTGCTCAGAATCCATTCTCAACAAAGTCAACTTAGTCCCACGTAAATATGCAACTTTCTGATTGGTAAAAAAACATGACTATGATATGGCAGTTGTATTGAGGAGAAGTCCATAGTTTAAAACATAATGGCATAGTTTAGATCTGGCTAAGCTATAGCTTACATATAAGAAAGTGGACATAACGTGGTATATGGTAGGGATGTCAAACTGCAATATAGACTGACAAAATAATCATAAAATTTTCAGTTTCTGTTAAAAAAAAAAAGAAAAAGATTGAGAATAAGTTACCCTGTTTGAGGTTCTTAAGATGAAAGGAACATTCATCTAGCATGTGTGGCTTTGTCAACTTCTCAAAGTTTTACAAAAATGAAATGAATATTTAGAACTGCACATGTTCAACACTAGATTAAATGTATGATAATATTATGAGACATGGTACAAAATATTTCATGGGCTCAAAATCTCAATTACCATGGAGAGACTCTGACCATTGGAGATTAAATCTCTCAAATCATGCTCAAGTTGAGTTTCGGATGGAACTTCATCAACAGAATTTGCTTTTCCTTCTATTAAGAGTGTGATCTCTCCCTTGGGCTGCTGATTTGAAAATGCTTCTTTTGCTTCCCCCAAAGTCCCCCGCCAAAACTAACATAAGTAATCTACATTAGTGAACACACACTAGGATGCAGCTGATTACAGACATTATTAAGAACAAAGTAATCTATATTAGCGTATGTTGCGTGTTGAATCACGGCTTCGCATTAGGCACAACACCTCCACCTAGATGTGGAGCAAGGTGGGCCTCCAGCATGGGTAAGCTAGATGGAGGGAATTGTACAACACAAAGACCTCACCATATGAGCAGTGTCAAACAAATGGACAGCTTGAAAAAAAAAAAAAAAAACTGGGAATGGCTCATATTCAGTAGGGCACAACCAGTGCAGTTTTTGGACCATCCATATGGGGGACGGTCTAGAACGTGGTCCACCAGTCTCTGTGTGCCCTTCTGTTCTGTAAAGTCAAGACTGAGGAATTCTTTCACGTCACAAATGACTTTTGAGGATAAAGATACCATGCATTTCACTATGGAAGCACTGCAGAACGGGAGCACTGTAGTGAGGATGGTGTTTATGAATGATCCTCTTTTGAGTGATACAACCAACAATAATTGTGCAAGGATTATGTCCAAATATAGAGTTTGTAGGCTATTGGTTGTAATGATTTAATAATGCATCACAGATTCCCAAAATCAAGTGAAACACTAGGACTAGAAATAGTATCAGTATATGTATATATAGCAATACCTGTTCATGAAGTTTAGTCATCTCGCGAGCAATGACACATTGCCTGAAAATGTGCAAATACTGGCCATTGTCAAAAAATTATAAAATTAAATTATTATAATAATAATAACAGCTTTTCAGCTCTTACCCTCCTAAAATCATAAACTATGAATGGAAATGGGAAAATGTTGCATGTTCGAACAGGCAATCTCTCGCATAGTGAAGCAAATTTAACCATTCACACATTTAGTACGCTGAACATGGACAGCTGGTCATTTTTTTGTATATGAAAGCTCGCTAGACAATTAGATCAACCTGTTCCATAAATTATTTCTTACATAAACATATCTCGATAGTGTGTAGATCAACCTGTTTCATAAATTATTTCTTACATAAACATATCTCGATAGTGTGTAGATCAACCTGTTTCATAAATTATTTCTTACATAAACATATCTCAATAGGGTGTGTGTGTGTGTGTGTGCGCGCGTGCGTGCATGTGTGTGAGCACGCACACTTGTAAAAAAATTTAAGGAAATATTGTGGCCAATCAGTAGATCGGCCAACACTCGTGAGCATACAAATTTCACATGAATCAACACTCAACAACATATATTTTAAAAACAAACAGCATGTATGCATTTTCCATCAATATGGATCAACCAACAAGCCATTTAGAAGAAGGTCCCATGGTGTATGTATTTTGTAGATGACATAGTTTGATTGGCAAGACGTGAGGGGGTAAATGAGAAGCTACAAATCTATGGAAGAAAAATTTTAAATCAGTTGGACTAAAACAGAGTATATGGAATGCAATTTTAGTAACAATAGGAGCAAAATCATGTAATTAGTTAGGATTGTTAACTAAGAACCCCAAAATGACCATTTTCAATATATTGGGTTGATAATTCATGAGAGTAGAGAAATTGTGGAGGAAGTTGCTCAAAGAACTACAGCTGGGTATATGAAGTAGAGATGTTCCTATAGAGTTTTATGTGATTGACGCATACCAATCGAGAAAAAGGGGGAAATTTTATAGGATAGCTATAAGACCAGCCATTCTTTATGGGATAGAATGTCGAGCAATCAAGGAACAATTATAGGATGAGTATAGCTGAAATGGATGTTGCTATGGATGAGAACATAAGAGAGACAAGATACATTAAAATCAGTTTAGCTTCTCAATCACAATAGCAATGACAGATCACATTTGACTTCCACTATTAGTGTAGTGAGGTCTTACTTTCTTTTCATCAAAGCCTTGCAGCATTTGCTTCTTTTGTAGACTCTAGGCCTAGGGTATCGTTCAAATCTATCCTTCTTATTGACATGGCCATTTATGTTGCTGAAGCGAGAGGACAAAAGACAAACTATGTCCATTTACTGATAAAAGGCAAATTATGTCCATTTACGTTCACAATAACTTCAAAAATACCCTAGCTAATTTCCAGCAAATCAAACTTATATTTCTTCTTATTTTGATTAGAGGAAAGTAAAAAAGCAAGATTCGGCATGCTGGTGTCTCTTGGGTTATACCGACCTCTATGGCTGATCTAATGGGCCAGTGGCATGCTGAAGATGGAAGTGCGATCGGGAAAAGGAAGTGGAGGTCTCTTTTACTTGCTGTCCTCTGGGCTATTTGGATGGAAAGGAACAACCGTTGTTTCAGGAATAATGCTGTCTCTGTGGCAGGGGTTTTCTCCCGGGTTTTGATCTTTTTCAGGGACTGGGCCCCTTAGTCTGTTGTTCTGTCTTGGGAGGGGAGCTGTTTCTGGGTACAGCCGTTGTATAGTCTTAGTTGTTTTTATTTTTCTGTTTTCTCCTTTTTCCTGTATATGTCTGTGTTTTCTTTAATAAAATCCTTATCTTTCAAAAAAAAAAAAAAAAAAAGAAAAAAAAAAAGAAGCAAGATTCTAGCAACCAAAGAATCAATTATGGTCCAAAGATACAAATTAATATGCATTACCATCCAAGAATAATGTATAACAGAGTTTTGTCAATCTTTTACCTTAATCTAGCAACCAGAGAATCACTTGTGGTAAAATATAAATATGCATTACCATCTAGGTATGATGTATATCAGTATTTTTTCCATTTATCATTTACCTTGAGTCACAAAAGATTGGAGAAGCTTCTTCAAGGAACAGTAGGAGCTTATGTGGAGGGACAAAGAATATTTGTGTTGCAGAATCATTAGCAGAAACCATCATTTGTTGTCTTCTTGTTCCAGCATGTTTTGAAAGAAATCCAACTGTAAGAATAAAATGAAATTAGCCATCAATAACCCCACCAGGTTTATCGACTGTCCTCACCAGAAGTTTGGCCGTTTCTAATGAATTCCCAAGTATATTACCAAATTTGAACTCATTAGTTGATAACCCTGAGGCAGAAAGAGCAGTCACCAAAGCAGATGGCCCAGGGATAGGAACAACGGGAATGTTCTCATTTACACATAACTTTGCCTGCATTAAGATTGGAAGAGAACTCCAATGAAAAAAAAAAGAATCAAATTTTCAGTTGCATATTTAGATAGTAGCCAAGTATTGATGGCTAATTTAAACAAGATAGACCATCATTAGTTATCTCAAAAAAATCAGACGATTGGCCAAAATGTTAAATTTAGCAACAAGAAGTTTCAAATAATTTTTTTCCACCCATCCAGTTTAGTGGGGTTACATTTCTTATTTAAATAAATAGACTCCACGTTGTTTTCTTTGTTCCTTGCAATAAAAAGGTTCACATCCATTAATTGCTATTTGAAAACATATGAAACATTTACAGGTTACACTTTTTCAACATACAATTGCTAGCCTCATATTTAAAATCACACGACATACTCGTGGCTTATTGATAGTATTAACAGGGGATATGACTGAGTTGCAATAATAGAAATATCACTTTTATGGTGTAGTTTCTGATGTTATATCTTAATGAGTTTAGTTACACATCGGATACTTGTGGGAAAGTGGATTGTGGCTCCTATCTATATAAAAGGGGCTTAAATGATGGAGTCTAGGGTGGAGCATGTAAGCAATGTAGCACCTTCGGCACCTGGGTGGCCCCAACCCTCAATGCAAATCTCTCTCATTTTTCTCTTTCCTTTTTGTTAAACTTAACAGTTTGTTTAAGATGGCGTTAGATGGATCCCTCTTTATTATTGAAAGGTGTCAGATAGATCCCATTCATACTGTATTTGGTGGTTTGCCCACCTGTTGGCCCTAATGTTTGGTATCTTGAGCATTGTGGGTGTTGCCAAGTTTTGTTCCGTGTGGGCATGCATCCAAGCTCTAGTAATAGGTGGTGGTAATGGTTTTAGTATTTAGTTGTTGTTGGGAGTGAGGATTTTGATGAAATGAAAAAAACAATGGTTTTCGCAATGGCTGACTCTTTGCTGCACTCTCACCGTCATCTCTGTTTGGTTGCCAAGCATGGATGTCCAACTTAGTCTATATCCTACCCTACCCTACTTCGTCCTATGGTTCAAGTAGGATATGTGAAATATTGTCATTGGTGTTATGGTGTCAAAAGCCAAAGCAATTTGCTATGGAGATTGACTTGGACCTAGAATAAGTAGGAATGGTGGTGGGAATTAGCTTGGAGGTTGATACAGCCAAATCTCCAACCCACGTGTAAGGGGACCCAAAGTGGACCCCACTTGCTCGCGCATGTATCCAGTCTGCTCAGGAACAATTTATATGCTAATTTCCATACACATGCAAAAAGAAAAAAAAAATTGACGGTTAACGGAAATTTATTAAAGGCCTGCTAGCTGAAGCAACACAGGAACAGAATACAAGGGCAACAAAAAGAAAAAACCCCGGAAGAAACCTCCCGGCCAGCCCCCAGCAACTATCGGTTACCACAAAAGACACTCCATTCCGACACTAAAAGAAAAATGGAACTGACAACAGCCATGATGGTCCTAGCTGAATTTTGGAATAGCCTTCTATTCCTTTCACTCCAAATAGCCCACCACACAGCTGGCAGAAAAGACAACCATTTTTCTCTCTCAAACTTTCCCCCATAACCTCCATGCCATGCCCATAGAAGATCTTGCACCGAGCCCGGCATGACCCACAACACTTCCGCCTGCGTCAGCACTTGATCCCAAATCTTTTGAGAAAATGGGCAGGAAGTAAAGAGATGGTCTATAGTTTCCTCATCACTGCAACACAGGCAGCACATATTGGGGATGAAAAAAAAAAACATGTGCATCTTTTTTTATGAACAAATAACTTGTGTATCTGGAAGGATATACACAATTGTATGGGCATAGACCTACGCAACCATATGGGTGTTTATACAATTCCTATTAACTTTATGCATGATATTATGGCAAGTTTAGTAGTTTAGTAGCTTTAGAAGTCCTTTGTTGTTGGAATTTAGGGCCTGTTTGGATAGAATGCAACCAGTTTGCATCAACAAGACATTTGCCACTGTTTGGAAGTAGTGGATGTTGTAGCAAAAGAGCTTGCATTTGCTTTCCCCTCCTCAACAAGAGTACAACCTTTTCTTCAAAAGCCAAATAGAGGGAAAAGAGTTCGCCTCTAGTATGATGTTTTAAATGGCAATCTTGGAGGGAAAATGATTTCCCTTTGTGGGATTGCAAACCAAACAATTGCAAGGGCAAAGGAAAGCATTTTCCAGGACTTCTCTTCAGCAAAACAAACAGGTGCAAAGCATTTTCTTCCCCCTAGCACTGATGTCAGCTTACCTCCCGCTTATGTCATGTTTTTGCTGTCCCTTGCATTCCTCTAGTTTTACTTCAATCCCCTATGTGTGTGTGGGGGTGGTGGGTAGGTGGGTGCCGGGGGTTGGAGGAAGAAAGCGGAAACTAAATGACGATCAGTTGTAAATCTCTCTCCCTCCATCCCTCCCTCTGTGTGCATGCGTGGGTGGGTGGGTGGGTGGGTGGGTGGGTGCTGGCCCTGCTGGGGTTGGGGGGAAGAAAGCAGAAAGCTAAATGATGATCAGTTGTAAATCTTTCGTGCATGGGACTGTTGTTGATGCACTTTGTGGTTGATACATATGCTGCAAATCTGTTACATATCTGCCAATACTCTGCAACTAGTTTCCTTTGGACACTAGCTTGCATTATTTGCTATCAAAGAGGTTTGATCCCTTGTTTACTTTCAACTGCCTAAATTTTTTGCAACTTTTCTGCCATCCTTACCAAATCTCTGCAACTTTCTGCAGCCTTTTTCTGGTGTCCTTTTCTGCAATATATTTAGAACTTTGTTTCACCCCCATGAATCAGACAATTAGAATTACTTGACTGGTGTTATTTTAGAGACATGCTCCATCCACAATGTGCCACACAATTTGAATGGTGGGATTAGATGTACATGAGTCCCACATGTGAGGAGGATGAGTCACCACCATTTTAGAAGTGGTCGTGAACTTGCAAAGTTTCAAATTTTTCCCTCTCAAGTTGATCGCACTACTCACCCGCTAATGAGACCTGCAAGTACAAAAATCACAGCAAAAAATGTAGTGAAATCGCAGCCACGGCACATGCCATCACAGCACACAGGTACAAGATCCAATTGGAAGATGTCTTCACGGTTCGGCACTAGAGAAGAATTCTAATAGGGATTACCTCATCAATTCTAAATTTGGCGTCCTCTCAAAATATCCTTCTTCTTCTTCTTTTTTTTTTTTGAAGGATAAAATGTCCAAGTATTGTTGGTAACTAGAAGTCACAAAAGAGGGATGCTTACCAAATACAAATTGGCATGACAAGTATAAACACCTATAATAACAGTAAACAAAGCAAACGAAGAATGGAATGGATCCATGCACATCGAGTATATGCCAACAACGCTGCTAAAGTAAAGAAGACGAAAGAAAATAATAATTTTCACTGTGCATAGTGAAATGTAAATTTGGTATGAGCATTGCTGAGCCAAGCGTTTACATGTGGGCCCCCAGAAGCTCAGCTTAACTTACATGCACTGACAGAGGAATTAGCATTGCGCTAGTTTAAACTCTCATGCGCTAGTTTAAACTGTCATAACACACACAACATATCAGCAGGTACGTGATATTTTGCATGCATTTTTTTTTTCTTTGTATCACAATGATAGCAGAGGTTCCCAAGAAAGACTGGGTGTGACAAATGCATACCAGTTCCATGCCAGGGTCACTGATGCCTGGTGTTCCTGCATCGCTGATCAAGGCAATGACACCACCTTGTTGCAGCCTCTTAAGGATAGCTGTTTCACGTTGAGATTCATTGAATTTGTGGTAACTCAGCTGAAAATCTAAACCAGATGGTTCAAAAAGAGAAATAGGAAAAGGATAACAAGCACTCCATACATTAAGATTTGGCAGAGCCAATAAAGAGAGCAACTAATGCAACAGAAAAACTCACAAGGGGAGTCTTTATATTGTAGTGCTGCAGCAACTTCCCTGAATGTCTTGTATCTTCCGAAAGTATCACATCTGCTGATCTTAAGATGCGCAACGCACTGCATCAGCAAACTCAAGGTGAGCAGGTGAGAGAAACAGGAATCCATGTTCATAGGAAAAATAATAGAAACGATGCTGGCACTCGCGCCACAAAAGAATAGGCATAAATATCCTAGAAGGCAAGATTCCTGATAGCAATTTGTTTCTGGAGATTCCTCAAAGCAAATGGTTTCGTTACCTTTGCCCTATTATTCAGAATGATGGAAAGATCAACAAGGACATTTTCAATAAAGAGCTTTACTAAGAACACTTTGGATGCGGTACAAAAATCAGCCAACTCTTTTTTTTCTTTCTCTAATTCCAAGGGCTTTGAACAGACATTGTACGGATGTGGTACAAAATGAAAACCTCACCTACAAATGGGATCTCCCCCATTTTTCAAGAAAAACTTTTTTCATCAGTGTTTCATGTGCTTATTGGCCATGATTCGGAATGTCCTTATCATATTGGCTGATATGGTTGTATCGAATCCGTATTGGGCCACTACATGATATAGGGCTGTATTGGCCTGTCCTAAAAAAAGACTGGTATTGGCCCAGACCAGCCGATACAAACAATATGAACATCAATACAGGCTGATACAGCCATTACAGGTATTTGGGCTTTGTGGGGTAAGAGGAATAATCATGTTTTCGCAATCTGAGCTTTCTGGTTACAAAGTGTATAGAAAAGCTAGGTTGGATATGTTGGCTTGGGCTTCTTGTATTGAGTCGTTGGCTGGTTGTAATTTGCCTTTTTGGTCAGTTTTTTCAGCTCTTATTTAATAAATCATCATTGCCTTTTAGAACTCAAAATGGAATGGAACATTTTTTTTTATTAGGGAAAAAGAATAAACTAAAACGTTCTTGTATTTTAATCTTCTTTTTGTTGCATTTCAATCTAATAAGCCCTAATCCACCAAATCATGCTTGATTTGTGCTCAACTAGGTCATTGACCTCCAACAAGTCAAGCTGCAATACAACATTCCTATCAAAGAATGGTCTCATACAAAATGAAGTACATGTCCAAAAACGCCTAAATAGTATATTCTTGAATTTCTCATTTTTCCCTTTTTCGGATATTTTTCCGCAATTGTTTTTGCTTAACAAATAATTTCAACTAGAAAGCATGAGTTGCCGACCCCAATTAATTGTGATAAGGCTTAGACGACAATGATGATGATGATGATGATGATGATGATGATGATGATGATGATGATGATGATGATGACGGTGATGGTGATGGTGATGAAAGAATTTCAACTGATACGGTCCAATATGGGGCTGTACGGATATGATACTCCCATATTATCTTTATTCAGCCATGCCGATATTCCCTCCAATACTGATATTTAGAACTATGAATGTGGCAGACATGTCAACAATTCAAACTGGTTATCTAGTATGCCATACTGTCCCACACCCTAGACCTAAAAATCTGCCTAAAATAATCAGCAGGGAGGCCAAAAAATTACATGAAAACTGGATTGTCCGTTCTTTTCTTGGTTGAACGATAGCTAGACAATATCTGCCAGCTACCAATAACAGCGATTTGGGCATAAATGATGTGAGCTCATTTTTGGCTGGCATCCAAACAAGCTCTAATCTTATCTGTCAATCCTAACTCTTCAATTTCTTCTTTTCTCTTTTTCTTCCTATGATCTACCTATCATGATTAAACTATGCAATATAAAAGGATTTTCTTTTACTTTTTTCTTTTTTTGAAAGGAGCAATATGTAAGAAAATTAAATGGATTTTTGAGGAAAAGAAAGGGCATTCTTGTAATTGAGTTGAAGCTCTGTATTAAATGCCACAAAAAGAGGTTTCCAAACATACATCCAGACATATTATAATAGAATTTGGGTATATAGACATTGGATATGGGTCATATTTGGTGACCAAACCATTGATTGACAGTATATATAGTTGATGGCGGTCGCCTAGAAAATCTTCAAGACTAGAAGATCCTGAACTCTCCACAAATGTCACACACCATAATGCTTAAGCAGATGGTCCATGTTCAAAGGACGAGTCAAATGATCAAACGGTTGAAATATTTCGATCGAAAGGTTTTTTGGGTATTCCTCATCCACAGTTATGCGCATCGTACAAAGGGCTTGGATCATTCAAACATGACCCCAAATCCAACAACAATGGTCACAACATATCCCACAACAATAGGTCAAGATGTGTTGTAGAAATCCTCCTAAAAGAAACCTACTTTGTTCAACTTCTTATACTCCACTATACCATGTCTGACAAACCACTCTCACCCTCCATGTCCATTGCACATGCCAGATCTGCTATTTTTCTTCTTCTTCTTCTTCTTCTTTTTTAGATAGAGATAGATCTAAAAAGGCAAACATAAATATATCCATATTGCAATTATGGCTTGTAAAAGTTTAACCACATACCGCAAGGTGATGTCTTCAAGATTACCAATTGGTGTGGCTACAAGATACAAACCAGATCTCAAAGGACCCTGCAAATTTGTCAGACAACATCAATACCACTACATCAATAAGGTAAATATTTTAAAAGCAGAAACTCTCACATTCGAAAGAACTGCAAAACACTTTTCATTTACATTTTCCTAGGTCTATGAATCCCCACAATCAATCAACCCATATCAACATCTTGCTCAAACAACCATGGGTTTGTCTTCAACTTTTTTTTTGAAAGATGGTTTGTCTTCAACTGCTATACCAAAAAACTTGAGCCAAGCCACATCAACATCACTTGCATACATAAGAAAACATTTGAAAATGTCTATTTTATCATAACTAATGGTGCCATTAATCGTAAACAAAAGGAACAGATTGAAGAAGTATAATTATGCCATGCACGGAGCATCTAAAATCATGAATCAGAAAAAGAAGCAACTTAAAGCAGGTTGCGTGTAACTAAATTAAAATCCTGTGAATCCACTAACCAGCGGTGGACCCTCTTTGGATTTGTATTTACTTCTGTAAGGAGTCATGTTATTGAGAACAATAGGAAGATGAATCATAAGACACAATAGACCCAAAGAGAGGTGAGATAAAGGCATAAGCATTCAACCATCGGTCCACACCAACCATCAAAAGGACCAAAGTTTGATTGCTTATGGCTACAGCTCATCCACAATGGCGCCCATATTTTCAAATTTTTATAGATGGAAAGAAAATAAAATTTAATAAAAATAAAAGGAGCAAGGGCCGATTGTGGGGCACACCTTGATGTATGTTTTATATATCTACGCCATTCATCAGTTTTGCAGCTCATTTTGGGGCATGAGCCCAAAAATGAAGAAGATCCAAATATCAGGTGGACCACACCACAGGAAACAGTGGTGACAGCACGCCCATCAAGAAAAACTTCATGTGGGCCACAAAAAGTTTTGGATCAAGCTGAAATATGTGCTTTCCCTTCGTCCAGATCTCTGAGACCTCAACAAAAGGTTCAATGGCAAATAAACATTACAGTGGGCCCTAGGAAGTTTTTAATGGTGGGGCGTTCAATCAACATTGCTTCCTATGGTGTGGCTGATCTGGCAAATCTGATGGACGGCGTGGATATACAAAACGGAAGTGGATTGTGTACCGAGTAACTCAGCACGATATAGTATACCGAGTAAAATCTGTGGGGCCCACCATGATGCATGTGTCTTATCCATGCCATCCATCCGTTTTACCAGCACATTTTAGGACATGAGCCCAAAATTGAAGCATATCCAAAGCTCAAGTGGGCTAAATCGCAGGAAAAAGTGGGAATTGAACACCTACCATTGAAAACTTCTTGGGGGCCACAGAAGTTTTGGATCAAGCTTATATTTGTATTTTCCCTTCATCCATGTCTATGTGATCTTATTACTAGGTTGGATGACAAATAAACATCACTGTGGGCCCTAGGAAGGTTTAAACAGTGGATGCCATTCTCCCCACTGCTTCCTGTGGTGTGGCCCACTTGAGCTTCGGATATGCTTCAATTTTGGGCTCATGATTTAAAATGCACTGGTTAAACGGATGGACGGTGTGGATAAGGCACATGCATCATGGTAGGGCCCAAAGAGTTTACTCAGTACGCAATCTGCGTCCATACAAAACATACATTATGTGGGCCCCACGGTCATAGCCTTGCCAAATCAGGGCCCAATTCAAATGCAAGAACAAATGAACAAAAAAAAAAAAAAAAAAACCAATTGCAGAGAGGGGGAGAGAGATAGATAGGAGCTTCTTCAATGGCTGAAGCTTTACTATAATAGAGGGGTGTTTCCCCCCTCTTCCCCTCTTTTCAAAATCAGACCATTAGCCTGTTGGCCTGTAAGCAAGTTTCAATTAAGTGAAAACAGAGCTCCCAGCCATGTAACTTCCCTGCAAGATTTACCCAAGTCAATTACAGCTGAAAATACCCTCCCAAACACCACCTGTAATTCACTTGCATTTTAAATTACAGGCATCGAAACAACACCGTAATGGTGGTTGCAGGTGGCGTTCGATGTGTTTACCCCTCTTTTCAAAAATTGGAGCGTTGGGCCTGTAAATCATTTACAGGGAAGTGTTCTCGCCCCAGCCCCTAGAAGTTTCCTGGCAGTTTTGCCTGTAAGGGCCCGTTTGGATACCAGCAAATAAGTAACTTTTTCCTACTTACAACAGTAGATTAGTAACTTATTTGGTATAAGTAAGTTTGGATTATGATCAATTATAATTAACTTTTTTACTTAAAGTTGCTTAATCACTTCAGCTTAATAAGTACAAACCAAGATAAGCTACTTGAGGCATAAGTAGCTTATCTCAAATAACTTACAATCCAAACGCCCCCCTAAGTGACTCACAGGTGAATTTCCTCCCCCAAACGCCACCTGTGAGTGACTTCCCCCGTAAGTCACTTTCCACTAACCCAACTTACAGGCATCCAAACAACCGTTAAACTGAGCTGATGAAACAGATAGACGGAGTGGATATAACACGTATATTACCGTGGGGCCCCGTAGAGCTTAGGGCTGGAGAGAGAGAGAGACATACGGATTTTGAAGAATCGTCAGAGGTAGGGTCTGAGGTTTCTCCGGCTTTGCACGCTCGCGAAGAACAGAAGCGTCGACGAAGAAAGCTTAGAGACAATGGTGATGGTGAAGATGCTGTTCGAGCGGCTAATGGAAGGGCGGGGAGAGAAGGAAGGAGAAGCGTCTGAGGCAGACGGAGCATCATGCTCGATCGAACAAAAGGCCGAATGCAGGGCGTTCTTCTTCTTCCAGCGAAGGGGGAGTGTTATTTGATACTCTGGTAGGGTTTGAAGGTTGATACACAGGCAGTTCGAAAATCGTACAAACTGGCAAGATGACACGGTGAAGCTGAAGAACCGGAATTATGGTAGAGCGATCTCGAACGCGAATTGCCTGTGACCGGGCCACATGTAAGTTCTTGTGGTCGGAAGCTATATGGGGTCCATTAGAGATGCCCTGTGACAAATCCACTCCGTTCATCAGTTTCTAAAGTTCTTAATAGGACCCGAGTCAAAAAATTAAGCAGATCCAAATCTCATGTGGACCACACCACATGAAAAAGAGGGGATTGAATACGCACTAATGGAAACTTTGTGGGGGCCACAGAAGTTTTGTATTTTATGATAGGTCTTCCTACAGTTTCTCTAAGTGGTTAAAAACCCATGAACGGTTTGGATGGCATATAAACATCATGGTAAGCTCCAGGAAGGTTTCAATGGTGATTTCGTGTGGTGTGGCCCACATGAGTTTTTGATATGCCTTCTCTTCGGACTTCTGTCCTCCTGTAGTCTTTAGAAATTGATGGACGGAGTGGGTTTGTCACCAGGCATCTCTGTGGGCCCCACATAGCTTCCAACCATAGGAACTTCTGGTGGCTGGGGGCACAGGCAATTCGTGTCCAACTACGGAGATGGTTAGCGGGTAACACGAACGAAACTCAGTGGGGCCTAGTGCGATATCAGTCCTTGTAACATCCACTCCGTCCATTAGTTTCTTCAACACACATTAGGATACGATCCCAAATATGAGGCAAATCCAAATCTCAGGTGGGCCACGCCAGAAGAAACAGTGCGAATTGAACACTTAGTGCCCGAAAAGGTTTTGTCGCATGTCTTTTATCCAGGCCGTCCATTCGCATGCGCCCTTTACACGTGGCATTTACGTTGTATACATGTATAAGTGACCAACTTCAGTTGTAAATCTAGTACATTGATTACAATTCTATGGCCTATCAAATGCAAGTAGTATTCTTCTCACAAGAAGAATTTAACTTCAAATGTGAGAGTAGTATTCTTCTCACAAGAAGAATTTAACTTCAAATGTGAGGATTGGATGGCTAAAATCTCATAATATTTCTAGATATGTAATCATTGTGCAATAATAGTGATAATTTCATCTAATGGTGTTGAGGAATTCACTTTATTTATTTATTTATTTTTTGTTTCCAAAGAATGTTAAAATTGGCTTAATATATATATTTTTTTAAAAATGATTAAATTTTATTTAATACACCAGATTTTAAACTCTTTAAAGCCTATTTAGATGCATAATAAATTCATGAGTTTGGCAATAATGTGGTTGGGTTGCCCACTTAACAAAATGGGCATAAATCATGAACTTGGCAATCAAAAAACAAAACATTAAAATTCTCCTATTCACAAGTTTGGGAAATCAAAGGCCTCCAAAGGCTGAGTTGAGAATGTTTCCTCATCCTCCACAAAATGTCCACTTTGTAACCATTAGTTTAATGGCTATGATCATTTGATCAAAGGCACGTTTGAGATAATTAAGCAATGAATGTGGAACCCATGTAATGAAATGTCCAATAAATGGCTTTCTCAAAACTTGGCAGAGTCTAACTCGATGAGAATTCGAAGACAGGATTTGAAGTTAAATGCTTATACTATCCCATAGTTCTAAAACTTGGTGATTCAACTCAAAACTTGGCCCAGTCAACTCAATTCAATGAGATTTTAAGCCGACTCACTAAGAAAAACAAGACTCGGTTCTCACTCAGAAAGACTTGTCATCTAGCCAACTCAATTGACTCGACCACTCAGTATTAATTGAACCATGTTACATGCTGAATGATCGGCTTTTTAATATATATTAAAAAAAAATAATCAAAGCACACGTGTCATTACCAACATGGCATGCAGTGTGCATGTGGGACTCATCCGCATCCCAAGCATAGATCGAAAAACCCAAAAAACCTAGACTCAATGTCCTGTCAGGTGAGGTCGACTTGAACGAGTCTTAAATTGACTTGACTCAAAAGCTATAATTTTTTTTTTTTTAATGTTATAAGTTATAATTGAAGAGTATAAGCTTTAATTTGTAGAACAGTGGTAACAAGGTTGTGCCTTCAACACACTGTCACGAGTTCAAGCCACACTGAGTTGTATTGAGTCAGCCGAGTTGTTGAGGCAACTCAACCAGTCTTGCCGAGTTTGGACTGAGTCAAGCTCATGACTGACTTTCTTAGAGACTCAGCTCAAAATATTGTTGAGTCGAGTCATCCAAGTTTTGAGTCGAGTCAAGTCAGCAGGTCTTAGAACGATGTCCACCTTTTAATGTAATTATTAAACACCAAGTTGCGTCCATGTGAGTCTTCGGGTCCACACAACCCAGCCAAATATCAAGCTGAGTCGAGTTTTCAGGTTTTTAGACTATGCACAAGACATACCAAAACATAAAATGGAGAGAAAAACAAGAGATGAAAGTTGAATCAGCACTCAGTTGTCGGCCTGAGTTATGATAATTGAACAACAATCATCCATACGAGTTTAGAAGCATGGAATAAACTAAATCTGCTACAAAATTATGGTAGAACTTATGCACTACATCAAGTTCTGTTCAAGCAGTTAAAGAAAATCAAAACTGTCGAAACAAATCGTCCAATATATTCAAGAATTTGAAGGAAAGCGGCAAAGACATTCGCAACTCACGTAAATGCATCTTGACCAATGTGACGAAAGAAAGCCGCCTCTATAAATATAGAGGGCTAGATTATGGTGTTTGTTACTTTTTTAATGAGATCTCAACCAGTCATCATGTGATGCCCAAAAATCTGGTATAAAGGATTAAACCAAGGTTCCATTGGCCATCCATATTTTCCTAGCAAAATTGTCAAATCCCAGGGTTGGGATTTGTGTAAAATTTTAGGATATGGCCCATTCAAGGTAGGCCTGCTTGATGATTGGTTGGGATCTCATGCACCAAGCAGAGTGACACACACTCAAAAGTTCCTTGGAAATAAATATATGGATTTCAACAACTAGCAATTTGGATTATCTTTGCACTTCCATTCGACTGTCGGTGCTCCTATGCTGGTCAGGGCTGGAGGTCTCTCCACCAAATATTCCCCATCCCCCTCGTTGGGCATTATCAGCATCCTGCCTTTGGTTCTCAGATCTCGGTTTTGGTGGGTCCGGATTACGACCACTCCCACCTAAGCCAGGACCCTTTGTGATGTTCTCTTCTGCTGGGATCCTTCGATCTCCAGATGCAGCAGTTTTTGGAGCACTGAAAATGCCATAACTTGAAGCAGATTGTCCTTGGTTTGCATCTGAAGGACCATTCTTTCGGTTTTCATCAATACGGGGGTCCTTTGATAGCTTCTGTTCTGTAGATGAAGTAGCGGTCGGAGCTCGTGGTTGCCATCTTTGATTTAGTGATGCCCGGTCTGGTCGTACTGACTCATTTCTAGCTGGGCCCCTATTATTAACATGGGTTCTTTCAACTTCAGGAGGAAAATCAGCGGCCCGGGATGGGATTTTAGTTTCAGTAACTTGGCTGCTTCTCTCAGTTGGATTCAATGGCTGGAACCTGGTCTTCAGTTCACTTCTTCCACCATACCGAGTCTCACCTGGAGTTGCAAGATAAGGGGGAGTGAATGCTTTGCCCATCTCTACCTTCCCAAATGCTGGTTTTGCTTTCACAGGGTCATCAGGTACAGTTTTCAAAGCTGGAGGGCCAAAACGTAGGTCGGCATTTGTGCCACTCTCGAAGATATGCCTTTGATTTTTGTCCAACCCATTGGCAATTGAAGTCTCAGGAAGTTTCTGGTGCAACAGTTCCGTAATATTAGTATCTTCCGAAGGACCATCAACATTATCCATTGTTCCATCACTAAAACCGAATACTTTTTCAAAATCATCACTCCCATCAAAAGCTGACCAAGTCGTTTTTTCACCAAGGTTGCTTTTGGGCATATCTGCTGGAGCAGTGATGTGGACTTCAGAAGAATGTGGTGCGTCAACTTCTTGATCAGAGAATGCATCATATTCAGTTTCCGAACCATACTCAGAAGGATCGGCTTCTTCTTTAATGTGGGGAGGCATCTGGACCGGGCTGGTAATAATGTTTGTTGGCTGTGAAGCAGCCATTGTGTGAACCTCACTGCTCACAGTTTCCACAGTCTTGGCAGGTTTTTTCCCTTTCTTCGTTGGTCCAAACTTGCTATGTCTGACTAATACATATGCCTGCTTTTTCTCCACAAACGGACCACTTTCCACAAAAGCAACATCTTCTATCTGTGGAAAAATGTGGAGACGATTACTAGTAAGGAGTAAATATACAAATTGCTATTGTTCAATTGAGCATTTGATTGGCCAACGAGAATCACATGTGGGGCCTGCATTTGGTGATCCGAGTTATTAATATGTTACACTCCATGGTCATGTTAAATAGCCAAAAGCCCTCCCTTATCACTAGACCCTAACCATCTAAATGGACCCTGCTAAATGTTGATGATTGGTTGTAATTGAGCACTTCATCAGATAGCTAGGATAATCCAATAGTGGAGATAATGAATCAATAGCTCACTACCAAAAGGTTGACCATCTGTACAATTGTTTGATTGAACGAAAAAAACACTGTTTATTTCTATTGAGCATCATACAAGAAATGATCAGATGCAGAAGCTCTATCATATACGACACAGCCATTTTTGTCCCACCAGCATACCACATTAATATGTAGAATTATCTTATCTGTACAAAAGGTGGGCCACACCATAACAATCACCTGGTGTGAAAATCAGGCCCATCCACATATAGAGTGGTACAAAACATCAAATATTAATGGACAGCTGATGGTATGAGTCGTATGACTTAAGTATACTGACTACTAATCAAGGTTTTAAACATCGGTGTCAAGGGCATATTGGAGATGCCCAAAAAATGATATAATACAGGGTACATCAGACGATATCGGATGATATGGACCCATTTTGACACCCCCCCCCCCCCCAAAAAAAAAAAAAAAAAAAAAAAAAACTTTTGGCTAAAAAAAAATGTATTAGAAAATAGGGGGAAAAATGTGAAAATGCTAGAATGAATCACTTCTTTGTGTTTAAACATGTATTTAGTGGTGCATCAGACTATTCCTTGATAGGACTGTTGTCTGCCGGCATGACCTGTTGAAATTCAACCAATTAGGCCCTGAATAAACAAAATCAAGCATGATTTGGTGGATTATGGCCCATTTCATTAAAATGCAACAAAAATAAGACGGAAAAAAAAGAAAAAGAAATAAGCAATGGTTTAACACCATTCCCGATTTTCCCAAAATGGTCAATTCTGCTTTGATTTGTCAAATCCCCACACAAATCTTGTGTTTTGACTCTTAAAATAGGCCTAGATCTAGTCTATAAAAAGGCCTCTATGCTTCCCTCAAGGTTGAAATGAAGAAAAAAGTGAAAAGAAAAGATAAAAAGAAAAAAGAGAAGAAAAGAGGGCCTCCATATTGGCCCATATCAGGGGTGATATGGCCCATATTGGACCATATCATCCAATACAACCGATTTTTTTCCAGTTAACTGATTCACTCGATGTCGTGTAATAGTAGGGGCCGATATGGTTATGATACACAGCCGATATGATCATATTATAACCATTTTTTAGAATCATGGTACTCTTGTGGCCCAGCTAATGAGTAGATCAGCATGATTTCCATCACAGGTAATCATCATGGTGTGTCCCATCTTTTGTACCCATAAGATATTCGACATATGTGACATGTTGGCCGAGGAAAATGACTCTATCATTGCTAATGATACAGTGGCTGTATCTAATCAATTCTCACATCATGTACCTCAATAGCAGGAAACATGCACGGTGCTGACACTTTTTTGCAAGTTCAGCTTCATTAAAATTGAAGCTATAGACATCTAGCTATTAAACGATTTCTTTTTATGAAGCAATGAATAGGAAGAATGAATCAGAAGGGTATGGCAGTCACCAGAGCTGAAAAACGTGATAGTAATCCTGCCAAATCTTCATTTTCTGTACCCATGGCCATACACTGTTACAGAGGGAAAAAAAAAACTGTCATATAATCTATTTGATGTTAGCATGCATGGAAAACCAAATTCCAGTTAAAGTATTCAAAGTAATCATTAGCAACACCAGCTCGAGAAGGTGGTCTCCTAATAAGGACTGGAAAATAGCAAGGATTTATGACAAAAACAATGTTCACAATTATTACGTCAATGAGATAATAATATGAATAGCTCCCCGATTCCCATCTCCAGGGTATGCAAACATGATCATATCACTAAACAGTCTGGTATGCATCAAAATTTTAGCAACTGTATGTATCTATACATAAATGCATATACACGTATGCATGTCACCATCATCATCTAAGCCTTATCACAATTGATAGGGGTCGGCAACACAAATCCTGTTCTGCCATTCCACTCTATCAAGGACAAGAACTACAAATATCTTGCAGATAGAAACTGAAACAACCAAGTCCAACAGTATATCATGAATGGAAAGATTTCAGGAGTAAGACAATGTACCATAAAGAGATGAAAAAAAAAATGTAACAAGAGATGCCAGTCCTGGTGAGCAGAGGGAAAAAATATCACAACTTTCAGCAAAGGGCCTACAGATGGAATGTCATAGCAATCTTCATATATTGATTGTTGATTACCAAAAGAGACTATCCTTCAAAAAAAAATTACCAAGAGAGAAACTTCTCCACAGAAGTATATATCCCAGAGATAAAAACACAGAAGAAAGCACAAGTAGGGTCTTCAGTCCATGGAACAAGGACGACTTTTAGTGAAACACATCTTGATGTTTGGCTCCATCTGCTAAAACCTGTACCTCTAAAGCTGCAGTAAAGCATTGGCTCCAACAATGGCCTTGAAGGATGCTGAGAGTTCTTGTGTTTGGATGGAGCCCTCCCAAAAGTTGCATGGAGGTTATCCAAACACAATAAGCATGGAGCCCTCCCAAAAGTTGCAGTGTTTGCTTGGCTAGTAGGGGGAGGTTGAGTGCTCACGATTGATAACCTTCAGAAAAGGGGGATGATTCTCCCAAATATGTGCTTTTTATGCAAGCAAGATGCAGAATCAATAGACCACTTGTTCCTGCGTTGTTCTTTTGCAGCATCTATTTGGTTTGGAGTTTCCGTAGCTACAGTTTCTTGGGTGATGCCCCTATCAATGGAAGATCTCTTGAACGTTTGGCATGGATCGGATGGTGGAAGTTTAGGTTGGAAGAAATGGAGGTTAATTCTTCTCGCGACTCTTTTGCACATTTGGGGAGAGAGGAATAACTGATTGATGTAGGATGCCCTAATTATGTTGCATGCTCATGAACACAATTAAATCAGTAGAATTAAAGGACAATAACAATATAAAATCTAGCAATAATCATCACGAACTAAGAAAATCACAAGGAAGCATGCAATGGAACGGGCCATTCATCACAATCATGAAGTATGAAATTCAATTATCAATATGGTTGGATCCGGCGAGCGATGGAACCTCCTGATCTTGCATGGCTACAACCTAATCAATTAAGAGGAATCTCTAATCCAGGAAATCAAGGGATTTTGGATTAGGTATTTGAAAATCTGAAAACTTTAGGGTTTATGCTCAAAATCAGATTTTGGGGATTGTGGGTAATGAAGCAACTAGGTTAGAGAAGGTAGAATTACCTGGAAGAGGGATTGGAGGGGCATAAGAAGCAAGTAGAAGAAAGAGGGATCAAGGAAGAAGAAACATCACCATGAGAGAGACAAGAGGAAGGAGGCAACCAAAGGGTTTGCTTTAATCAATAATCAATAATCCGACTTTAAGGCTTTAGCCCACTTAAATAAGCAAATAAAGACATGAATGTACTAAAATACCCCTAAAACTAAGCAAAAGCGCGTAACTAACAAAAGTGTGGGAAAGTTCGGGCGCTCGGTCGCCCGAGCTGCCGCCCGAAGTCGTCCGAAAACCTCCAGAGAGGTTCTGGCGCTCGGCAGATAAAGTTCAGGCACCCGATCGAGCGCCCGAAATCTTCAGTTCTTCAGTCATCTTTCTCCTTTCTTCCTTCACATGTGTCTTCCCTAAGTGGGGTCTTCTATGTGTCCAATCACATGTGAAGGGTCTTCAGCGGGTCTTCAGTTCCTCAATAATCGCCTATCCACAAGGACGACACTTGTGGTTGGCACTTTCTTCGTTGGTATACCTTGAATGCTTTTGTGTCCGCATCACCGATGCTTTCACAATTGCAGTGGTTCGGCATCAGGGGTCCTCGGCAAGGCAATCCTTCTATTTCGTGATTGGGTGCCCTGAGGGCTTTTTCTTTTTAGGAGGTTGGGGGTTTCCAGTCAGGGGATTGGCTGTTGTTGTATTTTATTCTTAGTCTTTTAGCTTTTGTAGGTCTTCTTTTATGTTTCCCTTCACTTGTTTTGTTTGTCCTTTATTGGCATTTGGCCTAATAAATTTCACCTTAAAAAAAGAGAAAAAAGAAAAAAAAAATTGGGTGGAAGAGCAAGTACCTCTACTACGGTGGTCAAGTCACCCTCATCAAAGCAGCTCTATTAAATCTACCAGTTTATTTCATGTCTCTATTCAAATGTCAGAAGGCTATGTTGGTAAGGTTAGAGAGGTTGAGGCACTAATTTCTATGGCAAGGCACAAAAAAGAAGAAAAGGTTCCATCTTTTATCTTGGGGGGAGGTTTGCAAATCTTATGATAGGGGAGGTGAGGGGGTAAAAGATTTGGGGCAAATGAACCTAGCTTTCTTGGGGAAATGGCTATGGAGGAGGATGCGCTATGGAGAGAATCTATCACTATTAAGTATGGGTTTAAGGCGGGAAGGTGGTGCACTAGGGATTCCTTGATGTTCAGAGCTCGGCATCCTTGCATGATTTGTTCCCAAGGATTGCTCGATTGCGTTTGATTCGCAATATTTTGGCTGCATGGTGCTACTCTTATTGTGAAGAGTTGTGTGGACTCCCACGTACCGGAGATCTCTCTTCCATGAAGAGGGAGAAGAGTTTGTGTTGGTTCTAGATCACAACAAGCTTTGCCACCCGGTTAGTGGGGATTGGGATCAAATGGTCTGGTGGGCGGACAAATCTGAAAGCTTTTCCGTTTGGTCTTTTTATGAAATACACAAGTAGGGAAGGAGGCGGTGTGCAAACACAGAATGTGTGGTCGTATGGAGCTCCTTCGAAGATTGTGGCTTTTGGTTGGCTAGTCAGAAGGGAGAAGGTTCTGACCGTGGATAAGCTTCAAAAAAGATCAATGATGATTCTGAGTATGTCTTATGTGTACGACAAAGGCTAAAACAGTCAACCATCTCTTTTTCACTATCCGTTTGCACATCAACTATTGTCTGGTTTCTTTAGGAGTTTCCATGTCTCATGGACCATGCAAAATTCTACCGGAGGCTTTCTTATGGCCTGGCATGGTGTGGGCCTTCAGAAGCAGGAAAAGGCCCTGCGGTGTCTAAGTACTCTGGGGTTTATGGGAAGAAAGGAATGGGAGATGCTTTTGTAATGTTAGCAATGGTGTTGATAGGGTTTCAACGAGGGTAATGGGTTATGTTGTAGAATGGACCTCTTGTATCAATTGGCTGAGAGATTGTAATTTTCCTTTCTGGTTTGTAATTCTGCACCATCTTGGTGGTCTTTCTAATAAAATCACCATTATCTTTCAAAGAAAAAGAATTGTGGCTCAGAAAATATTTCATTTTCCAAATTTTATCGTACAGTACTCTTCTAAGAATATAAGCTTCTCAAGAATTTATGAAATAAAGAATCCTTATACAACTGGGATAGGGTGGAGTATCAATTTAGGCAAGTCAAATTGATGTTTTCAGGGCTCTGGTGCATGTGAATGGGTTTCCTGCTCCAAACAAAAATAAGCAGCAGCAACTACACGGTTGTCTATTAAACACCATAGTGTCCTCAAGGAGCGTGGCTCAGAAAATATTTCATTTTCCAAATTTTATCATACAATACTATTCTAAGAATATAAGCTTCTAAGGAATTTATGAAATAAAGAATCCTTATACAACTGGGATAGGGTGGAGTATCAATTTAGGCAAGTCAAATTGATGTTTTCAGGGCTCTGGTGCATGTAAAGGGGTTTCCTGCTCCAAACAAAAATAAGCAGCAGCAACTACACAGTTGTCTATTAAACACCATAGTATCCTCAAGGAGCACAAAACATAACAATGAGGGACTCCCCTCAGCACTTTTAGAAGAAACAATAAGAGCATTGTTTCACCTAAGAAAGAGCTTGTTCAGAGGCTTCAGAACCAACAACCTCAAGGTCAACTTTGGTTTAATGTTCCACCACCCTTATGCACTTGCTCACAAATCCTTCTTTGATTTAATGTTCCACCACCCTTATGCAGTTGCTCACAAATTCTTCTTTGATAATTAGTTTACACTTGACAGTCATGAGCATTTTGTCCATCAAGGATTTAGAAATTACTACAATGACAAAGTTCATTTGCAATATGCAAGGTCTGATGCTAACCCTCCGGTCAATGTTAACAACGGTTATTCATTTGTACATTAAAAGTTTACAAAGGTTGCACTATATTGCATTTTATGTTATAGAAGAACAGGTTATGATTCGATGCTAAAATCTACAAATGCAAGGAAGGCTGCACTTGTAGATGTAGTTGTGCATGCAAGTATGTATGTGTGTGTTCTTGCTACAAATAAACTAGTGGATTAGGCCACGTGAAATGCATGTAGACAGAGAGGTAGTGGTTTGCAAGATGTGTGGTACTTGTGAAAAGATCTCTTTGATAAGGGGTTTGCTACAAACACATCTCGAGGTATTGCTATTTTAATGTAGGTACCTTAGTTGTTGAATATGAGGTCATGTTTCAATGTCCAAACTGTTTATATGATAGGCCTCATTAAAATAAACTCCCGGATTGGAATATTTCAACCTTTTGATCGTTTGATTCTTTTTCCTTTGAAAATGGATTGTCTCGTTTAAACTTACTTGTACGGGCCATTCATAGGATCTTCCAATCTTGAGAATGTTTTCGTTCTCAACCAGCCACTTTGTGGCCCATCCTATAAACGGTGTGGATCATTGGAAAATGGTTCCATGTCCAAGGGCTATAGACCTGAAGTTAGCAATAAATTGCGATGTATTTATAAGCGCCAACTCAGCCTTCATGAGTTGCTGAGTAGGTAAAATCTCAGCCATTCTCTGGCCTCTTAAGAGCAAGTGGGCAAAATCCCAACCATAAGATGTGAAACATACAGCTGGACTCGCTGTAAGTTAGAAACATACCATTTCTTCAAGTAAAACCTTCCCCCACATCCTCAAGTAACACAAAGTTTTAGCCATCTAAAAGACTAATTGAAAGCAATTTCCGTCCTTGACTGCTCGCGTTATTAAATAAAACAAAACCCAAGATGTTGCTTAAAATGTAAGGTACGATACCAACATAATCAACAAAGCTGCTACACCTGCCTAATAATACAGAACTCTTGACAACTTATATTTATATATATATAGAAAGAGAACTAATGCCTTCAGATTATCTTACAAGGTTATGGCTATGGTAAGGATTGGGTTTCACAAATCCTCAAAATCTAAACTCTCAGGATATGTGTGTATCAAGGGTCGCGGAAAGGATTGGTCAATAGACTCAATACTCATAATTATAACCACGTTGACATATTTCCCTACCAAAATAAATAATTGAACATGTTGTCCAATTGGCACGATTCACTACAATCTAAATAACTAATAACTCGGTTCAAATTTCCAGTATTGATCTCATGTGTTGAGAAAGGGAGATCCCTCATCCTTACACTTAATAGAGTATGCAAGTATCCATATGCTATAAAACATAGCGGTCCGTTTCTTCTTCTTCTTCTTTCTCTTCTTTTGAAGCTGTGATGATATTTCAATAAAAAGGCCGAGCCTAAACGTACAAATATACACCAAAAGATATCTAAGCGCACCCACCGTCTTCGGAATTTTTTCTTCGTTTTATTTTGATAAGAAGGTGGGTGAGGAACTGTATTTCTTTTTGGGAAGACTTCCGTAGTTTTTGAGGAGAGAAGGATAGGGACTTCGTAGTAAGTAAAGAAAGGGTGCTATATCGGGTTTTTAACGATTGTCTGAATTAGAGGTGGAGGAGAAAAGGTTATAAGGATTGGGGGGCAGTACGGTACTTTAGTTTTCTAGAGGTTACACTAACCTCTTTTGGGTTTCTTGGGATTTCTCACTTCTTGTTCTGAGGTTTGGAGGCAGCTCTTCCTCGTTACTTATTTGTCTACTGGTGACTAAGGCGTAAAAACATCGGGTATTTTGTTTACGAACCCTCTTGGTAGAAGGAAAACGTTTCTAACAGTTAACATTCGTGAAAAAAGGTTGGATAATCGGTTAGTTATCGGGGGTGGAAGCTACCTCGTGGTATCGCGGTCTCTATTCGGCATCTTCTTTGTGATAGTAAACATAGCAGAGGCCAGTCTTTGGCTATTTTCCTTGATTGTCTCTTCCTCGGTCTGGATAGGAAATGGTGAAGTTGTTTAGGTGTAGACTTTCGTGGTCCCTTCTCAAGGAATCTTAGACTTCGTTTTCTTGGTTAGGAAGCTAAAGGAGTAGTAGTTTTAAAGATTTCTATCCTCGGGTTCTATGAAGGAGTGGAGTCAAAGGTGCCTAACAATGTATTACAACCTCCGGGTTGGTAACTGAAAGAACCTAAGGGGAAACTATTACTAAGAGGGTTTCTCTCAGTCATTTCTAAGATTCTGGAAAACATTCATGCATCCGGAGATGAAGATAAGCTTAGGTGAGTTGATCGACCTGGACTTTTGAAGGCGAGAATTGAAAGGGGTCTTCAGTCGAATATATAGAGAGTCCTGTAGACTGTGAATCTGGAAAATTTGAGGATTGTTCTCGGGTGAAACGCTGCCTCTCCGATAAGAGAGTTCCTCGTAGATCCTGACGGTTTAGTAACTATTAGAAGTGTAAAGATAGAACATTTAGGGGGTTTGGTGGTATTTGGTTCCACTTAACGGTGTTCTAAGTGTGAGAATACAATTTCTCGGGAGGGGTTGAACGTTTCTAGAGACGTTGTAGGAACCCTTCTTGGGTTACTTGAGACCTATCTACCTACTTGTTCGGGGTTTGGTCACAAGCTTTATAACCATAGCGCAATGTATAGCGTAGTAACCCTATATCTATATGTAGCCAATGGTGTGTTCTATTTAGTAAACATAGTCCATTAAATAGCATCAAAAACTTTTTGTACCCCTTTGTAACCCTTTTACCAACTTAAAAAGTTAGTTTGAAGTACCTAAAAATTTTTCTGGATTTATGTGCGAAAATTTAGTATTGTAGAGTTTTTGCTTAACGTGTATTATCCAAAGGAAACAGATCCCAGGATTCGATACGCGATGGATTGACTTGATTACGTTGATATAAGTTTAACTTACGTATTGTAAATGTCAAATACACCACTAGTAAAGTAGTTTGTGAGGATTTATGAAGCTTTAGTCAGAGTTAAGTGTCACCCAACTTCCTTTAAAAACTTTTTTTTAATTATAAAATTATTTGTTTGAATTATTAAAAATTAATTTTTACTAAAAATAAGAGGTTTTTAACTGCTCCTGAATTTTTTAGTCATCTAGTCGGGAGTATGCACGAACTAAAGTATAAACCTCACGTTGTAACGTTCGTAAAACCCTCTTTAACCCCTTTAAAACTAAAAAGGGGTTAAAAGGGGTTTAGTCTGGTGGATGTGAGTTTAAAACTTTAATTACACTACTAGTAAAGTAGTTTATGAGGATCTATGAAGCTTAATCAGAGTTAACTATCGACCAACTTCCTTTTAAA